>JAHLJT010008756.1:129665496-130042996 GCA_031308135.1 Acheta domesticus | reverse complement strand
AAAAAGAAAAATAATGTTTAATGTAACAAAACAAAGATACATAATGAATTAGTATGTTTGCATTGTATACATTAAAAAAAATTAATACGCCTGTAACAAGTAATGTACTTCAGCTTCCGGGTCAATGACCCCCATCTCGATCAGGTTTTTGTCCAGTTTCCCTGATCCATTGAGCAAATGCTGAGATGGCCCCTTGTTTTGCTTCTGGACGTAAATGTAGCTTCACTGTGCGCACGTTTTGTTGAGCACTCCTTTTGCTTGTAGTTCATTTACAGTTGAAATTGATTTTCTATAACTCGGGAAAAAACATCTTTCAAATATCTTTATTTTTCTAAAATAATTATTTTCTAAATTAATTTTTTCGGTTTTTTTTTCGTTTTTTTTGTTTTTTTTTTTCTGGCCCTCAAGAAAATGTGCGCAGATAAATTTCTTTCCCCACACGTCATATACAGTTTTTACTGTTTTTTTGACAAATAAATAAATAAATAAATAAATATTTGCTATATTGTATAGTTTATTACGAACTAACAATGTTCGAGCATAACTCGAACATTCCGTAATATTTAGTAGCGAACTATGGTTATGGCATGTATAGTGTGTATACTAGCGTGCGACGATACGATCACCGTAATGATTTAAATAAAAAATGTATCTAATTTTCTAGCCCAAACTATTTTTAGAAAAACAGAATCAAACATGTTTATTCATGACAATTGCAGTATTTTTCGTCTAGCTATTCAATTAATACGCAACGACAGTCCCACCTCACTGAGATTTTAGAACTCTAAACGAGACCAACAGAGTTTCTTTTCTATCTTTGTGATTTCTTTACTGACTTTCTGCTTGATTAACATAAAAAATGACTTTATGCCTCTTTGTAAAATTATAGAGCAAATGGCATAAGAATGTCTGTTGTAAATCGAGTCTTTCTTGTAAATCTCAGGGGCAGAACTTAGAAATCGTTTGAGGTGAGACGAAACTATGTTGATTTAGAAGCTTAGAGTGGTATTTCACGCCGAGTGTCGGCTAAGCGTTTCATAAATCTCATCGTCCATGGGGGTCTGTTTACACTGTTTTGGTGTCTTGGCTGGCCCCAAATTATCTGAGATATTAGATATTCAGTTGCATACATGATGTGATTATTATTATTCCATTACATCACGACTAAAGATGTTATGAGTCGGCTGAATATAAAATCTACTCCAGGTTGCAACCAACTAATTAAGGAGCAGATCCGGTGACTGTCGGTGCTTCTACAATACTTTGCGCAAAATGTGGGCTGTTCCAAATAAAGCAATTTCTTGCACTTCCCAGTCTTTTGAATTACCTGGGAGTTTAGACAAGTTCTTACTCAAATTTTGCGGAACAAAACCCAGAGCTCCGATAACTACCTGTGCTTTCACGCCCCACATTCGGCTGATCTCGATTTCCAAACTTTTCTATTTAAGACGTTTCTCTGCCTCCTTGGTAACGACGTTTTGATCGCAAGGTACAGCAACATCGACAAGTAAACACGATTTGTTCTCCAAATCCCGGATGACTATATCCGGTTTGTTTACCGCTATCGTGCGATCAGTTTGAATTTGTTGGTCGTACAATATTGTACACAATCCAACAGACGTCACCGGTTTCGGTGAGTGTTCGTACCACTTGGGGCATGTGTTCGCAACGTCGAGGGCGGTACAGATCTGCCAGTGGAGGTAGCTACACACCCTGTCGTGTCTTTTCAAGTATTCGGTCTTTACTAGGATTGGACAAGCTGAGACAGTATGATCAATGGTTTCTACGTGTTCTTGACACATGTGGCATTTATCATCTTGGAAAATTTTGAGAACCGCTTTATCATAATGTCGTGTTCTCAAGGCCTGATCTTGGGCAGCTATTACAAGTGCTTCCGATTCTGGCTTCATTCTTCCCCTTTTAAGCCACATAAATGATTGATCTTTATTTATCTGCACCTTGTCCATTCGTTTCAGATATTGTCCGTGGAGTGGTTTGTCTCTCCACGATTTCTTTAACTTTATATTATTATATTATTATTATTATTATTATTATTATTATTATTATTATTATTATTATTCCATTACATCACGACTAAAGATGTTATGAGTCGGCTGAATATAAAATCTACTCCAGGTTGCAACCAGCTACCTAAGGAGCAGATCCGGTGACTGTCAGTGCCTCTACAATACTTTGTGCAAAATGTGGGCTGTTCCAAATGAAGCAATTTCTTGCACTTCCCAGTCTTTTGAATTACCAGGAAGATATCATTATTATCATTATTATTATTATCATTATTATTATTATTATTATTATTATTATTATTATTATTATTATTATTACTATACTAGCGAAACCAGGCAAACATTGTTCTGCCCTTTATCTCCCTCAATATCCATCTGTCTTCCCCCTCCCTCTCTTCTGCTCTCCCTCTCTTCTGCTCTCCCTCTCTTCTGCTCTCCCTCTCTTCTGCTCTCCCTCTCTTCTGCTCTCCCTCTCTTCTGCTCTCCCTCTCTTCTGCTCTCCCTCTCTTCTGCTCTCCCTCTCTTCTGCTCTCCCTCTCTTCTGCTCTCCCTCTCTTCTGCTCTCCCTCTCTTCTGCTCTCCCTCTCTTCTGCTCTCCCTCTCTTCTGCTCTCCCTCTCTTCTGCTCTCCCTCTCTTCTGCTCTCCCTCTCTTCTGCTCTCCCTCTCTTCTGCTCTCTCTCTCTCATTCACATTTAGATGCAGATTCTGCACGTCTCTGTGCAGGTGGGGTACCAGCGCCAGACCAGCAAAAATGCAATAAAATGTTCAAGAAGTTCCTCTTTCACCTTCCCGCTCCTTTTCTCTCCCCGTCCGTCTCTATCTTAGTCTCGGTCTGTTTGTCTCTGTGTGTTTCTCTCTGTCTGTTCTCTGTCCCTCTCATTCAAATTTTCTCGCTGATTCTGCACGTCTCTGACCCGGTGGAACAATATCGAGAAGCGTCGGATCAGCAAAAATGCAATAAAATGTTCAAGATCTCACCCTTAATATTAGGGTGTTAAAAACGTTTCTTTGAGGCATTTCGCCTCAAGATTTTAGTTTTAATGCCCTAGAACGTTTGTTTATGAGTTATTTAACGACGTAGATTACCGAGTGTAGCGTGTTGCATTTGCATGTATATTTAGTTTTTTTTATTCTCCAGCTCCGTGTAGCGCCATTTTGTTCTATATTTCATTAGTTATTGTTATTCGGAGCGCAGATGAATCCAACAAAATACAGATAATTAAAATTGGTCCAGCCGTTGTCGAGTTATAAATGGTGTAAGTTACACAACTTTGTTTAACATATATATACAGGGTGAGTCACGTAACTTTAGCACCTCCTGTAACTTTTGAACGGTTGAAGTTATTGCAATGCAGTTTTCACAGAAGTGCATGAGGGAATGGGGCTAATTGATACGTGAATTCATTTCTGTTTTATCGCTTGTATTTTACGAGATATTTGAGGTAACTTTGTTTTTTTCAAATGGAACTATACATATTTTTTCAGTCTATCATGACGAGCGTGAAAAAACGAATTCAATGATATGCATATTGTCATATGTTAGATAAGCATTTTTTGAGTAACTTTGATTTTTGCGACTAGGGTTTAACGGATATTTTGAATGAACTAGTAACAGTCCGCCAAACAAGGTCACATAGCACTCCACCGGCAAACGCACTCGTGGGAACGGGAAGGGAAGGGATCTTAGTATTTGAAGATACAAAACACATGCCAAATATTCACAAAACTGTTGCAGGTTTTTCCCTGAATTCTGCTTTCCATCCTTCTGCACATTCAATTGTTTTGTCTTTCTTTGGTTGAAGGAATTGAAGGATTGAAAATAAGGAATTGTCATAACTATGTGTTGTAATAAAATTATTTATTTATTTCTTCAACTCATTTTAATGAGGTTTTATGTCACAGGATATTAATGGGATCTTGAAGCAAAACACTATCAGAATAAATATTAAGACTGTACAAAGAATATTGCCTATTCTGAGCAAACACTTTAAATATTAATAAGCATATAATAATAACTTAGGGATGGAAACAAATTTATTTCAATACATACTACTTGTGAAAATGGGGAAGGACTGAAAGCAGAGTTCAGGAAAAACTGCAACAGTTTTGTGAATATTTGGAATATTTTCGTATCTTCAAGTACTAAACGTCCTTCCCTTCTCCAAGCGCTGGTGTGCCGGTGGAGCGCTGCGTGACCTTGTTTGGCAGACTGTTACAAGTACATTCAAAATATCCGTTAAACCCTAGACGCAAGAATCAAAGTTACTCCAAAAAAATTGCTTATCTAACATATGACAATATGCATATCATTGAATTCGTTTTTTCACGCTCGTCATGATAGACTGAAAAAATATGTATAGTCCCATTTGGAAAAAACAAAGTTACCTCAAATATCTCGTAAAATACAAGTGATAAAACAGAAATGAATTCACGTATCAATTAGCCCCATTCCCTCATGCACTTCTGTGAAAACTGCATTGCAATAACTTCAACTGTTCAAAAGTTACAGGAGGTGCTAAAGTTATGTGACTCACCCTGTATGTATGTATGTATGTATGTATGTGTATATATGTATATATATATATATACACATATATATAGGGTGTCCGGGAAGGAAACGTCGAAACTTCGAAAATAAGCTCTTCAGAGAATTTTAAGCATATTTTTTCTAATAAACTACATGGATATTCCGAATGGCTGAGCCGCAATTAGCACTCAAAAATTGGTATGAAAATATGCTTTCTAGGCAAAACGTGCATTGTAGAAGCATATAAACACTCCAGAAACATGTACATTGTTTATTATTGTAATAATCCGGTCTTTCCGATCAAATTTCACGCCCCCACATTAGGCTTACCGCTGTAATATCCCTGTCTTTTTTTATTTAATTTTAAGAAATCTTAACTGGAAACGTGAACGTGGTACATGTGGGTGGCTAGCTCAGCACCACGTCCACTGGATGCTCCTGAAAAATAAGAATACTTACTCTCTGCATTGTAGTGGGCTGAAAATACTGCCCTACGAGGACTCGGTCGATGGATCTTATACTTACGCTTTGGTTACGAATAATACAAAGGGAATAATTTTGAAATACCTAATTCCTATTGAATGAAACGAGAATTTATATATGCACGTAACGACATGAAGTGTCATACGTCTCTTTCTTATTCTTAGAAAGTTTTCATCAATCTCTTACATGCATTATCATATTATTTACTTGACAATTAATTTTCCCTATTGATGGCCATCAACTAATATTATTTACTTGACAATTAATTTTCCTTATTGATGGCCATCTACTAATTATTACAATTTTAAATTTTAATTATTGCTTTAACCAAATTTGTAATTACTCTTAGGGCTTGAACATCAAAATTTAACTGTTTTATGTCTTTCTCAAATTCGGGCTTCGCGGAAATACTTCCTTGTCCTTTCGGCGTCAGCACACTTGGAAGTTGAATACCAGTTCAGCTTCACAGCACCCTTTCTTCTCCTGGATTCCGGTGTCCGCTTCAATCCACACTCTGTTAATTAATTATTCTAAGAAAACTTCCTACGATCCCGATACTCCTGAATTTTAACTTATGTAATTCTTGCACCGAGTTTCAATCTCAAAATTAAACCTTAAAGATGACGATTACTGTTCGTACATCTTGATCCTATCACGCGCCAATCTCGAGAAACTATAATTTCCAAGTACACAGTCCGACATCCGATCGCTACAGGATCCTGACACGAAGTGTTGTAAAAATTCCAAAAATGTTCTATCTATCTCCGTTCTTCTTTTCAAAATCCTCTTGTTTCTATTCTTGTCTCATAGTCCTTTTCGTGTTTACAACCCCTATGTTATTGCTAATCCATCAATAAATGACAAATCTCTTCTTGTGAACAATGTTCCTCTTTCTTTATGCTACATTTCGTGATAATTTATTAATAAAACAATTTTCCACATTCTCCAATTAAATATACATCATTTTCTCATATTTATACGTATTATTTCTAACGCCAAATTACGTACTGAAGTGCACGAAAATTGAGGGCTTTTCCGATGCACTTCATTATTAACAAAAGAAATGAATATATTTGTTCAGAAAGAAAAAAAAACGAGAAAAAAGGAGTCGAATTGTGTAAATTGGGTACTTTTTTTCTGGATTAATTTTTCTTTGCGGTCAAATATATTCATTTCTTTTGTTAATAATAAACAATTTACATATTTTTATTTTTGCAGTGTTTCTATTCTTCTACAATGCAAAAATTTGCCTAGAAAGCATATTTTCAAACTAACTTTTGAGTGCTTCTTGCGGCTCAGCCATTCTATATATATATATATATATATATATATAATTTCCATAGCACGGAAACAGAAACTAATCGATCAATGAATCTTTGTGGATGTGCTGCCTGCGCCCAGGGCCGCGACTGAACTCGACGCGCCCCGCTCTCCGGCCATGGAGGAGTGGAACGACGGGGCGTGGCGGCGCCGCGACGCCCAGCATCCGAGACGGCCCGCGGGTGAGGCCGAGCGGCCCGCCGGCGAGGCCGAGCGGCCCGCCAGCGCCGGCCCCGCCGCCGCCGCCGCCGCCGCCGCCATCCCCGGCGCCATCCCCAGGCGCCGCGACGGGAGCGTCCAGGCGCGGCGGCGCTCGGCGCTCGCCAGCATCCTCGAGAGCGACTGGACGGTGCCGGAGCTGTCCCCGTCGGCGGCCAGGCCGTCGGCGTGGCGGGGCGCGCGCAGCCCGCAGCCCAGCATCACCTCCAACATGAGCGCCCTCGCGCCCGCCTACTCCATGCGCCCGGGCCTGGCCGCCGCCCGCACGCCCGCCGCTCTCTCCGCGCAGCGCTTCTCCCCGTTGGCGAGGAGCGCGGCCACGCCCCCTCACGGCAGCGTTCGTTCCGATCAGGTCTTCGGCAGCATCAGCGGGTACACCGGCGCTTCCCTGCTCCCCACGCCCGTCGCCTCGCGCTCGCCCAGGCTCTCGTCTCAGCGCCCGTCCGTGCGCACGCCCCAAGGCAGCATCCGCTCCGCCAAAGGCGGCAGCATTCGTTCCGAGCAAACCGGCAGCGTCAGCGGGTACCCTGGCGTTTTTACGCTCCCGCCGCCCGCCGCCGCATACGCACCCACGCTCTCAGCTCTGCTCCGTCCTGCTACGATACCGGCAAGAACCGGGAGCACGCCCCAAGGCAGCATTCGCTCCGACCGCAGCATTCGCTCCGACCGCAGCTTTCGCTCCGAACGCAGCTTCATTGTGTACCCCGGCGACGACGACGACGTGCCCGCCACGTCGGGCAGAAAACGTCGTTCCAGAGCGAGCACGCAATCGAACTTGCTGGAGGACCGCACGTCCCCGGGCAGATCCTCAGGGACTCCGAGAAGCCAGAGTTTGAAGGGGATCATTCAATCCGACTCCGCTCCCGAGTCGAGCAAAAGTCGCATTTCGAAAGTCAGCATCCAGACCACCCAGCCAGACAAGCCGAGAGGCTCGAAGACCGGGGCCAAATGGGGCCGCAGGAGCAGCCGCCGGTCCGACACCAGCACGGACGACGAGCCGCCCCCGCTGCACAAGATGCGCGCCTCCAAAGTGAGCATCATCTCCGACCAGCCGGACAAGGAGTGGACGCGGCGCGACAAGCAGCGCGCCTCCCGGACCAGCACCTTCTCCGACAGCGTGTCCGTGAGGGTCTTCTCGCCGCACGACGCGGAGGCCTCGTCGGGGAAGAAGGCGCCCGGGCTGAAGGACGCGTCGGCCCCGCTGGCGCCCACAAGCGACGACATGACGGTGGCGGCGTCACCGTCCCGGAGTCGCGCGTCCAGCGTCCGCGGGCGCGAGGACGACGACGTCGTGCCGGCGGCGTCGCCCCCCGCCCGGAGTCGCGCGTCCAGCGTCCGCGCGCGCGAGGACGACGCGTCGCCCGGCGGCGCCACCCGCAGGTCCGTCGGCGCCGACGACGCCGCCCGCAAGCGGTCCAGGGCCAGCGACTCGGACGACGAGAAAACCGACAGCAGAAGGTCCACCGTCAGCGACGACGAGGGCAAGCGGCGTGGCCACGACAGCGCCAGGTACGGACGCAATGCGTCGCCCCGAAACCTTCACTGTATGAAACGAGGTGCTACGACAGCACATACTTTCTCGCATTATTTCGAAATTTGCCATTTTCGGAAATTCCAATAGTTTAGCAAAAAGCATACATTCGCCAGTCTTTTAGCAGCTTTTATTTGTTTTATTCCTGGATAAAGGTGAAGGAAAAATTTGGAGCGGTTCTTGAGAAATAGTTTTTTTTATAATTTACATTAACTTCATGCAGAAATTATGAGGAAACTACGCGTTTTTAAAAAAAAAATATACAAGGTATTTTTTAAAAAGCTGCTTTTTATAACAGATTTAATTTAAGAGAAAAATATTTATATTCAATTTATACTTTTACGAAGTAAACTTTTTGAAATTTTCGAAAATACGTGGAGTTCGCCGAAAATGCGACTAGCACCACATTTATACCGCCCTTTGGTACATTCGAGGAGAAAATGTAAAGAAAAAAATTGGAACCGCTTTTGAGAAAAAGCATTTTCCGGCACACGTTTGCAATACTTTCCCTCTACTTTACGAAGTAAGTGCGAGAAAGTAAAGAACTGGTTTAGTAATGTTTGGTAACGCGGGTTAGGTGGAAGGATAACGAGTTCATTAATTTTGTATAAATGCACGTCCATGTGTCAAATTGCGGACGTTCAAGCGCGATCTTTGCAGTGTAACAGGGCCACAACCGCACCACTGTCACGTGACCACACCGCGCAATGTGCGTTGGGTTTATAGTACGATTTTTCTAACTCTGCCTCTCAAGCCCCTATGGCCAGGGGCGTAGTGTCCATGGATGTGGATGATGTGTTACATACTCTGACAATTTGGCTATTTTTATTTTCAAATTATTGTAAATTGTCCATTTGTTATTTTCTTTTTCTACTACACAATATTTCATGATAATTCAAACATTGCGCTGTTGAGAATTCGATTCTTCACAAAGATGAACGAATCAGTCTGAAATGCTGCCTAGCCGGCGCTGTGAACCAGATGCACAGTGACCCATTACATCCACCGTGCACACGAAGAAGCTGTCATTTTACGAAACTTCATTGTTCTCTTCGGTGTTTATAAGAGAATGAGATTAATTAATCAGCATTGACGTTTTATTTAAGTATTATTACATTATTTTAATACATTTAGCAACTATATATTTGTAGCCAATTTAGGTTAGGGATTATGCTGGTTGAATGCACAAGGATATGTGACTATGCAATCCACATCTGTGCCCTAGAATGGCGAGCACAATGCGATCAAAAATGCCTACACAATTATGGAATCGTATTGTTGGGCCATGGACAAATTACAGCACGTGAGAAACAGTTTAAAATATTTGAAAAAATTATGAGAGGATAGGATTTTGTTTAAATAGCCAACACAGGCTATGTTGAGCAATACAACAGTGATATAAGGGAAAATAAGGAAATTCTGTCACACTTCATTCGAGTTGTATGCTTTTTTGGGATACAAGGGCTCCTATTTTCTAGCCGTAATGAAAATAAGGGATCATCAAAAAGAGAAAACTTCATGGAATATAGAAGTGAAATCATGAAATATGATAAAACTGACAAGGATGATATGGAAAATTCCAGTGTTTCCTGCAATCTCGACAGAAATTCAGATTGATTGGATTTCAAGTGAGCATGGTAATGTCCCATGAAATTAAAAATGAAATTTCTAAAGCCTATTTTGTCTCCTCGATAGTGGATGAAACCTTTGATGTAAGCAGCAAAGGACAACTGTCAACTGTTTTTCATTACGTGTCTGTAAATTGATTGATTTTCTCTTTCCTATTATATTTTTATTATAGATCATTGCTTTCCATTTTTTAAATTATGCCAGATCTAATGGGTTTGAAATGAATTGGACAATTTTGAAAATCATTGGTTTTGATAATGCTCTTATTATTAAAGTATGAGGAGACACATTTATATTTTGCTAGATCGTGAACTTCGGTCAACTTTTTCAAACTTTCAACCAGTAAACTACATGAAGAACGTGATCCATTGTTGCTTTTAGTGGATCAGTTTTTATTTTAAATATACAAATTATTTGTGTGCTGTAATTGGCCAAAGTGACAGAAATGGTATTGTGAGTGAGGAATATTTAGGGGTTTTAAATTATTTTCTCATTTCTCAAGTTACATACCCTAAGCCAAAACTCAGGCTGCGCCACTGCCTATGGCCATGATGGAATATGGAATGGATGATGGAATACCTCACGGGATTTCGCGTCTTTCTCCGTTGTGCCGCTAGAAGTCGCATGATCGCAAGCATTGCTTCAAACGGTCGCGATCATGCGATACCTGGCGGTACAACTGAGAACGTAGCGAAATACCGTGACATATTCCACCCTGAAGACGGGCTTTCAGGGGCAAAGTAAGAAAAATCGCAGTATAGAGACTGTTACCTAGCGAGCAACGGGGGTCGGTTGCAAGCGAACGCGCGATGTATTTCAAAAGAAGTTGCACTTTCAATAGACAATATTTCATTGTTGCACACGTTCTGCGTTGCACGGACGTTAGCACATGAACACGTGCGAACAACAATCAAATTATGGAAAGTCATCTAATGATTCAAAGATTATAAAGAACCGCCTGGATCTTTAGGACGCGTCAATTGATGCTTAAAAAAATTAAAAATAAACAGACGCACTGGGAAATACGTGGTGTTTTTGGCTCTGATATACGGAAATCTATTAATAATTGCTTACTGCTTCTCGTAAATAGCGGAACCAAGTGTCATTTTCAGCACCTTCACTATTCACTGGATGAATCCACCACCTCCGTTTTTTCATTACTTTCTCGCTACCGGTTTCCCAGTAGACGGATAGTTTTGTAATGCTGCAGAAAAAATAGTGGTGCTAAAACACCTGTACTTTTTCACCCATATTTTCACGCAAAATTACTCGGAAAGCACTCAAAATTGTAAATGAGTTTATTTCAAAATCTATCTTTAACGAACAGATTTCATTAAGGGAAAAATCTATATCTTCAATATTTTAATTGTAGGAAGACTGCGAAAAAGTTTAAACTTTTTTAATTTTCGAAAAATTAGGGGTGTTAACGAAGATGATTCCTACATCATTCTCTTAAACATCCTGCAGACTATCCAACAACAAAATGTAATAAAAAACGATGGAGTGATTATTTTGAAAATTTGGAAAAGGTCCTAGGGGCTTTATGTAAAAGTACCCCCAAAATTGAAATACCGGTTTCAAATTCAATAGGCCATGAAATCAACCAGATCAATTGGGGAATGCCAATTTTGGAGAAAATCGGTTGAGCGGTTTACCGCTAGCGTCGTTTACAGACGGGCAGACGTTTTCCCGCCATTCGATTTTCGGTATCAAGGGCATACAAAACATATGTTCTGGCTACACCACGTGGTAGAGGAGTTATTTTGTAAATTTAGCCACTGAATTTATCCACTTTTTCTTTACCAGGGCTCTTTAATAAGAATTTTTCGGCCAAACATTTAATGCATTTATCGAGGAATTTGTTAGGAGAAACACTTCCTATAACTTCTTGTGAGATTTCTCAAATTATAAAAATGTACCACATATGAGGCCGTCCGCAGTAACAATGTCAATCCTATTACAATATTTAAATAAACGTTTTTCTTCGAAAATCCGCCGTTTTTTCACGCAGCATTATATAACTTTGTCTACTGCGTAGACGGTAGCAAGAAAGTAACAATTAGTTTTATCGTATTTTAATTTTTATCTTTATGAATAATATTAAATCAAGGACTCACAAAACATGGATTCTAGATACACCACATATCAAGAGTTTTTCTAAATGTAACAACTGGATTTATCCATTTTTTCTTTACCATGCCCCGTCAATGAGAGTTTTTCTGCCGAAAATTCGTCATTTTTATTTTATCCCTATCGAGTAGAGAGAAAATTACGTAATGCTGCACAAAAAACGGCGAATTTTCGGCAGAAAAAAATTTGTTGCCAGGCCGTGATAACGAAAAAGTGGATAAAACCAGTTGCTAAATTAAGAAAAAAGAATACACGTGGTGCAGCCAGAATCCCTGTTTTGTGGGTCCTTGATACCTAAAAACCAATTGAAAGCAAAATGTCCGTCATACGGGAAAGGCTGTGCCATTCTATAGCACTCCTAGTTAAACAATGTTGACGCAATACTGTTAGTACGAACTGGAACGGCGGAAAGCAATCTGCTACGAGTTGTGCTGCTATTTTCCATTATCATCTTAGACATGCCTTACGAGTTGTAGGCCCTTGCAGTGCTCAAAAACCTCCGACCGCAGAGTGCATTCACGGGTGGCATGACACACATGCCCTACGACTGCAAAGGGTTAATGTTTTCATGGGGACAGAGAACGTATTGAATCCGTCTCCCAGCTCCAGGGAGCGGCGGTCGCAGAGCAGCGACGTGGCCAGGCGCCGCGCGTCGAGGGACGCAAGCCGACGCCGGGCGTCGACGCGGGACGAGCCGGCCGCGCCCGCCCCCGCCCCCGCCCCCGCCCCCGCGCCCCCTCCACCGCCACCGCCACCGGCCCCGACCCCGGCCCCACTCCCAACCTCGCCCCCGCCTCCGCCCGTCCTGTCGCGCTACCCATGGCGCCCCTGGACCCCGCAGGTACGCCTCACCCCCCCACACACATACACCATTGCCTACGGGAAACTCTTCCTTCGCGGAATGGTAGCTGTCTACCTGAGAACGGTATTCTTCAACGGGCGTAGAATGATAGCTGTTATTCACGATTTGATGTTTACGACGTAGGAGCCAGTGTCGGAATTTCTACGAGTTAATAATAGCCATTCTACGCCAATAGAAGGGTATACTTTCTATACGACTTTGAAATTGATGTTTTAGAAATAGTAAATATGCGCCTTAACCTTACAGATGGCTACAGAACACACAATGTTCTCTGACCCTAACAAGCACCAACTCGCATACTGTTTCGTGATTCACTAGTCTTTACGACAGTTGCGACCTGCGAAGTTATTATAGGAAGTAATTTACTACTAATAAGAGCAAGCATTATCTGCTTTTTAGATATCAAGGGCTCGTAAAACGCATTTTTCTTACCCTCTCTTTACTACAAAAGTATGAAGGAGGCGAGAAGGTAATTTGCATGTTTGCCATCGAGCGGCGCTGGTGCCCACAGGATCCGATAGACCCTTCGGCCTCTTCGGACACTCTGCGGGCCATCCTGCCGCCGCCTCTTTCCCCCACGCAACGCCTGAAAAACGAGGTAAGCTAATTCTCACTCTCTCTGCCTCTCTCTCTCCGCCTCCTCTCCCTCCCTTCCTCTCTGTCCCCTCCTCTCTTTCCCCCTCCTCTCTCTCTCCCCTCCTCTCTCCCTCTCCTCTCCCACCCTCTCCCTGTCTCTTTCTCCCACCCTCTCCCTGTCTCTCCCTCCCACCCTCTCCCTGTCTCTCCCTCCCACCCTCTCCCTGTCTCTCATCACTAGGCCTCGTGTTTTAATGACCTAAACATCAGAGGATTTTTATGGATAAACATGATCCAAAGGTATATAAATATGACGTTAAAAATAAAATATGGTTTAGAAAAGTTTATTACGAAAAATTCTTGTTGATATATAACGTAAATACCAAATTCTGGAATAAACTGAGAATATAGTCCTTTTGCAGTTTTTGAAACTCACCCAATTGTTCTGCCTAAAAATCGCCGTTTTTTGTTTGTGTATATATCCACAGTACATTCATGACATACGAGAAAGTAAAAGTCTTGTATAACTTTGTTTCAAATCTAACTTTTTAGAATATATTTTAATCAAGAAATTGTAGCACCATTAGTGTTCTATTGTTGTACTACTTTTCCTCTAACACGTGGAGTAGCCAGAATCCATGTTTTGTGAACAGAAACAGAAAAATCGAATGACGGCAAAACTTCTGTCCATCGATCCATCTGTATGTGTCAGTGAACAACGCTAGCGCTTCTCCGAAATTGATATTCACCGGTCGCTGTGGCGGATGTCTTAGCTCCTTGAATTTGAAACCGATATTTTAATTTTGGGGGGGTATTTTACATGAAGCCCCTGGGACATTTTCCAAATTTTCAAAAAAAATGGCTCCATTGTATTTGATTATTTTTTTATAGTGGGAAGAATATTTACGAGAATGATAACGGTCTCATGTTCCTTGAAAACTCTTGATTTTTAGACAATTGTAAATATTCAAATATTCGTAAGGTCCGTTCGCTCTAACTTTGCTCGGCACGTAAACAAATGCACGTGGTCGTCACTTGTTCTCATTGGCTGAACGACACCACACTCCCCTTCAGGGCGTCGTGCGCTTTAGGAGTTAGGTCCCTTTCAAAATTAATTTATTTCCTGACACTCTACACAGTCAAAATAATTTTATCCTTTGCCTTGAAGTGAAATCAGACACAGAGCGTGACCTTAACTGCCAACCTTCAGCTGCCAACGAACTTCTTTGAGATAACGTTCGTTCGCCAGGCCGTCGGCGCGGCTCCTGCCAAATTTTATCAGTAGCAGTTCCGTTCTCGAATGAGAAAATTCTAAAAGAATGCTGTATTTTTGTTTGGTTAGTGAAAGGTGTGTTTGCTCATTGCGTTGATTTTTTTTCCACATCGAACGCAATAAGTGAAGCAGTTCCCGGCATAATCCGGTTTGAAGCATTCGCATGGAAAATCCCTCAGAAGTGGTGAGAAGAAGATTGTAGTGATGTATTTTAAAAATTTGCGGCTAAAAATTCGTCAATCACTTAATGGCAGGTGGAAGAAATGACTGTTGAATTGCAGGTGTCGGTGCCAGAAGTGTTTGAAAACTATGTAATTTATTAAATCAATGGAAAGGTTCACGTAAGAAGTGTGATGAATTTGTTAATCTGCCATTCGTATTCATATGCACATTTTTTCGTAGAAACGAATTTCCAACATAAAATAAAATTCTTTATGTGGTTAATGAAGATTCGGGACTGCCAAATTTTAAAAGAACGTCACTGTATGTTCTATTGAAATTCGTGCTTCCGGCGGGATTTCACTACTACCTTGCAAGAACACACGTAAATGTAAGTTCTGTGATATTTAAGAAAAATATCTTCATGTTTTGGCTGAATTATGGGCGTATTAAAGGAGTACTAGTGAAAATAATATGTAGTGACAGTTCTGGCTGCGACATGTGCCGGCATTTGAGTATGGTCGTGGCGCGAATGGCGTAGCCAATCACGAACTACAGGGCGGAGGGATACACTCAAAGTTTGTTTACATGCGGAGTGAAGTTACAACGAACGGACCTTAGGCATCTTCCTACAACTACACTTATGAAGATAGATATTTTTTTCTCTTAAATCTGTTCCTCAAAGGAAGATTTTGAAATGAGGTCATATATAATTTCTCGGAACTTTGAATACTTTTCGCGTAATTTTGCGTGGAAGTACGGGCGAAAGGATATGAGCTGTTTTGGCACCACTAGTTCTTTTTTTTTGTATATGGAGGTAAGCAGAGAACTGTTACTGGGCTACCAATAAGGGGATCTTGTATTAACTGGCGGCGCCGACGACGAGAACATGGGCGTGTCGGGTGCGCAGGCGGACTGCCTTAGTGATCTCGGACGCGGAGAAATCAATTATAAATAATAAAACGAAAGAATAGACGTAACTTTCTCCCATTTTTTTGAATCAAAAAGAGATAAATAAACGACAGACATACAGAAAGAAAACATGAGAAAGACGAAGATTGTATAGAACTTCGTGCAGCTCAAAGAACGACGAATTTAAATTTGAAGTAACAGCCCAATTTAAATTTTAATTTAAAGTAACAGCCCATGAAATAGTCAAGGACAGCTCATGTCGTTGGTCCATAATTTGGAGAATATCTTTTTATTTCGTAATATTATGTAGTATGACTATATTATATTACATATTACATAATATTTCAAAGTTGGGGAATTTTGTTTCGTTAGAGAGGTTATTCGAGGTAATTCCGTGATAATAGTGGGGAAAGAGCTTGCAATACTTTTGGCAACCCTGGCGTGCGTGGGCGGAGGCGGAGGCGGAGGCGGAGCCGCGCGTGCGTCTCCCGCCCCTTCACCAATTGCATTAAATTCGCTGCAATTGCGTTTTCAAAAAAGTTTTTTTTTTCCGAGAGGACATGAAAAACCTTACCGTTTTCGCGTTGAAGAGGTTTCGTCTCACCGGCTTCATTTCATTTCACCGGCTGGAGAAATTTTCCGGCTAAGACAGGTTTGCGGCTTGTGCAGGCTCCGGTTTAGAGAGATGGGGTGGCGGCGTTGCTCCCGGCGATTGGGTGAGGGCGGTGGGGGGCGGCTGGGGCGAGCCGAACACAGTGGAGCAGAACCGACAGAAGAAGAAGAAGAAGAAGAAGAAAGGCTGTAGCGGAAAAAGGGGGGTAAAATGCCCCCAAGATTAATTCAATTTTGAATAGAGGGCATGTTTAGAGTTAGTTTCAAAGGAATTTTTCCAAAATCTCAGAGGTACAGCCTGATCATTTTGTAAGATATAACAAAAATACGAATTTTCGGATTATTCGGAGATAAAATTCTGAACAAATTCTGAAACATAGTTGACCTCAATGCGTAACTTGGAGAGAGAGAGAGCCTTTTGTGTGTCTCGAGTGGCGAGGTGCGGGCGTGTGCGCGAGTAAAGTAAGTAGTCGTGCTGATAAAGTTGACTGGCGTGTTAGGCTGGCTGCAACTCTCAGGTACGATACTAAGTGACTGGTTCAATGAAACACACAAGTGATATTACAACGTTTAATTTAGAAGAGATATATACAGTGGCCGAAAGATGTGAACTCTGTGCTGGCGAGCAGTCTAATGCTGCTCGCCAGTCATACGCTTTAGCTTATATAGATGTAATTACATGGTTACAGATGCCACAGGTGTACAGATGCCAACAGATACAAGTTTCCAGTAAGTTATTACAAATAATATTATGCAATATATTCTTGGAGTTCTGTGGGGATAATACATTGAATAGGGTTATGAGATTATGGATTATGGCTTAGGATCGTAGGGTTTAGGTTCAGGTGTTTTGAAGTTACTAATCAGGAAAAGGAAGTAACATGTGGAAATGGAAATTTATAGAGGATACAGTCTGGAAGTTTTCTGTGGGCTGGACGCTGCGGAAGCGGCGTGGGTGGCGCCATCTGGAGGTCGTGAAGGGCAGAGCGTCTGGGCCTCTCTGGCCATGTTACATACACTGCGATTTTTGTAGGAAGAGCTCTCAAGATAACTGAAATCCCATCTTCGCGATGGAATATGTCACGGCATTTCGCATCTTTTCTCGGTCTTGCCGGTAGAAGTCGCGTGATCGCAAGCACTGCTTCATACGGTCGCGATCGTGCGAGTTCTAGCGGAACGACTGAGAAAGACGCTAAGTGCCGTGACATATTCCATCGCGAAGATGGGATTTGAGTTATCTTGAGAGCTCTTCCTACAAAAATCGCAGTATAACTCGTAACCGCAGGAGGCGGAGCGGCGCTGGTGGCGCCCGTCGCTGGGCGAGATGCCTCCGCGCGTGCGCTCGCTGCTGCGCGCCCACGAGCAGGCAGACGGCGCGGGCGTGGGTGGCTCCGGCCCCGCCCCGTCGCGCCTCACGGACCCGCGGCCGTCGCTGCCCAACCCGTACTTCCTGCCGGCGGGCGGCGGCGGCGCCGCCAGCGCCTACGAGCCGCCCAGCGCCGAGGACGGCTCCCAGCGCCGCCGCACGCTGCCGCGCCCGCGCCACTCCCTCGCCTCCGTGCTCGACGACCCGCAGGTGCGCGCAAAAGAGAAGACGCAGGCCCTCTCGTAACAACTGCTCAGTAGATCCGCGGACGGGCGTACGAGCGCGGGTCCGATAAACGGTGGTCATCGGCAGCTCACCATGGGTTACCTTGTGTCACGTCACGGACCTATACTTCGGTTTTCTTTCTTGGCGCACGGAGGTGTGTCGATAAAATGGAATATCTCACGGTATTTTGCGTCGTTCTCTGTCGTCCCGCTAGGAGTCGCAAGATCGCGACTGTATCTGCAGTGCAGTGCTGACGATCATGCGGCTCCTGGCGGCACAACGGAGAACGACGCGAAATACCGTGAGATATTCCATTTTATCGACACACCCCCGTGCGACAAGAAAGAAAAACCGAAGTATATATCTCATTTTGCGACTAGCCTCACTGGCACTACTTAGGGTTCCACTCCCGACCGTGTAGAAGGATTTTCCACACTAGTTACATAGCTAGCTGTGTGGAGGATAATTCTAGCGGCCGGCTGCTCTGATCGGTAGTTTTCCGTGGTTTCTCCGGTCAACACCAGGCGAATGCCGGAGCAGTACCCTAACAAACGGGCCACAGACCGCGCGCGCTCTTTCCTTTCCACTTCCTTGTCCTATTCTCTCCCCTTACAAACATTTACTCTAACACGCACTATACTACCACACGTACCGGGAGACCGGTCGGGGACTTACAGCGTATCTGAGCTGGGGTTGTGCCCCGCTGGTGAGAGATACTTGGTTCAGGGCAAACCCGCTAGCCGACGGTAGGTCGACGCTGGATCTCACTATCTAGAGGAAGAAGATTCGCGATAAAAATCTGCATTACAAGACAAAACTTTCTGGAACGATGTTTACTCCAAAATTACTGCGAATTCTTTCAAGAAGTTGACTTTCGTTTAGAACTGGTCATTCTTCTGTTGGCGAAGACAGTGCTTTGAGTATTGAACATCTTTTCTGGTAATAAGGGAAGAAGCATTGATAGCAGCACGATATGGAAGTCTGAATTGTATCAAGTGAACAATAAACATTTGTTAACTCTTTATAACTTCGAAGCATTTAACTGTTTAGGAAACTAATTTAGGATGCTACTAAGTAAATGAGGAAGTTAATAATAGTACGTTATATAGCGATGTAGGTGATATTGTGAAGTGAGGTGTCGTGCATTGTAGAGCAGAGGAATCACGAAGGAAGTGATTGACGGGCCGTAATGACGTAAAGTGCATTGCAGTTCCAGTGCAGTGTGATCTAATTTGTAGAACATTCAGTGCGAAGTTAGAATTTAGTTTATACTTCTTAATGTAACTTAATGTTTTATGAATCAGTTTTATTATTATTATTATTATTATTATTATTATTATTATTATTATTATTATACTATTCTTTTATTATTGTACCATTAATATGATTAACATTATTATCATAAGTAATATCCGGTATTAATTATTATCATAAGTGAATTTACCGGCTAGCACAGCACTTCGAGTGATATTTAGTGTGACTATTTCATGAATAAACACATTACACGATTTGAAAGGATGATTTAAAATACAGGAATTACGAAAAAGGGAAATATTACTCAAAATTACAACCAAAAAATGAAAAACTCATTCAGCTCCGACTTATCACTGCCTCCTGGAGTAACTTATAATCAAGTAACATTTGAATTACAGTTTAATGTAGAAAATGATTTCAAATATGTTTCAATTTTATGGTAATAAAACTTTCCGAAAACAATTATAACAAGGCCTCTTACAAGAACATTTATTGAAAGCACAATCATTAAAGTTGTAGGAAGTTGTTTTCTAAGTCTTAGTCTTCCCTGGAAGTATTTGAAACGGAAGATGTACAAGATGAATTAGCAGCGGAATTCGTCAATTTCGAATGGATTGAACACACGTGTGTACTCATTAAAATATTTTCCTGAATGATTTTGGTTGTAACATTCCACATAGTTTTGATAGAATATTCATTGTACTCTTCACCATCTAATCTTTGTATATTAATTGCCTAAAATATGTGTAATTTCTTCATTTGTAGTTTGTGCTGTCCATTTCTATTTCCTTTCTTATTATTCTTATAAAATTCTTGAAATTGCTTCCACACACTTTCTCTGTTCCTTTCACTGTTTTTCGACACTGAATCTTCAATAATAGATTCTATTTCAGAGTTTTAAACATTACCAAAACGACACATTTTAATATTATATTGATGCACACAAGCTATTTTGGAGCTGAAACAATTGCTATCGTTATCATAAAAAGGTAAACAAAGTTTTTACAGCGATAAAAAAAAGGTACACAAACTGATGGCGATAAACATTTGGGATTGGTTTAATTTGAATATACCCTTGCTTCGCATTGGCCACTTAGGACACACGGACAGACATGAGTGGAATAGTCGTATTAATTATATATATATATATATACATATATATATATATATACATATATATACATATATATATTACTTTATTTCCTTAATTACCTGCCACCTAGTTATACTCAATTGCAGCTTAAATAAATGTATCTTATCTTTATTCCCTTGAGTATATTTTCGTTTGCACCGCAGACGAGGTTCGGAGGCGGCGTGGGCGGGGCCGAAGGCGGGCGGCGCTCGCTGGAGCTGCTGCGCGAGTGGCAGGCGACGCGCGGCGAGCTGATGCGCCACTCCATGGGCGCGCCCCGCCCCGCCGCGCCCGCCTACCGTCCGGCGCCCGGCCCCGGCGCGCCGCCCCCGCCCCCGCCGCCCTTCGACCGTGAGGCGGCCCCGGCCCCGCCCCCGCGCCGCCTCGCGGTCGGCCAGCAGGCGGCGGACACCGACAGCATCACGCTCGCGCCCGCGACCGCCCCCCGCGCGCCGCTCCACGATCCGCCGCGCCTCGCAGCTCGGCGGGCTCGACTTCGGCGCCCTCGAGAAGACGGAGGCGGCCGACCCCGACGCCGTGCCGCGCCGCCCGCGCCAGGCCGCCATCAGGTACCGCGCTCCGCCCCGCCACGCTCCGCCCCGCCACGCTCCGCCCCGCCACGCCCCGCCCCGCCACGCCCCGCCCCGCCCCGCCACGCTCCGCCCCGCCACGCTCCGCCCCGCCACGCTCCGCCCCGCCACGCTCCGCCCCGCCACGCTCCGCCCCGCCACGCTCCGCCCCGCCACGCTCCGCCCCGCCACGCTCCGCCCCGCCACGCTCCGCCCCGCCACGCTCCGCCCCGCCACGCTCCGCCCCGCCACGCTCCGCCACGCCACGCTCCGCCACGCCACGCTCCGCCACGCCACGCTCCGCCACACTCCACCACGCTCTGCCCCGCTCCGTCCCGCTCTTCATTACACAATGCATTTCTTGAGGATCCTCTTGAACTGGCGATAGAACAATACGTACCGATTACTGTTCACTGCCTGTTAACACATTCTGTTTCGCCAGGTCTACTCGAAAGGAGCGTTACACTTATGTAGCTAAGTATTCCGCTTCTCTGACGTTAGACTAATCCGTAGCTTCACCATTCACAGGCACAACTTCCTGCGCGCGCATGCATAGCGAAGGAAGTTGGGAACGTGACACGTGCCAGATGCTCCTCTGGCGTTGAAGTCTCTGGCACTCGCTTCTCATGATACACGAAGTGCTTACATTTATACTGCTAGACGTAGGACTATGGGCGTGGGGCATATTTTCCTCCATGCTCAGAACATTGACTCTCTGCCTGCGTGTGCACAGGAACTGCTTCATGCTCTTGGTCACGTGCTCTGAATGTTGCTGGGAGCATGGCCCATCAACCAGACACACACTCCAGCGTTGAAGTCTCTGGCACCCATTGCCTCCGCAAGCAAATGCCTCCTCCACACGCCATAGTAAGATTATCGTACGGCGCCCAGCGCAGAGTAAGATGATCGTACGTTTCTCCACTCTCAGAACTTTGACTCGCTGCCTACGCATGTGCAGAAACTGCCTGAAATAAATAAACTCCACGCGTGTCGCATATTTATTCATGCAGGGAGGTAGGGTTACGTTGGTAGTATTGGTTCCTGGTGGGGAAATTCAAGCGACCCCCGGACCTCGAGCTTCAGGGCGAAATTCACGTCGATAACCTGAGGTCGGTCCTCAGTGAGTAGGTAGCTTGCTGCCTACCCTTGGGCCGGATTGGGCTTGGGATATGTTAAGCGGCATCCTCTGTGCAACATGGCGGCGTTTTCCAAACCCACAAATAGAAGTCTAACGGGGAACACGACCCTCCTTGTCGGTGTTGCCCAGGCACCCTATTCTTAAACGCTCGTGATCATCTCGGACGTTCGTCATTGACGTCATCACGAATGAAACGCGAGTTTCCGTATTCTTAACCACACGACCCGTCTCGAGTGGTCGTGATTTCCGTTCTCATATCACGAGTGAGGTTTGGGGTAGTGAAATGCATCACGAATGGTAAACAGCATTAACATAACCACATTATCTTCACATTCCGAGGGAAGGTGCATAGTAAATTATAGTAACCACTTATCGTATTTTTATCTAAAAACTTTGGATGCTCATAGGTGTTACTAAATATTATATCAACTACGATTTTTATATGAAATAACATTTATATCTTCACTAATAATATATGTAAAATTTTAAAATCTTAAATATAAATGCTAAATATTCTGGTTCTACACATGATTCATTTATATGGCAAAATTCCAAATTAAACACAGTACTTAGAAACATTCATGCTCATGGACACACAGATTATTTTTTTATTGGAGATTCTGGGTATGCTTTATGGCCATGGCTAATAGTACCTTTTAATAATCCAGAGAAATGATAAAATGAGCTATATTAACAATGAGTTATTGGAGGGAAGAAGAACAAGCTCATTACTAGTTAATAGATATTTTACTTAAAAAACATACATTGTATTTTTATTTTATATTTATTTTCAACATCTTTCGTAAAAAACGACTGTGGAAACTTTCCAGCCACTAATACCTCATTCTCAGCCACTAATATCTCATTCTCGGGCTGTCTCAACCACTCTATTTTAAGTTATTTTTGCCTTTCTGATGTATATAAATTTTTCGAATCCATACTTACAACAAAGTATACAATAGACAAAACTAAATACTAATTACGAAGTAAGTCTATGGCTTAACTCTACTAGAAACAAACTATAACATGAACTAAAAAGAAATTAGAAACCTGTGAACAATGAAAAATAAATAACTCGAACCAAAATGTAATACTACAGAATTGCACTGAGCGTAACAGAACACAATTTTTTTTCCATACAACGCGGGTAAACCTCAGGTGTTTGAGACAATCAAGCAGCGAGTGTTGCGTTGCCAAACGTTACCGCTCGTAATGTGCGAATAGTATCGCGAAGGGTGTTTAAGAATACGGTCTTCACGTGGTCTTCGCAATTGGACCGTTCGAGACATCACGAATGCGAGATATCATGAATGATGTTAAGAATAGGAGCCCAGGTACCCTCCGACTCACATTGATAGCCTTCGAGGCGGAGCCAGAGAGATGGGTAGGGGGACCCGAGGCCCCTGGATCTCGACCTGTGGACCCCCAAGTTGGGCACGTCGTGGCAGTGATCCGAGACTCTGGACAAAGAGGAGGGACTTGTCGCGGTGTATGTGAGTAGTTTTGACTCCGGTTAGCTAGGAACTGAGCTGGCAGGACAGTCCGACCCAAGCATTGAATGGGAAGGTTGCCGTGAGGGCAAACTGCGTTCCGCCGGGATCCGGAAAGCCTGCTGCCCACCACGGGGACTTGTGCCCTCTGGTAGAACACTAATAGCTGTGGAGTAGTCCATTTCTTCAGGCTCAGGTAGAATATTGACCGGCTGCCTCTTTGATCGCAGGACCTGCGCGGCGTGGGCGCACGTGCTGAACGGGGTGCTGGGCGTGTGGATGCTACTGCACTCGTGCCTCTTCGCGCAGGCGGGCCTGGCGGGCGCCATCTTGCTGCTCATATTCTTCTCGGTCCTCGGATCGTACGCGCTGCACATGACGGTGGGCACAACCTTGACTGAAATGGAAAACTGAACTGTCGAGTCTCTCTTTGCTCGATACCAACTTGAAATTCACAACTGACAGTAGTGGTGAAGGAGTCGTAACAACAAAAAAGTATTTAGAAACGTTTAAACAAGTAACCCTACTACAAGATTTGTCCCAAAAGAAGTTGGACTGAAAATTTCACAGCAAGGAGGAGGAATGGAGGAGGATTTCTGAAAACGGGTGTGATATTATCTGCGCAACTTTTCTTGACAGATGGCCTACCTTCTCCCTCCCTGGTACAATAATCAGGTGAAGGTAGAAGGTCGTAGCAGGCACTGATGACATTCCATACACATGTTCATTGGCGCGAAACAGAAGCTATTTGCTTTGAAGGCGAGAATTCCTGTTCGTGTTTTTTCTCGAGAAAAAAAGAAACGGCGAGAGAGGTCCAGGTCCTTCGTACTAGACATCCCGAACTCCTGAGAGAGTTAGGAGAACGTATAGCAGCGGCAACGCAAAATTATTGAGAAAGATCCAAAGACGTGAGAGTTGGAAAAAAGGGAAGTAGAATGTAATGTAATATTTTGTATCAAACTTCTGCTTACTAGAATAAGTACTTAGACAATGCAGAGAATGAATACTAAAATATACAATAATCTTTAAAGTTCTTCAGAAATACCTGATAAAAAAGTTTGAGGTGACTTGTCATAATGTAGTATGTAACAATTTCTTAGATATTTACCTCAACTTTTCACATATTTTCGAGTGAAAGATTGTTTTGTATTATTTTAAATCTTCAAAATAGTTTTATATACCTTCAAAATAGTTTTTCGTGATATTTGCTATTTAGACCACAAAGTTAAAAAGAAGGAATTCAAAACAAGATTCATTATTTGAAGCAAAATTTTCGGTATGCTTGCCCGATCAAGAAAGTAACTAATCTTGCATTACTTTGAAATTTAGGTTTCACTTTGACTTTCGAGAAATGTCTTCAAAAAGTCTAATGGCCGGATCCTATCCATATTTCTCCAAGCACTCAGCCAAGAAAAGTTGCGCGGATATTATTAGAGGTTGTCAGGGAAGCCCGCTAAACGGCTGCAGTTGGTTACATCCCCTTCCAAAGAATTTACATTAAGTCAACCGTTATTAGGAGGTTTCGTCACGCTTCGACATGAACTGTTTACTCGAATAAAGTACGCCATTAAATTTGGCGTAAAACTCGAAGAAACCGAGAATGAAACTCTTGGCTTGATCCTGAAAGCTTATGGAGATAGCGCCATAAGCAGATAGTGTTTTTGTACGGCACGCGTTGTTTCGAGAAGAAAGAATTAGTTAAAGGAGATAACCGTACAGATTCTTCACAGGGAGTTTGAGCGAGATGTACAGACCGAGAAATTCCAATTTGTAGGAGTCTCTGAGAGACTGCGAAAATAATCGTCAGCTCAGCCACAGAAAATTCCTGGAAGTCCCAACAAGACAATTTCGCTGTAATACACCGTTCTCATTGTAGGGGAGTTCCTGACTTGACACAACATGCGAACTCTATCCCAGTCATCCCAATAGTCACATTTTGACTATTGGGGATACTTTACCTGTATTCAAAATTTTCTCTAAACTGGCTCCAAACAATTTTAAAAAATTTGTTTCTCGGATGGAACAAAGTATGCTTATAAAAATGTCGCATGTTCGTTTTTCACAGAATTCTCTGAATTATAGAAAATTTCACATTTAAAAAATTCTCAGTGTCTTCTTACAACTAAAATATTGAAGGCCTCATTTTTTATTAATAACTGTTCTTCAAAGATATTTTCGAATCAGGTCACGTACATTAAAAAAATAGTTTAATCGCATAAATTTACGTCAAATCAAGGCAATTTTGAAAACAAGTTTTTTTTCGAAAACGGCTCGAAATGTTCGTTTAATTTTTTCGCGGATATTGAAAAGTAGGCTCATAAAAACGGCTAAGGTAAATCTTCGTTCAACTCACTAAATTTTCGAAAATTGGAAAGGTTACAATTAATGCGAGAAGGAATGTGCAGTAATAGCACCCCTAGTTTCTCACTGAATTAGTGCAACTTCTTTTGGGATAAACCTTTTACATGAAACAATAATTCTAGTATTCTGAGAGTTCAAATGTCACAAAAATGTTACGACCTTGTGTCTTCTGTTCTACTTAAAGCAATTGCAGTCGACTCCGGTTAGATTGAACTTCTGAGGACATTTGGTTCACTACATCCGATGATGTCAAAATTAAATAGAATTTCTCCATAACGATGGTATTATTAATATAAAGATACAGCAAAATACAATAACAGCACGAACTGAAAATTTCAATATCTTTATATGTCCTTAAAGAATCAATGAAATTGAATTGTTTGCTTCGTCCTTTTTTATCAGTAATTTCTCTAGTTCTTTCTCCAGAGTTCTAAGCTCTCTACGTACTTAATTCTGCATTTTCCTCTGTGTCTAAGTATCGTATTGCAGTCTTAACACTCTCCAATGCCTCTTGCACTGGTGGAACACTCTCCCACTCTCGGAAGGCCCTTTACTCTCCCAATAACATACGAGGTGCTTTCGGGAGCGGGCAGGCGCAAGCGGCAAATGAAACTAATTGCTTTACAGCGCGGCGCGGCGGATATCGCCACACTCGTGACAGACGCGTGCTTCCTGCCGCCTACGTAGAACCCAACGCGCTTTCACCCGCGGAATATCAAGTAACACCAAGATTGAAACTGAATCAAGTAATCGGGCGTCGCCGCCGCTAGTTGGAGTCCACGCAGGACATGGCCTTTGTTTCCGCAGTGAAACTGAGTGGCATAATGGCATCAGTCAGTTGACCATTCCCGGTCCGCTAGCTTCACCTCAGGGGAGACTTCTTCGTTTATGACGTTTGGCCGACGATATTTTTTTCAAGCCGCCTAATGTTGGAATTTGTGGAACCGAGACGATAATTTATTTTGCATGAGGGAATTAATTTCCAGGACGGTCCATCTCCTACGTTCACAATAGTCGAAGTTAAGGTTCGCTATAACCGAATCTTCTTATGCTTATTTGTAATGCAGGTGAAACTAGACCAGTAACAAGTTCACTATAACCGAAGGTTTGCTATATCCGAGTTTACTATAAGCAGAGTCGACTGTATAATGCTCGTCATTATCCGAAGCACGAAGTCTACAGGAAGGAGACTCAACACCGGTGGTGGGGTACGTACCAAAAACGTCGGCAGCTATTGGAAAAGTAAAACAAAACTAGACCCCTTATGCTTCAGCGACATCACGCGGCGAATGAAAGAACCACGAAGGAACCTGTCAATGCAGCCAATGGTATCAAAGCCAAGCGTTTACGCGGGAAGCGATATTTATTTACAAGTATTAACGGAACACGCCCTTGACAATAATGATAATTATCATAATTAATAAATCATTTATTATAAATTTCTCACATAAGTACAGCACAAACTGCGTCAAGACCTGTCAAGAGAGCTGAATTCATTGCCTTACAGTCTTCTAGATGAAGATAACAATGAACCTGATTCGATT
Organism: Acheta domesticus; assembly: GCA_031308135.1. Taxonomy (NCBI): domain Eukaryota; kingdom Metazoa; phylum Arthropoda; class Insecta; order Orthoptera; family Gryllidae; genus Acheta; species Acheta domesticus. The sequence continues at coordinate 130,015,659 of JAHLJT010008756.1, read as the reverse complement.
CCAAGTCGGCTAGCACTACAATACTGCCCCGTCACTACTTCTTTTCCATCTTACAGTCTTGGATTAAGGCTCGCCCAAAGACCGACCCAGCAGTGCCGAGCGCCAACAGACCCATGCCATGCGCCATCATGCAACTGACCGGCACCTTCGTAAGTTCCTTCACCCACCGCATGATGTCGCTGAAGTAAAAGAAGTCTAGTTTTGTTTCATTTTTCAAGAATACTTGGGTTTTTCGTTCCACGTTTCCATTTTCGTTCCACGAAGGTCACGGACGAAAAACGGAGAAAGCCTTCTCTCTCCATTTTTCTTCCGTGACCTTGGTGAGAGAAGAACGAAAACCCCAAGTATAGTCTCAACACAGTAATGACGTGGAAGCTGCCTATTCCCTCTCCTTTTTTCTTCCGTGGCCTTGGTGCGCCAAGAACGAAAACCCCAAGTATAGTCTCAACACAGTAATGACGTGGAAGCTCCCTATTGGAGAAAGCCTTCCCTCTCCTTTTTTCTTCCGTGGCCTTGGTGCGCCAAGAACGAAAAACCCAAGTATAGCCACAACACAATAGTGACGTGGAAGCTCCCTATTGGCGAAAGCCTTCCCTCTCCATTTTTCGTTCGTGACTTTGGTGCGCCAAGAACGAAAAACCCAAGTATAGTCACAACACAGTATTGACGTGGAAGCTCCCTATTGGAGAAAGCCTTCCCTCTCCATTTTTCTTCCATGGCCTTGGTGCGCCAAGAACGAAAAACCCAAGTATAGTCACAACACAGTATTAACGTGGAAGCTCCCTATTGGAGAAAGCATTCCCTCTCCATTTTTCTTCCATGGCCTTGGTGCGCCAAGAACGAAAAACCCAAGTATAGTCACAACACAGTATTAACGTGGAAGCTCCTTATTGGAGAAAGTCTTCCCTCCCCATTTTTCGTCCGTGACCTCGGTGCGCCAAGAACGAAAAACCCAAGTATAGCTGCCGCCGTGTTTCCTACATACCGCCACCGTGCCACCAACACCGGAGTTGACTCTCCTTCCTACCAAGACATGGTGATCCGAAGAAGCCTTTCACGGCAACGTGAACGTGGTCCTCGCCTTGTTGGTCGGCGCCAGCTGCAGAACGAGCACGTGATCCGCGCCCGCGTCAAGGTGCCGTGGCTGGGGCTGCCGCGCACCGTGGAGTTCGCGTGGACCTACGGCCCGACCCCGCTCCGCGTCAGCGCCGCCGTCTTCAAGTACGCGAACAACTCCCACACTCCACGTCGAATAATATGCTAAGAGCTAGCTCAACTCATGCGATGGTTTGAGGTCGTTAGGTCCACGGACAAATGGTCTAATACTCAGTAGATCTAATGAAAAGGACGTCTACGGCGAACCAGGTCTAATGCGACATACGGTCTAAGCGTCAGAGGATCTAATACCAAAAGAGGCCTACAATTAGAATGTTGAATTGATAAGGTCTAATAGACTTAAACATCGAAGGTCTTAACAAGTTTACAAAGGTGTAATAGAAAGATTTCTATTTCTTCATTTTTAAACGCCTGAAAACCAAATGTCTAACTTTTAACATTGTCAATACATTGTCAACCTTTAGATCGTGGTGATATCGACTTATACCTTCAGTCATTGAGTTACACTGAATATTTTAATATCTGTTTTATGTATATACCATTTTATGTACAAAGTACATTACGTACTTCCTGAATTAAAGTGTATCATTCATACTGTGATTTCATTTCAGACTATAACATACTGACGTAATGATATGTAAACCTCATTATGTTACGTATTTCTGTTACAGCATAAAAGATTCGATGTTCGTGTCGGATAAACCGAAGTTTATTAGACATTTTTCACAATTACACCAAATATTATTAGACATTTTTAAAAATTAGGCCAAATTTTAATTAGACGTGATTTCATAGACCTTCTGACATTGGGCTTTAAAAATTAGACCTACTGTCATTAGACCTAATATCTTTCGACCACTGCAGTGGCGGTCATTGGAAGGTGCAAGGTCTCGAGTCTCGACGGTGGCAGGATTTTTGACACTGAATACAGAGCTAGGTTGCTGCCTCAAGGAGAATTCTAGCGGCTGGCTGCTCTGATCGGTAGTTTTTCGTAGTTCTTCCTAGCAACACCAGGCGAATAAAGGAGCAGACAAACCCTTACAAACGGGTCACGCGTCGCGCGATCTTTCCCTTCCTCTTCCTTGGCCTACTTCCCTCAGATTTACTTCCGGAAACTTACATTTACATGAAGTACACTACCACACATGCCGGGAGACCAGTCGGGAGCTGACACGCAACACTCACCGCGCTGGATACTCGGATTGACATGAAATTTCACCAGCTGATAGAACACCATGCAAAACCTACATATGCAAATTTTGAAGTGCTATGGAATATTATAAATAGCGTTTTATAGGCATTTTGTATCAGGACCTTTCATGACCCTCGCGCTTCCCGCAGCGGGCGAGCCGTTGCTTCGGTAGCACTAGGAACGTTACGCGGCGACTATCAGCCGGTGTCAAATTTCCAAGCGCGTTGGTTCCATCTGAACCTGCAAAGTAAACACCCGTTTTTGTCACCCCGCCTGTCCTCCAAGTAACAGAGACCTTGCCGATATACCGATAGTGCAGGCGCGGTGTGTGAGTAACGGCCGCAGAACCAGCGGCGAGCATCGATTTCCGCCCTTCCACGGTCGGTAAGGTCAAGAAAGGTCCCAATACTAATTATCGCAAAAACACTACTTGCAATGCTTGATAGCACGTAAAAATTTGTATTTAGGGGTTTTGAAAGGTGCTGAACAAGCTGGTAAAATCTCAAGTCAATCCGAGTATCCAGCATGGTGAGTGTTGCGTGTGAGAGCTTGTTCCGGCTGGGGCGGCGACCCGCTGGAGGGAGATTCCTGATTTGGGAAAATCACCGCAAGCCGACGAAAGACGGCGCCGGATATCGCTCCAGCGGGGAACATCACTGCCGCCTCCTCCGATAACAACACTTACGGGACTGACTAACTTGTAGTTGGCGCACCCGGAATCACCAATCAAAAGAGGGTTTTTGCAAGACGGGAAATCCTATGTCGTAGTTCGTAATCATTGTCGTCAATGAGGAATAACGTACCTCCAGAAAAATCAGTTTTTGCAAGACGTAAAATCGAAAACATGCGTAAAACTAGCAACTAGTTGGAACTGAAAACCTCTAACAGTACCTCAAGAGCATCTCGCGTCTATCTGCCAATTGCATTAAATTCACAAGAATTCCGTTTTACAAAGATTTTTTCCCCCTGCAGGACATGACAAACCGTCCGTTTCCGCGTGGAAGAGGTTCTGTTTTATGCTGTGTAAAATGCCATTAAACTTCACGGGCCGAAGAAATTTTCCGATAAAGGCAGATTTCCGGCTTGTACAGGTTCCGGTTTATACACATTTTACTGTATTAGGAGTAAAAACAAGTAGTGACTTGTGACACAGATTTGCTATAGTGCACGTTTTAGAGCGGGTAAACATAACTGATGTGTACATTTTGTACATTCGTAATCCTAAGGCCAAATGTTTTACACGTACAACACTCAATTTATACACGTTAAATATTTTATATTATTCCATTAGTAAGCTATATTAGCGTTTTCTTCGCCAATTTAGTTTTATTCATTCGTTGTTTAAATACAGAGTTTTGAAGGTATGCAAACTGTGATGTGAATTTTTGTTCATGTTTCATGGCCGACTGGAAATATCTTTGCTATGCCTGTGTTATAGTTTCTTAATTAAACGATTTTGCTTCTTTTCTGAATTCTGATTGGTGGGCGTGGAGTTTTAATTGCACGGTGGGATTTTAATTGCACGCATGCCATAAACATTGAGATAATAGACTATTTTTCATGGAATTAATGAGCATATTTAGATTACTAACGAAAAAATATACAAATACACTACTATAAGTTAAATGTAGTTGTATAGTTTAAGTTGTAGTAGGAAGTGATGCGAGTTTATGACATCATAATTTAAAACCAATTAGGATGGTCTTTTAAGTTTAATGCATGTACTTTAGGGGGGGATAATGTCGAACGGTCAGTTCTAGAACACTGAATATTTTGTGTAAAAGGATCAAAAAATTAAATTAAGACAAAATAATTTACGAAACAATATTCAATTCAACGTAATGGTATTAACCCATTATTACCAGCTCCAAAAACTGCAATCATTTCCATTCTCTCATAATTATATAGCTTGTAAATAATTTAATGTTTTCTTTAGGTATGTGGTGTATGGGATGCTCGTGGTACTTGGCCTGACAATCCTCACAAGTTACGTCGTCGTTTCATCATCTTACACTGGGGAAGTGAGTGCATCATTATATTTATATAGCTTCGGGAACAAAATACTTCACTGCAAAGTAAGAAATCTATTCCTGGCAAAGTTTACATCTCATTTTCTTATGAAAAAGGCACATTTTATTTTGTAATTTAAAATACATCTTTTAGAGTAATAGAAATAATCAATAAACTATATTTTAATGAACGCGCATTTTAACTATACAAAACGCTATTGACATGAGCCATGATATTAAGAACACAAAATACAGGGCACTATCATTTACCGTATGTGGCTATCTCAAGCACAAGAAATTATTAGTTCACACTCAATATCTGCAACAAATAATTCGAGCATTCCAGGAATTTTGTAAATTTGGTTGGCTTGGTTCATGTTCGGCGTTCATAGTTAAAACGCTGCATACGTGATTACAATTTATAACAAAAATGAATTTTATGTCGATTTAATACACTGAATGAACAGGACACATAAAACACGCAAGGACTCTAGCGTGCTGCCAGCGATGATTGCTCATACGACAGCTTCATGCAAACATGACATGCGATGAGAAACTAGCAAAGCCCAAACCCGTTGGCAGAAATCGCCACGTGGTAGCTCGTTTGAATTTCGCGACAGGAAGTAACATTTAGACTCGATTTTCTCGAAAACTTTTTTTTAATCTGGAGTATTTGTATCATATATATATATATATATATATATATATATATATATATATATATATAATATTACACACTTATTATGCATGGTTCCTCATAATATTAGGAATATAGAAATACTTTCTTGATCACCTGTGGGAGACTCGGGAGGCCACTTGCAACCATTCTTGCACCGCAATTCTGACGGCCAGTTGGCGAGGTCAGACGCAAGCACAGGTCCGGTTGATACAAGGTTGTCGTATTATGTACCCGCATTCAGTCAATTTACATCCACAGAAAAAAATGTTTATTCTTTGGCAAAACAAAAAAATATCTTCTGCATTTCAACTCTTTATAAACAAAACTTTCTGGACGTTATAGTTCGAGAGAAATACAGCACAAACTGCTGAGAAGTTACAAAAGTTTTGTTAGCGAAATGACGTACGAAATATTTGTTCATCTAGAGAAGACGTTAGCTTTTAATCGATGGCGGCTTATAATTTGTATAAAGCTGACTATTTCCTTATCTTATTATATAGGGAAGTGATCGACAAACCGTCTATCGCGAGCTTTTAGTAGCTCGCAGATTTTCGGTGTATCGCAGTCATGCTCAAAGTTGGTTATCAAGTCTGATGAAAAATCTGTTCTTACATTTATAATTTGTTACTAACTATATTTCATTTTTTTGTAATTTGCAATTCCATTTCAATTTATTTTTCTTGTATACAATCTTACAAATTTTTCTTGTATAAAATTAGTTTCGTATTTAATAGAAATGCATGTTTATAGACAATAAATAAATGTGAAGATTTGAAGAATAAAAAGTTCTGTCTTGGTTTCTTGGTAGCTCACAGTAGGCGTGATTCCTCACAAGCTTCATAAGTTTGGAGACCACTGATGTAGGGAATAACAATTGTTTAGAGGAAGAAGCACCTAACAAATGCGAAGAGCAGTAGTGCGGGCGCGCGTGGGCCTATAGTGCGAATTTTGCCCCTCAAGGCCCGTCTTCACGATGGAATATATCACATTTTGCGTCTTTCTCGCTCCTGCCGCTAGATATCGCATGATCGCGAGCGTACGAAGCAGCGTTTGCGATCACGGGACATCGAACGACAATGGCGGCGATGGTGTAGCGGTTAGCGTAAGGGACTGCTACACCCAAGTTCACGGGTTCAAACCCGATGGAAGCCGTGGTTTTTTAGAAGCGAAAAAATCCTTCGTACGCCTTCCTTCGGAGGGAAAGTAAAGACGGCTGTCCTATGTTAGTAGATTTACTTGTTAGTAGATTTTGTTTCATGTACTTGTTAGTAGATGTTAGTATATTTACTTGCATGTTAAAGATTCTCAAGCCTAAATGAAGCCTCTGAGCTAAACCCAAATCACCTTTTCCGTCGCCCGATATAATACCTTCTTTCTCCGCTAGTTGGTGAAAGGAGCGTAGCGAAATTTGCGTGGTCAGACGGAGCAGGCCTAATGGCCTGAGTCTCGCCACGTAAAATAAGGCAATTCAATCTAGCGGTACGAGTGAGAAAGACGCGAGATGTCGTGCGATATTCCTATCGTGGCGGAAGGGGGGCTAGAGAAGCAGAGTTATAAAAACGGCTATGCTTCCTATGCTTCTAAAATGGAAATGTTAGCCTAGAAATCAATTTTCAAACCAGATTTTGAGTACTTATTGTGGCTCGACCATTCGGAATATCCACGTAGTTTATTAGACAAAATATGCTTAGAATAGTCTTAAGAGCTTATTTTCCAAGTTTGGACGTTTTCCCCCCGGACACCCTGTATACACAAGTGCAGTGGTGTGCGCGTGCGTAGCTGTGGGAGCTGTTCCTGGCGCCGATTGACCGGCGGCTGTACGTGCTGCTGCCGACGCCGTTCCTGCTGCTGGGCATCTGGGTGCCCAACCTGCGCTACATGTGGCCCGTGTCGGTGGGGGCCGCCGTGGCCGTGGCGGGCGGCTGCGTGCTGCTGGTGTACGACGTGGCGCAGCGGGAGTCGGCCGAGGGCCGCCCGGCCAGCAAGATCATCCCCAGAGGCTCCCTCGACCTGCCCTTCTTCGCCGCCAGCGAGCTGCTCGCCCTCTCCTTCATGCTCGTGGTGAAGCCCCTCTCTCTCTCTCTCTCACACACACACACACACACACAAACACACAACAAACAAACACAAACACACAACAAACAAACACAAACACACAACAAACAAACACAAACACACAACAAACAAACACAAACACACAACAAACAAACACAAACACACAACAAACAAACACAAACACACAACAAACAAACACAAACACACAACAAACAAACACAAACACAACAAACACAAACACACACACAACAAACACAAACACACACACAAACAAACACACAAACACACACACACAAACACACACACAAACACACACAAACACACACACAAACACACACACAAACACACACACAAACACACACACACAAACACACACACAAACACACACGCAAACACACACACAAACACACACGCAAACACACACACAAACACACACAAACACACACACAAACACGAACACACACCCACGCGCGCGCGCGCGCGCGCTTCATATACAGTAATCCCTCGACATTCGCGAGAGTTAGGTTCCCAAAAAACCTCGAGAATGTCAAATCCGCGAATGTTCAGTCTATATTTAATGAAGAAAGGTGGGTTAGGTTCCTCGATATCGAAAAACTGTTTAAAAAAGAAAGAAGAAATGATAAAGAATTACAGTAGAACTGAGTAAGCGCTACTAACAACAGAATTCACAATTAACGTCCCAAAGATAAGAAATAAAACAATATTTGAATGTTTTCAAAGTTGAAAGTGATTGAATATACTAGGATTTCGTTATTTTTTTTTATTCATCACCCTCCTCGTTGTTCTAATATTCAAACAAGGAAAAGTCGTTGCTTATATTTCTCTCTTAAATTTCGAAGTTATTTCCATGTTCGCATCACATTCGAAGCCCTTTCCACCAGAGTTTGTTGAAATTTTAGAACGCCAATAACAGCTTTGGCATTGAAATTGGTCTAGGATGCAGTTTCGCTTCTGTTACTTCATTAAGTTCCAGATTTTCCTTGCTGATAATTTCCCAAAGCCGCTCTTCAGTACGGCCATTATAATGAGAGTTGCACAGATCCTAAATGGCTTTTCTATTAATGTGGCGAAAACCTTTACCTCCAATTTCACTCAACTGAATTGAATTATTTTACAGTTGTATTATTCTATTAATGTGAATTGACATTCCAACTTTGATATATTTGCGAAACATAATACTTTGAGCTCCGGTATCTGCAGAGTTCGTTTCCCAGATAACGCTGAAAAAGGAAATAAATGTGCTAGCTTTCAAAAAAGTACGACCAAAAGACGCACTCGCGAATGTTAAAACCGGTAGCATTTCTCTAATGACGAATGTTCGGAACTGGCGAATAGCAAATTCGCGGCTGTCGAGGGGTTACTGTACAGTTAAAGTGTTTGTCAAGGTCGATGCCACGAGCGAGAATCCGTGGCACGAGCGCCACGACGAAATCGCCCCTCCACGCAGTTCATCACCTCGCCACAAGGGACAACGCCATCCCTATTGTAAAATGGCAGGGTAACTACTAATAATTTCCTTTCCCGGCGCTAGTTGCCCAGAGAAGCTCGTGGCATGCTACGGTGCCACGACACGTGCTATTGCCACCAGTAGAAGACCTTGACACCATTGCAGTAAACCCTCGTTAACACGAATTCCAAGGGGCCGAAAAAATCGGCGTTCGTGTAATAAAAATTCGTGTTATCCGAGTTTTACCAATGTCCCTTTTACCGTAATCCTTTGCCAGGCCCGAAGTTTTATTCGTGTTCCGGCAAAACTCGTCTTAAGCGAGTTCGTGCTAACGAGGGTTTACTGTACAAGAATCGCTTAAGAAAGCCAAAACGACAGTCCATTAATCAAGTGAACTTCGTATGTAATTCAGAGAAGTATCCCCCCGCCGCGGCAGCTGATCAGCCTCTTCGTAAAGCTTGTATGTTTGTTTATGGCCTTCGTTAAGTCATTACGGCTTCTCATGTTTTACATACGTGCAATTATATAGGAAATAAATTGATAAAACGCAAAGCACGAATCTACGGAACACTCTCGATCACAGCTCGCCACCTTACCGCACAGGAGCAGGAAACACGTGCACCAGTACGCATCCGATATTCAAGACTCGATTTTATAATACACTTATTACACAAAAAGTAAATTCAATGTAACGTTTATAAACAAGTTATTTTTACAGTGGAACACTTAGTACTGCATTTCCTGATGTCAATTATTTTTTGTGGCGCACCATATTTTCGTCGGACGAGGCCATCACAAAAGGAAGCGTCGAAGGCATTTACAAATTAGCCAACCGCAAACGAACGAATCGAGGAAGGAGAGTTCAATGGGATCAAGGACACAACGACTACAGAACCTTCAGTTATGTTGCGAGCACTAGCTGTCAAAACGGTCCTTTCTTATAAAAATCGCTCTATATCAGGCTATTAAGAAAATATGTTCCACTACTGAGGTACACTCGAGAACTATCTTCATATGTAATTTCCATTCAACGAGAGATACTTAGTGTGCTTTTTTGTGAATAAAAACGTTCACAAACTTAGGTAAAACGTTACAACACGTGTTAGAAAGTCATGTGGTAAACCTGTAAATGAAACAATCACTGAGCCGTTAAATGAATGAATTGGTGAGTGAGCCGGCCTGTAAACGAGCGGGTGGGTGGGCCGACAGAGACCAGGCGGGTGGACGTACAGGATGGGAGAGCGGGGTTCTAACCCGAGAGAGGTGGCGCGGGGTCTCTTGTGACAACTAGTATCTTTGCTTAGCTGCTGTTGCCTAATTTTGCAAGTCAGAAGCTTTACATTTCACATACCTTTCACAACATTCTTTAGCTTTTGTCTGAAAGATTTTCAAAATTTTATATTTAATAATTCGTTTATAAATATTTGTGAAACCATACAAACATCTTAAATTTCGAACATTTTCTACGTTGTGTTGATAGGCTTTGAAGCATTTTTAATAAATTGTTTGTTTTTATGTGAGACAATGAAACTTAGTAAATGAAACTTACTGAATTTTCTGATACCTTTGTCGTTGAAATATTCGGGAAAATGTAAATGGGGCCACTACATAAAATGAAAGATACATGATAATTTTGCCCTTTTATTTGTTTCAATTCCTCATTTTCAGGTTTGTTTATAATAGTGCATTAAGTTAATACGACCTTATAAATGATTGATTATTATTAAAATAACTAATTTCGCACTTACTTCGTGCGAAATATAATTTTATAAAAAATATATCAAAGGGGTCAAAAATGAACCGGCGCCACCTCTAAAGTAACTCCAGCAACCGCCAGCTCTCCAGGGTTAAGACCGGGCCTGTGAGATCGGACGGGTGACTGAGCGGGCGAACGATCGTGCGAGGAGTCGGATGAGGGGTGAGGTGAGCGAGCGTGTGAGCGGGCGGTTGAGTGAGCAGGCGAGGGGACCAGTGAGCGGGAGTGTGAGTGGGCAGGCCAGAGGACTAGTGGGCGGACGGGCCAGCGAGGGGGCAGGTGAACGTGCGGGTGAGCGGATACGTGAGGGTGTGTGAGCGGGCGGGTTGCGGGCGGTTGAGAGAGCAGAGGAGGGGACTAGTGAGTGGGCGGGTGGGTGGGTGGGCTGACCAGGGGACTAATGAGCGGACGGGCCAGCGAGGGAGCGGGCGAGCGAGCGGGTGAGCGGGCGGGTGAGCGGGCGGGTGAGCGGGCGGGTGAGCGGGCGGGTGAGCGGGCGGGTGAGCGGGCGGGTGAGCGGGCGGGTGAGCGGGCGGGTGAGCGGGCGGGTGAGCGGGCGGGTGAGCGGGCGGGTGAGCGGGCGGGTGAGCGGGCGGGTGAGCGGGTGGGTGAGCGGGCGGGTGAGCGGGCGGGTGAGTGGACAGGGCAGGGGTCTAGTGAGTGGGCGTGTGAGCGTGCGGGTGAGCGTGCCTCTTGATTTAGGTGATGGTTGTGGAGAAGCACATGGATCAACCGCTTCGCATGTTGGGGCTGAGGGGCTGCCTCAACGGTTGCTTGTTCTGCGCCTTTGTGCTGCAACTGATCGTCAGCATCTCTGTCTACATCAAGTTCGGAGCAAATCTCTCCATCCATTTTATCACTGGACTTTCACGTAGTTCGTAAGTAACAGCGTGGTCTTTCACGACATATCAAATCCCCATGCATATATTCAAGTTTTCTGGTTGATGAAAACAGTCTTGTGAATTTTAAAATTTCCCATATAGAATGCATCCAACTTATATTCGGTTTTTCTTTCTTGGCGCACGAGGGGGGGTGTCAATAAAATAGAATATCTCACGCGTCGTTTTCGGTTGTGCCGCTAGGAGTCGCATGATTGCTACTGTCAAGCAGTGCTGGCGATCATGCGACTTCTGGCGGTCTAACGGAGAACGATGAGAAATGCCGTGAGATATTCCATTTTATAGACACCCCCCCGTGCGCCAAGAAAAAAAAACCTAAGTATGGGTGTTGTGTTTAAAGTAGAAGCTTGAGGCCAAATTGAATGAGTTATAGAATTAAATAACGTTTTAAAGGATCTTGTTCGTTCTGGGGGGCGTGACGGAGAGGGAAGGACCGAGCGCGGAGGAGCGGGGCGGAGCGAGTCTGCGGATGGGAAAAGAGCGAGTCGTTGACGGGAAAGTAAATAAAATTACTCCCATTTGAAGCTATTGACCAAACGCATTCCTTCTACTCTCTCGCTACGCAGTAGAGGGAAAGTTATGTAATGCAAAAGAAACGGCAAATTTTCGGCAGAAAACTCTTATTGCAGGGCCCTGGTAACAAAAAAGTGGAGACATCCAGTTGCTAAATTTAGAAAAAAATCCTCTAACTCGTAGTGTAGCCAGAATCCATGTTATATGAATCCTTCGTACCGAAAAATCGAATGACTGCGAAACCAGACCGTCTCTCTGTGATCAACGCTAGCGGCTACACCGTTCAGTCCATTTTCTCCAAAAGTGATATTATCCAATTGATCTGACTTATGCCGTGGCCAATTGAATTTGAAACCGATAATTCAATTTTGGGGGGTACTTTACATGAAGCCCCTGGGACAGTTTTCAAAATTTTCAAAAAAAATAACTCCATCGTTTTTTATTAAATTTTGTGGTTGGACACAGTGAAGGACTTAAGAAATGGAGCAGGTCATACGTTCGTTGAAAACTCTTTGATTTTTCGAAAATTGCAAAAAGTCAAACTTTTTTCCGCGTCTTCCTACAACTACAATTATGATAGGGATTTTTTCCTTAATAAAATATGTTTGTTAAAGATAGATTTTGAAATATGGTCATGTTTTTCGAAAATTTGAGTGCTTTTCGCGTAATTTTGCGTGAAAATACGGGCGAGAAAGTAGCGCTGTTTTAGCACCATTAGTCCCTGATTGCTACAGTACAGGCAGCGTAAAGTGACTGACAGTTCAAAGCGCCGTTGCCGCACATCACTATGCACATGGCATCGCCTACGTCACATATATAAATTAAATCTCAAAACATTAACATTCACAGGCTCGCACATCATTTTCGCCAAAGCCGAACCTCATCGCCTCTGGTACATGGTGCGATTATGATGAGCGACAACACTGAACCCTTGCTGTGAGGAAGTAAACAAATCCTCGCAAGCTGATTGTTTCAGAGCAGGTCACATGACGTGCCACAGCCCGTGGCGAGAGAACTGTCAAGAGTCGCTTATACGCTGCCGGTGCTGTATACTTCGGTTTTTCTTTCTTGGCGCATGGTGGGGGGGGTGTCATCGAAATGGAATATCTCACGGTATTTCGCGTCGTTCCCGGTTGTGCCGGTAGGAGTCGCAGGATCCCCCGCACTGTTCGATACAGTCGCGGTAAATCGAGATTGAATTGAATTGAATTGATGCCTTATTTTACGTGGCGGGACTCAGGCCATGAGGCCTGCTCTTCCGTCGGACCACGTTCCTTTCACCAACTAGCGGAGAAAGAAGGTATTCCTTGGGCGAAGAAACAGGCGATTTTGAATTTAGCTCAGAGGCGTCATTTAGGCTTGACTGATTTAGGCTTGACTGAGGATCTTTTACATGCAATAAAGCTACTAACAAGGGACAGCCGGCTTTACTTTCCCTCCGAAGAAAGGCGTACGATGGATTTTTTTCGCCCTTAAAAATCCAGGGCGAACTTGGGTGTAACAGTCCGATACGCTAACCGCTACACCATCGCCACCACAAAGACCATCGCCACCACCGAGATCTGGTGGCACAACCGAGAACGACGCGAAATACACCGTGAGATATTCCATTTGGATGAGGACATCCCCGCCCACGCGCCAAGAAAGAAAAACCGAAGTATAGACGCCTGTGATGAGCACGCGGGCGGCCCGCGTGCGCAGGTCGCTGGACGTGGTGAAGGGCGTGTTCCTGGTGGGCGCGCTGCTGGCCGCGCCCATCTACGTGTACTCGCTCAACGACCTCATCTGCGACATGCACTACTCGCTGCTGCGCGACTGCTCCGAGCGGCAGAAGTGCTGCTGCGAGTACGGCGTGCGGGCTTTCCTCGTCGTCGTCTGCGGTGCGCGACTGGATTGAGCGGTCGACTGACATGCTCATGAAGCTCGTTATAATAGTACCGTAATTCGAAGCTACTTTGCACCAGTGGTCTCAACGTCACAACTGGATGCACAGCTGCTATGCTTTGGAGGGATGAAAATCGTGACGATCGTTTTTCGTTTAGTTGGCTGCGGTGAACGTCTACCTACAGACTTTCTTACGGAGTTAAATGTGTCCTGTGTTTTGTTAGTGATGCTTAAAACCGTCTCTGTAAAGGAAAATGGAATGACTATGCAGTACTATATATTATTTGGTAGTCAATGTTTCAATAATATTTTTTTATGTTTCTTTTTACACAACAATTTTTATTTCCCATTAGTTGAGCTAAAGAAATTATTAAAATACTAAACAAACAACAATACACTACGAATTTTAAAGAAGTCTCCAAGATATGAACGATTGGATTGGTAAAGTATTGTATGTAAATTGCAATTTCAAAGTATTAAGTATTGCTTCCTCTCCAATTTTTTATTAAGTTTTTGTGAACATAAAAGATAATAAATGTTTTAAATTTTAACGAGACGCTGATTCCTGTTGTTTGGTTCTGAGATAATGAGGAAAGAAAAGACGTTCACCATCATGGCGGACAGTCACGATTTCTCAGCCCTGAGTGGTGACTCCAATGTACACTAGAGCTCACTGCTTTGCACCTACAGCAGGGCCGCTCAACCATTTGCTCCGAGGAGGACCGGCCGGTTGCTCTCTTCTCTTTCGCCGCAGAAAGAGCGAATGACGTCATCAAATATCGATCGGCGGCATGTGGCACAGTGGGTCGCGTCGTATTTCTACGGGATATTGTCCGTTGTTCGGAATGAAAAAATCTCACAGCTCTGGGAAAGGATATTACGACAGAAAAAACAGTAAGATACTTTTGTAACATTAATTGGAACAGTTGCTAGATATAAACGTATTAGTGTAATTTGGAAATTAAAAAATGATAATTTGCAATGCAGCATGGAAAGAACGGTATTTTTTTGCAGATTGCGCCGGCAATGCCAATTGTTTAGTTGCAAAATAAGTGCTCAATAACATAAATGTAATAGCGGTGACATTACACAGTTTATCATGCTGCTGAATATGAAAAGTATTATAAAGGTTGCACAAAAAATGTGATTAAATAAACTAGTAATAAAAATACTAAAGTAAAGGAAATTAAAATTAAAAAATGAAGTTGATTGCAAAATCAAATATTCTTATTACACCTTTTAAGTGTTTTTTTCTCGCAATATACTTTCTATATTTGGAAGAGATGACACGGTGCTATTGAGCCGTAACATGCATTTCAGATTGTGATCTGTAATTGTACTTCTCATTCGAGATTTACAAATTTTCAAAGCAGCAAAAAATTGCTCACAGTTGTATGTTGATCCAAACGTACTTAACAATCGAGCAGCATTACGATGCGGTTTTGGAAAACGGTTTTTTGGGAAGTTCTTTTCCTAAACGCTCACGTTGTAGTATCGGTATGCAATAAAATTAAACTCTTTTGTATTGTGTTATTTTACTGTCAAAACAACACAAGAACATCAAAATATATCCAAAATGTACTTCTATTGAGGCATTGTTTTTCAGAACACTGAGAACTTCCTTTTGTTCTTCTTCAGCGTACTTGTCATTTTCATCAGCATGATTAAATGTATAATGTCTTTGCAAATTAAACTTCTTCACGTGATTGAACACTTTATGTAAACTAAACATTTGGCATAGCAGCCGTAGTCGGCGAAAAGATACTTTTCTTCCCATACTGCATTGAAAAATGTCGTTGTAGATGCTCTGGTCTGTGAAGTGCTCGCGTCGACTTCCATGTTTCCGCGACTGGAGTTACCGGGACACTGTGACAGTGGTTATCGCAAGGCGCGCAACGCTCGCGCTCCGGTGTCCCGCTCTCGGCAGAAACTACGGCTCCGCGCTGCCGATTTGCTCTGCTTGAGCGGCCCTGACCTACAGGGATAAATTTGCACCCAACACGAAAAGAGAATTATCGATATCTAGTGGTCATTCTTATAAACATTTCCCAATAGTTTCGAATCTGTGACAAAGGCGACACCATCAGACATCTGAGCTGGAATTGCAGTTGAAACTGCCATTTTACGTTTCTGGCGAATGTCTGTTTGTAGGTGAAATATTTCTCCAGAAAAAGTTGTAAAATAGCAGTTACAACTGCAATTTCAGCTCAGGATATGTCTGGCGGTGTAGCCTTTCTCACAGATCCGAAAACTATTAGGAAATGTTTATAAGAATTACAATTAGATATCGATAATTCTTTTTTCGTCTTGGGTGCAAAGTTACTCTTGTAGGTGTAAAGTAGCGTCGAATTACGGTAAATGTTTTTTTTTTCATCCGGGATCCATCATCCAGTGTTCCACCCTCACTGGAAGCCGTGATCCGGTGCCGACCTACACTCGACTTGCAAGATATTTCCCTATCCAGGCATCTCCCCAGAGGGGCATCGCTTCAGCGATGCGTTTCGCTATTACTTTCAAGCGTTTTCCTATAACTTTCTGAATTGAACGTCAATTTTAGAAATATTGATAGAGCAGAAATGTCCCTCAATTTTATCGCAACAGTTGCCTTCGACTAATTAAAATGGCTTAATATTAGGGGCAAATTGAAATCTAAACTTCCTTTACAAAGGAACGCAGCAGAAGGTTTCAATTTATCTATGTCCACTTCCACTTTATTATTATTATTAATAATAATAATAATAATAATAATAATAATAATAATAAAAGTTGCTGGGCATTCAGTTCATTAGGAGGGATCAGTATTATGCTGATTTCAGATTTTTCTCCCCAGTGATGTTAGCCCTGGGGGTATAGAAGATGAATGATGATGACAGTGAGGGACAAAAGAACGGCACACACACACATATAGACATACACAAATACAAAAAGAAAAGTTTGTTCAGAGTAAAGTCGTTATGATATTCTCAATTCGTGAAGAATCCTTATTCCATTGCAATTGTTGCAGTGGGGCTGGCGCTTTTGTTCCCGGTGTACGGGATAGAGAACGGCATCCCTGTGGCGATTACGGTGCCGCTGCTCCTCTGGGTCTTCCCGGCGCTCGTGGAGCTGGCCCTGTGCTGGCACATGAAGAACTACGGCCCTTACAAGAAGGGGATCTGGAAGAATGTCCTCCTGCTGTTTTTAGCTGTCTTCTGCTTTGGTTGTGCTATCACCTACCAAGTCGCTGGCTGACCTTCGTCCCTGTGCACAGTAGCTGAAAGCACCCTCTTCCATGAATTGAGTGCACACAGAAAGCCTGAACTACTATCAAGTTCAGATTCTGTCAACGAAGATTTTGTCAGATTTATTGTCACTCTTGATTTTTATTTTTAAAACCCCTGCTTACAAACATTTAAAATGTTAAAAGTTGTTTACACAGTTTTTTATTTGTATATAGTTAACGAAATAGTAATGGAAGTAATGCATATAGTTGGCCACAGGTATGTTCGGGGTATGGATATTTTTGTATTCAGTTAGTATATTTACCGAAGATATATCCTTTATTTAACACGATGTACAGATTGAAATACGATACATGTAAAGAGATGCTGAATTTTAATTGAAATGTTTAGTTAAAATATGTGCTTGCAGACAGAGGCGAATAAAATAAATGAGACTGTGATTATTTTTATATTATTTAGAAGTTGTCATTCACGCTGTCTCCTTCCTGTAGGGAAATTTTTCCATCCCGTGAATTTATATTTGCCATCATTCACTCATATGTATCGACTTTTTTGAGAGACATATATGCTTCTTCAATAACAGTACTTCTGGTAATAAGGTGTAAAAGGAACATCGGCTAACATCCTCGAAATGTACTTTTTGATGTTACCAAATATTGTAAGTAACTTTTGGCAATAGAGGCAAATAACCTAAAAATACCGTTTCATCAGAGCGCAATTCATACCGTTATTCACACTGTTGACTATCTCTCAAATATATCAAACATTTTCATATATTTCTCGAGACTGAAAACCACTGCCCGTAGCTTTGTTAGCTTTTGCGAGAATTTCCGCGGGAATTCCACAATATTCTTTCACTTTGTACGAACAAATCACTCCAACAACGATAATGCAATAGCAATTAGATACACACTCTGTTTTGTTTATCTCACGTCATATAGACGAATGACTATTAAAATGCGTCTTTTCACTTTAGACGCAAGAAAAATTATAAAATTTTCGAATTCTCGTTCGATTCAGCAACGAACTAGTAAACCATAAAGTTCCGTACGCACCACGGGCGTTACTAGATGTTTTAAGATATACTATGAATTACGTATTTGGTCAAAAAACAGTAAAAACTGTATGTGACGCATGGGCGAGAAGATTATCTGCGCACGTATTCTTAAGTTCCAGAATCCCTTCCCAACAGTTAAACTATAAATACGATAGTTGAAAGATGAATAAAAGGTAAAACCAAAAATAATAAAATTTAAAAAAGTGCGAGATTAGCAACATTTGAAAAACTAGACATGGTCGTTCCCGAGTTATAGAAAACCTATTTTCAACGGTAAACGAACTGCAGATTTGACTTTTCTGTATTGGTAACATACTTATCATTACAAGCAATAGGAGAGCTCAACAGAACATGCGCATAGTGAAGCTATGTCCAGAAGCAAAACATGGGGCCATCTCAGCATTTGCTCAGTGGATCAGGGAAGCTGGACAAAAGCCTGATCGAGATGAGGAGCGAGTGTTTTTGATCCCTCAGGTCACTTCCGATACCTCGGGCCAGAGACCTTTGGGTTTCGAAGTTTCCGTCAGGGCAAAAATATCTACTTAACGCCCTAGATACATACATTGTTGCACTTTCTTGTATTTTTTCTTCCTTTCCTTTGCCTTCCTACTTTGTGTCAAATCATCTGTTACCAACGACGAAAATAGCTTTAGCTCCGGCACTATTCTTTAATTTCTTTTCGAGGAGGGAAAAAATGGAAGGAGGAAGGAATCCAGAAAAATCAAACAATGTTTTTGGTAACAGCTCGCAATTTCTTGTAGCAAAAGCCAATCACTTTGTTTCATTTCTTCCTATCATGACGTTATCACTTACGAATCAACCCTTTTTTCATGCCGAATTCATCATCCCGAATTTTTTTAAATATGTCTTCTGATGAATATAAGAGCGAGCTCAATTTGCCAACATTCGACACTTGGAGCAGTTGTCGCTTGAAAACTACGATGACAATATTCTTTTATTGTGCAATTTTTTAAATTAACTTTCAATCTATTTTGAAAACAAACTGCTGTAGTTGCCAGTGTGAGATTGATCTGAAAGATCAAACGAGGAGACCACGTTTACAATTATTTTTGCCAACAAAACGATAGATAATCCAGTTCGACAGGTAATATATTACTCCACACTTTCACAAAAGTAGTGCCACAATATATTTTTTCCAGGCTTGTGCGCCCCCTTTTTCCTAACCAAAGCCACACGTGCGTCTTTATCCTTATTTTAAAGTTATCTTTTTCTCGTACAAGGTGATATTCCAGAGTGTCAGTTTCATTAAAAGACAATGAATAAGTTCAACGTGAACTAAATACTTTTCGAAATTTTTCCGGAAAACAATCTTCAATGTCCATCAGTCACTTTATGCTGGGTCACCTCATTGTATAATTTTCTTTTGATATTACATTTGTTTTATTAGAGGGCCTTGATTTACTGTAACAACATCCCAGTGAAAATAAGGCGGAGAAAAATATTGATCATATGTATAGATGTTGAGTGATTAGATTTCTGATTACTGAAAGTCCTTTCCAATTCATAAACTTTTGATCGAGCATCGAGTCAAGTGTATTTGTTGAAGATATTCCAATATTATCATATATAATTGTGTTTTATTTTTAAGGGCAACTGACAAGGTATGTTAGCAGTAAAGTATCGTGTTAATAATCATTCTACCATATGCAAAACTTGTGCACTGATACACGATTACGGTAACCCAATAATAAAGCGTGATGTGTGGACTAAAGTAGATATTAATTTTTCAAATTGGAAAGAAAACTGTCACGTTAAATAAGTCACTGGTGTACATGAGCATTCACTCACATGACGATTTTCGACGATTATATACATAAATATGAATTGCTGAGTTCTTTACAAATTTTTGCAAAACGTCAGTATCAACAAAATATTTTAAAAAATATTGGTGAATAATAAGCTCTATTATTTCCTGTTTCATGTAGACATGATTACCTCCAATGTTGTCTGCAAAAGTAACATTGACAGCACACTTCTTTTTTGATCGTAGCCTAAATAAACGAATTATTTCTTTGAAGGTTTGAAGAACAAACGAATATTAATTTGCAACTTCATGCGTATTAACTTGTAAGGTTTCCTAATTTACGTTTTTACATATGTTTAAAAAATTAATTGGCGTTCTAAAATACCTTTACAAAATATGTTTATCATTTAGGACTCTTATAAAGATACGAGTAGGTTAAATATATTTTAACACCATGGTAGTATATATAGTATTTGAAACGTTTAAATACAAATTTCAACTTGTCAGAGTTTAACTGTCATTTTCTCTCAAAGTGCGATTTTTCTAACTCTACCTCTCAAGTCCTGTCTTTACGATGGAATATCACACGGTATTTCGTATCTTTCTCGGTCCTGTCGATAGATGTCGCATGTTCGCGAGCACTGTCGGTCGCGATCATGCAATGTCTAGCTGCACGACTGAGAAAGAGGCGACACACCGTGACATATTCCACTGTGATGACCAATGGGAGGCAATGAGTGTCCATTGAGAGGCAAAGTTAGAAAAATGGCAGTGTATACTGCGATTTTTCTAACTTTGCCCCTCAAGATCACTGAAATCCATCTTCGCGATGAAATATGTCACGGGATTTCGCATCTTTCTCAGTCGTTCCGCTAGATTTCGCATGATCGCGTCCGTATGAAGCAGTGCTTGCGATCATGCGACTTCTACCGTCGAGACCGAGAAAGACGCGAAATGCCGTGACATATTCCATCGCGAAGGTTGGATTTGAGTGGCCTTGAGAGGCAAAGTCAGAGAAATCGCAGTGCAGTGAAGCGTCGGCCGGCCTGTCCGTTTGCAGAGCCGAGCGGCAGTTGGCCATGTACAGCGACTACCCGGATCCCTCGCGCAAGCGCCGCATCTCGGCGGACGTGGCGGCCAGCGACCTCGTGGGCAGGCGCATGTCGCTGCAGCCCTCGCGGCCCAGCGAGGAGGTGCGCTGCCGTCGCCCTCGCAGCGCACACTTCACTCCCCAGGCGTCGTACCTCAGGCATCAAACCACGGGCAACAAACCACACGCATCAAACCACAGGCATCAAACCACAGGCATCAAACCACGGGCATCAAACCACGGGCATCAAACCACGGGCATCAAACCACGGGCATCAAACAACGGGCATCGAACCACGGGCATCGAACCACGGGCATCGAACCACGGGCATCGAACCACGGGCATCGAACCACGGGCATCGAACCACGGGCATCGAACCACGGGCATCGAACCACGGGCATCCAACCACGGGCATCCAACCACGGGCATCCAACCACGGGCATCCAACCACGGGCATCCAACCACGGGCATCCAACCACGGGCATCCAACCACGGGCATCGAACCACGGGCATCGAACCACGGGCATCGAACCACGGGCATCGAACCACAGACATCAAACCACAGACATCAAACCACAGGCATCAAACCACAGACATCAAACCACAGACATCAAACCACAGACATCAAACCACAGACATCAAACCACAGACATCAAACCACAGACATCAAACCACAGACATCAAACCACAGACATCAAACCACAGACATCAAACCACAGACATCAAACCACAGACATCAAACCACAGACATCAAACCACAGACATCAAACCACAGACATCAAACCACAGACATCAAACCACAGACATCAAACCACAGACATCAAACCACAGACATCAAACCACAGACATCAAACCACAGACATCAAACCACAGGCATCAAACCACAGGCATCAAACCACAGACATCAAACCACAGACATCAAACCACAGACATCAAACCACAGACATCAAACCACAGACATCAAACCACAGACATCAAACCACAGACATCAAACCACAGACATCAAACCACAGACATCAAACCACAGACATCAAACCACAGACATCAAACCACAGACATCAAACCACAGACATCAAACCACAGACATCAAACCACAGACATCAAACCACAGACATCAAACCACAGACATCAAACCACAGACATCAAACCACAGACATCAAACCACAGACATCAAACCACAGACATCAAACCACAGACATCAAACCACAGACATCAAACCACAGGCATCAAACCACAGGCATCAAACCACAGACATCAAACCACAGACATCAAACCACAGACATCAAACCACAGACATCAAACCACAGACATCAAACCACAGACATCAAACCACAGACATCAAACCACAGACATCAAACCACAGACATCAAACCACAGACATCAAACCACAGACATCAAACCACAGACATCAAACCACAGACATCAAACCACAGACATCAAACCACAGACATCAAACCACAGACATCAAACCACAGACATCAAACCACAGGCATCAAACCACAGGCATCAAACCACAGACATCAAACCACAGACATCAAACCACAGACATCAAACCACAGACATCAAACCACAGACATCAAACCACAGACATCAAACCACAGACATCAAACCACAGACATCAAACCACAGACATCAAACCACAGACATCAAACCACAGACATCAAACCACAGACATCAAACCACAGACATCAAACCACAGACATCAAACCACAGACATCAAACCACAGACATCAAACCACAGACATCAAACCACAGACATCAAACCGCACACTTCAGATCACACACATATGAAACCATACAAATCAAACCACAGATATCAGTTACCCACGCCATATCCAATTGTTCCGCCCACTTCACCCACCCCATCGGCATCTCTCGACCCCACCCCCCGTACATTATATGCGATGCGGATTGCCTTGTTTAAGAAATGGTCAGCCAGAGAATGATCCTGATATTAACAAATGCACGTGTTCAATATAACATTTAATTGGTTGCTTACATCTGCGGGTGTATAGGTGTAACGTTTTGCTTCTAATAGTTATTGCTAAAATAATAAATTTTCTTCTTTATATGCACGTTTGAAAATACAAGGTTCTTAGTGAGAGATTTTAGCATCAAGAAACGATTATTGGGAACTCTGAAAAGGACTTCTGTTCTGAAATACGACGTCTGCCGCGAAGGCAAAGGCGGCAATGAAACCTTACACTCGTCGTCTGCTGCTGAAAGATTTATCGGCGATTTACTCAAAACAAAAACTTCAAACGCGGCATTCGTTGGACACTGTGAGTGGTAGAGCACTCAGTTCTTTTCGCTCAGTGCGTCATTTGTTTAAGTTTTAATACTTGTGCGAGCCTATTGTTTTTAGAAATCCTTACACAGTAGGACTAGAGTGATCCTTGGGTTCGCTTCGGAGACCCATTGGAGGTGGATCTGTACTCCCTTCCGCCTTATACAGTAAGACTAGAGTGATCCTTGGGTTCGGCTTTGGAGACCCATTGGGGGCGGAGCTGTACTCCCTTCCGCCTTACATAATACGACTAAAGTGATCCTTGGCTTCTCTTCGGAGATCCATTGCAGTCGGCGCGTTGCAGGCGGAGCTGTACTCCCTTCCGCCTTACACAGTAAAACTAGAGAGATCCTTGGATTCTCTTCGGAGACCCATTGGAGGCGGATCTGCACTCCCTTCCGCCTTACATAATAAGACTAAAGCGATCCTTGGCTTCTCTTGGGAGATCCATTGCAGTCGGCGCGTTGCAGGCGGAGCTGTACTCCCTTCCGCCTTACACAGTAAAACTAGTGAGATCCTTGGATTCTCTTCGGAGACCCCATTGGAGGCGGATCTGCACTCCCTTCCGCCTTACATAATAAGACTAAAGCGATCCTTGGCTTCTCTTGGGAGATCCATTGCAGTCGGTGCGTTGCAGGCGGAGCTGTACTCCCTTCCGCCTTACACAGTAAATCTAGAGAGATCCTCTCGGGAGATCCATTGCAGTCGGTGCGTTGCAGGCGGAGCTGTACCCGATGCCGTCGCCATTCGTGGAGGAGCGCGGGCGGCCGGGCGGGCCGCGGGCCAGCGTGTCGGGGCCGCGGGCCAGCGTGTCGGGTCCGCGGGCCAGCGTGTCGGGTCCGCGGGCCAGCGTGTCGGGTCCGCGGGCCAGCGTGTCGGGGCGGCGCGCGTCCATGGCGCCCGACGTGTTGGGCGGCCTGAGCGAGGAGTCGAGCGACGCGGTGGTGTCGGCGCCGGCGTCCAAGCGGCCCCGGGCCGACGCCCCCGACGCCGCTGGCCGGCGCCGCGCGTCGCGCCCCGACCAGCCTCCCTCGTGCGTCCCGCGCCGCTGCCACGCTTCCAGCGGTTGAACCCTTAAGGCCCATTCACAATGCAGACATAAACGTAAGCATAGCGTTAACATAAAAGTTAGGACAACGTTTGTAAGCGGACTCATTCATAATGCGTTCGCATAAGCATAAAGCATAAGAAGTTAACTTAAAAGCTTGCAAGCTTCAAGCTTCTGTGCTTACGCGTATGTCAGAAATAAGAAGTGAACCAATCACAGTACGTTTAACTCAAAATCGAGTATCGAAATAGGATCGAAGTCGATAGATCGAACAAAAACCTTGTTTTCTAAATTGCTTGGTTGATTGTCGACGGTTTTCTGTGTTGTTTTGTAGCGTGCGATCTTTACGTAGTTGAGTTTCGTTGTAATATTCATAGTAGTAACATTTAGTTTGAATTTTTATTGAAATTAAAATACCTAACCTCACCTAACCCAACTCATGACCGTAAGACCGAGACGCCGCTGGTAGGCCTTGCCTCGTAAAGAGCTGTTGTGCCACAGTACATACGTACATGTTTATGTATGTTATATGTGTTAATATAAACATGCGTATTTTAAACAATTTTTCAATATATATATAAAATATAGATTCTCACATCCAACCAATAGTAACTAGAATGGCCCACAGAAAATAGAAAATCTTTGCTTACGCGTATGTTGTACATTGTGAATGCTTCAGTCTATCACGCTTCAGTCTGTCACTTATATTTTAAGTTTATTCTGTGCGTTACCCTTATGTTTACGTCTGCATTGTGAATGGGCCTTTAGACTCTGTTCGGACATGTCAGGCATGTGACATGTAAAGGAACACTGCCTGCGAATGGCACCAAGCTCCGTTCGTGGGGGATCCGGGGTGTATAGGTCAGACCAGTGCGGGCGCTGGGTCAGAAATGCAGACCGGGCGATTGCCTGGGGCCCGGAAGTCAAAGCGCCCAATGATGAAAAAATTATTGAAAAAAAAAAAGAAATCGAGGAAATAGTTCGTAAAAAAATCGTAATTTAATAAGTCGTGATGCAGTAGTCTGATTTTTCAAAAAAAAATCAATTAATTTTTTACCTTAAATATAGTCATTGCTTATAAGGTAGGACTTTATGAAATGAAACAAATGACTAAACATTAACCCTTATACTCTGTTTGGGGTCCTTTTTGACCCTAGGAACAAATAATGTTTCGCAAACATTCTGAAAATTAGTCACATAAACTTCACCTCTTAGATATATACATCCAGTTATACGTAAGTTGTAATATTTTCAGTTATCAAAGTTTGTTTCATTTTAGAAATAATTTGATTTTTATGCCGGTGAAGAAAAAATGCCACATTTGACATCTAAATTACAAGAAAAATTCTAAAAGAGTGCCCATTTCCGTTTTGTAATATTATGTTGCGGTTTCTGAGTGATAATTTGGTGTATTTGTCTATTACGATTTCGTAGCCTTGCTTCAAATATTCTCGTGCTGGGAAAGTAAACAACCTATGTATAATAATGAGGATATGCTAGAATGATTTTTTTCGAAATAACATTATTATTTGTTATTTAGTACAATATGGTAAATAAAGCAAATAGCATCGTTTTCTCAATAATTCGAAATAACATTCCTGCATCAAATACTTGTTAATTATTGTGTAAAACGTTTAGGGTCAAAAACGTCCCGAAACAGAGCCCACGTAAGTATTTCAGAAACAAGAGTCAATGGGTGAAGGGAGACGGTACCATGATATACCGATACCCCTTTTCGCTTTTCGGCTAAATAAATACAGAGCGCCAGAAAAGTCTCTTTGCAGTGGTACCTTGCTGGTGAGAACGCTAGCAACAGAAATTATGTTGGTAGCTCGAGCTGCAGTTCGTAAAGAGTAAATTGCGTACTCACCACAATCATAATAAGTACCCGAAGTGTTGTCGCTTTCACTTGTTTCCCAATGATTTGGTTGCTACCAACATAAATGCGATTTTTAATAGGAGGCCCTGACTCGGCTCAGGGAGGAGGAACTTTCGTGTCCCACTATAGTTCACTTGCTCTTTCCAAAAATATTAACATTTTCTTTTAGGGCCCCTAGAATTCCCTTTAATTCTTATTTAAATGCCCTTTTGCGCATGAGCAAATCCCCTTTTTTAACACTGCAAACAAGTATCGTAATTTTAAACGCACGTTAGTTTGTTCATGAGTTATAGAACATGCTCTAGTTCACACGTTGGTAGCACTGATCTTTTCCGCTGAATATGATCCAGAATACGCAGCAGGAATGTTCTCGTAGAGCAGTGGCAAGTACAGACTTTTTCCAAATGGCGTTTGCCGAAAATGTTTTTATTTTTTAATTAATGTACTTTTTCTCAGAAAAAAATATTCGTAATTTATTAAATTTTTTAGGATACATTCTTTGTAGTATTGACAATTTACATTGACATTTGACAATTTACAATGGTAAATTGACATTTTTATATAAATTTATTTAATAAGAAAAAATATAAAAAATAATGTTTGTCCAAAATGCTGAAAAAATAGGGCAAACATTATAATTGAAAAAAATACTAATTATTTTTAATCGACTTAAAAATGTCAAAATAATAATGAAGGTTGTATCTTTAGGTGTGCGAAATATCAAAATTTTCTAGTTAGCCATTTTCTAGAAAAGGTATATCAATAATAGAAAATTTAACACGAGTTTACATGGTACCCTCTCCCCTTAAACCTTAACACGGGTTTACATGGTACCCTCTCCCCTCAAAACCGGTCACACGAGGACAGTTAGCTGGCGGATAGTGCACAGGACAGCCGCTGTCTTCTGTAATGCCTTGAGCTTTAGGTCTGTTGTGCTCATCTAACGCTAGATGCTTCCAGTGCAGGATGCAAATATACCGAATTCGTAGGGAAGCTAAGTCCCCTAGAGGAGCATGGTGAGCGAGGAACAAGTAGAGAGACCAAGTCCAATGAAATATAAAAATACGTTTAATGAAAAGAGCTGCAGAGCAACATGTAGTGAATACAGCCAATTTCTCCGTCTTCTGTAGAGAACGGGGAAATTTATGAGGCTATTAGGCTACGCTTGTCTCAACTCTAAACATCTCGGATGTAATAAACACGTTTTACTGCCCGAGATGTTTACCCTTTGAGATCATACTCTCGTGAGTTTCTGATACTGCCCCGTTTGTATAATCTGTCTCCTCGTTAGCATTGACAAGGGTTCTGAAGCCCTCTCGTAAGTACGTTTAGAATATAGATATCAAGCGTAGCGCTCGCTTCGGACATAACCACAAATTCCATTATGTCAAGAAACAATACTTCTCTTGTGTACGTATTTTCTTTAATGATACATAGAGTGGACGAGACGTGCCGAATCTCGAGATGCTTACGAAACGTAAGAGGTGACGTCTCAAGAAACAGATCCAAAGGCATTTCATCAGTGCCATCTCTTCACCACGATTTCCAAGTTCCGGCATCTTCCCATTCCCTGTTGCCATTAGGTGAGGTTATCCCCTCCGAGCGTACCCCACTATTTCGTTTCGGCTAAGCGCTCTAGCGCTCTATTAGCACTGCAGATACTTAATCCTACGTGTGTTAAACTGGGAGGTGGCTGTAATCCTTCCCTGTTGGAGCGTGAAATTTGGCGGCATCTACACGTCTGTTGCTGGGGTTTCTCCTCCACGTATCGCCAACGGACTCCGCTCCAGCCGCGGCGCCGTCCAAGCTCTCGACTAATCTCCTAACATGTGCGGTTCTATCGAGTGCGATTTTTGTAACTTTGCCCCTCAAGGCCCGTCTTCATGATGGAATATGTCGCGGTATTTCGCGTCTTTCTCAGTCGTGCCGCTAGATACTGCACGATCGCGACCGAATCAAACAGTGCTGGCGATCATGCTACATCTAGCGGTAGGACCGAGAAAGGCGCGAAATGCCGTGTGATATTCCGTCGTGGCCGTAGGGGCTTGAGAGGCAGCTATGTAAAAATCGCACTATAGCGCACGAACATGTCATCGTGAGTGTGTGAGTGTATTAGGGGTGAACAAGGAGAGGGACGACGGGTGAGAACATTGGGAACAAGGATTAGCAACGAAGGAGAGATCGTAGTCCGTTTGTAAAGGTACTGCTAGTCATTCTCCTGGTTTCATTGAGAGATGAATCAGAGAGGCAACCGAAGGTCTCAGTGTCAGTGGCGTATACTGTGGGCTACCGGGGCTACTGGCGGTAGCCCCAGAAAATTTCGAAAACAAAAATCTGTCAAGATAAATTATATTAAAAATAATTATCCGCTACATTATTTTTCAGTGACATGCACTGTGTTTATGTCAGTGTTTCAGTGACATAATTCTGTGTAATCTGTTGAGATCTGTATTAAAACGCTCGGTCGTCGGCGCATCAGTCCTCTTAAGAGGCGGCAACGCTGAAGAAACCACTGCTACCCAGCGGCACCTGCACAGCCTGCGTTCGTTTCATGACTCACTTCTCCCTCCTTCGGTAAAGATATGGACCAGCCAAGGGCTCAGTGTGCCGATTTCCCGAGCAGTTTCTGGACACGCTCGGAGCAGTTCGGAGGCAGTGGGCAGTAAACGGACAGAGTAAATTAGATGTGCGCTTTTGTGCAAGATATACACGGTTTGTGGTGAGTGTATGTATACACAATAGATTGTGTTTAGCGTGTATTAACTGTCAAAATTGCAACATATCAAGTATGCCATAGTGCCATAGTTAATTATTGTCAATTTGTTGAGATATTTTGAAAATATTTCACAGCAAACTTCGGGACGTTTATATGTTGACAATGAGTATACAGCGATTATTAGACAAGCCGGATTTTTATTTAATAGTTTATTTAAAAGTAGATTTTTATTTAATAGCTGGACAAGATATTTAATAGTCGTTGGGATAACGAGAAATTGTAAAACTCAATGCGTTTGATAAATATATATATATATATATATATATATATATATATATATATATATGATGAAAATGGTACAAACCAGAAAAACTACATAATCGAAGATTACGTAGACCCTATAGTTATATAGTCAAAGATTATTTCTAAGTGGTAGCCCAGGGCATGAAAGCAGTGTCCGCCACCGTGAGGGCGAGCGAGCGCGCATGCGCGTTGCGGTTCCAGTTCTCCCCCTGAGAGCTCGCAGACGTCGCCGCAGCCCAGCAGCGCCACCGTCGCACGCCCACGCACCAAGTCGCTCGAGCCGTCGGGCGTCGCCAGCGCCGCGGCCGCCCCGCGCCCCAGGCCCCCGCGAACGAACAGGGAGCGGCCCTCGGCCGTGTCGCGCCACGACTACCCGCAGGTGCACCCCTACCCGGATCAGAGCATCAACCTGGTGGCACTGCAGTCCCTCTGACCGGGAGGTCCTAGGTTTCCCTCCCGACGGCGGCAGGACACTAGCTTGTCAGCTAGGTCGAATTCTGCCGCTGTCTGGAGGAGAATTCTAGCGGCCGGCTGCTCTGAGCGGTAGTTTTCCGTGGTTTCTACGATCAACACCCGGCGAATGGCGGAGCAGTACCCTCACAAAAGGGCCACGGACCGCGCGCGATTTTTCCTTCCTCTTCCTTGTCCTATCCTCGCCTCTTACACACACACTTACACTAACATGCATTACACTACCACACATGTATGTCGGGAGACCGGTTGGGAGCTTACAGCTTGTCCCGGCTCGGGCGGTGCCCCGGTGGTGGGAGATACCTGGTTGGGGGGAAAACACCGCTAGTCGACGGTAGGTCGGCGCCAGATCTCGCCATCCGGCGGGGAAAAGATCATCTCCACCTCCCGACAAAAACACGCACTACACTTACGGGACTAATGACCAAAGTAGTTGACGCGCCCGGAATCACGAATCAATCAAACCTACCCGAATCATCGCTCGTGAATTCGAAAGCTAAGTGCTTCTAGAACAGGGGTGTCCAACTTCCAAGGCCTCAGGGGCCACAACTAAACCAGTATTATGGTTGCGGGCCATAGTTTCATTCGATCCACATCTGACTTCCCCGTATATCGATACTTGGCCTGTTGAAACAGAGGCCGAGAATGGAACCATGCGTGATACCGTACCATGCATAACGTGATGAATTGCATTGGAATTATTTTGAATTTCTGAATTTACTAGAAAAAATTCCTTTAATCTAAACCTGAACTATTTTTACATTAAAGGGGGTGTTGACTCCAGCAGGGCGCATTGTAACGTCGAACTCTGTCAACACTTTGCATGTTGCATCTGCCGTTACAATTACTGTTGCTACTTATTTTTTTTAAAGTAGTAATACTTCAATTCTCATTTTCTTTAGCGTTTATTTACATTTCTTGTACAATGTACTTCAATATATTGTACCTTCTCACTTTGTACAATTAGAATTTACAAATTTCTTTAGAGGAAGTTTACGTTCAAATCTCTCTCTGTATATCATCAATCTATCGGTGCTAAGCTAATTCTCTTACAAGCGAGGTACATCACATGTTTCTTGTTTATAAATAAAAATTTAAAAATGTAAATAAATATTGGAAATATTTAAAAGTTCAAGAAGATCCAAAAAGATTTCGGACAGTCATAAATTAACAACTTTTATTACGGCGACGTTTCGAATGTGTGATGTACATTCATCTTCATTTTATGACTGTCCGAAATCGTTTTGGATCCTCTTGAACTTTTAAATAATTCTAAGTGACAGCCTTACAAAAGAATTTCAAAATATTGGAAATGTATGAAACGTTACAACATGTGCTAGGCGCATAATGCTCTCGCCCGACGTGGATGCAAGAGATTTTCCCTTTTGAATAATAAGTTAACCTTTCGCGGGCCACAATAATCAGCATCTCGGGCCGCCTGTTGGACAACCCTGTTCTAGAGTATCTTAAAAGGATCGAAGACTGCGTAGGGTCCGAATACGTTTCCGCGTCACGTAACGAAAACCCGCAGGTATATCTGTATCTGAATCCTATTCGATTTCAAAAGCTAAGTACTTCCCAAATATTTCAAAGATATTCCTGGGATCAGATCATCCTGTGCCACACGCTTCAAAAGAGAGAAAATATGACACATACTTCTACAACGAGATACTCGTATCTACAACAAAAATCCAGTCAGGAGAGAGAAAAAATGGTTTTAAGAAAAACAAACGAGACTTCGATATTTTATTATAACTTTCATAAGATCAGAAGAAATAAGATAATTTCTATGAGGATAGAGACAATAAAATCCAACATTTAGCACGAAAAAAAGATGCCGTAAAATTTTGATATAAGATATTTTTTGTTTTCTTTTGCACCCCCGGTATCGAGATTTGCTAAGAGACTGAATTAGTCTTCTGTTGTTATATAGGGAGGGGTGACCTAAAAGTCTTGGAACGGTCAAATATCTCAGGAAAAATATTTGCGAGCGAAACAAATAAAAAAGTACGTATTTAATAATTTTCAAAAATCTATTCAATGATACCAAACATGACCTCCCAACCCTACACGCTGGGCTAGGGGCAACTGCGAAATGTTAAATGGAAGCTCCCATTTTCATTGCAGATTCGGATTCCACGTCACAAAATACGTAGGCTTTGTCGAACTCTTTTTTCGATTCTTGACATATGGCGCTATAGTCGGAACAATACGATTTATCCTGATACTCTAAGAAAATTATGGAAACTGTCTAATATCTGGAGAAATACACATCGAATCGGAAAACAAAATAACAGATGTTTAATATATTTTTAAAATCTAATCAGTGATTCCAAACATGAACCCCAACCCCACCCCGGCGGAGGGCAACATCGAAATGTTAAATGGAAATCTTTTTTTATTGCAGATTCGGATTCTCCATAAAAAAGTAAGCAAGTTGTATCTGAAAAAAAATTGATTCGCGATGAATGGCGCTGTAATCATAAAAACTACGATTAATTGTCCTTATGGAAACTTTACAAGAAAAGTAGAAAATAAGAACTAAGTATTTATTTAATTGTAAAGGGGAAGAATTAAATTCAAGGGGTTGGTTGACTCGGTAGCTTAGTGGTCAGAGCAGCTGGGCGTACGTAAACCAGAAGGCCCGGATTCGAATCCCGGTCGGGCAGATCAATTCTTTGAACAAATTTAAGTATTATTTAAACAAATACACACAGTACTGCTAAATTTAACACACTCGAGTTGCAGTTTGAATGAGTCTTTTTTTGTTGCTGTTTCTTTGTTATTTAAGATGGCGTCAACTACTAGGTCATTAGCGACCACTATTGGATGTAACATTATGGTATGAGGATGACACGATATGGTGATGATAGAGGGTGAAAGGACGAACACATACAACCATGCCCGAGGCGAGACTTGAACCCGCGACCCCATGGTCCAAGATCACTACGGCATTACTGCATGAGAGATCTCGGCCACGGTGCCGGCAATGAATCCGCATGTGTTTGCATTGCGAATGGGCCTCTATTCTGCGATTTTTCTAACTTCGGCCCTCAAGGTCCATCATCACGATGGAATGAATATGTCACGGTATTTCGCGACGTTCAGAGTCGTACCGCCAGATACCGCATGATCGCGACCGTATCAAGCATTGTTTCCGAACATTCACCTTCTAGCGGCATGAAGGAGAAAGACACGAAATGCCGTGTGATATTCAATCGTGGCCATAGGGGCTTGAATTGAATTGAATTAATGCCTTCTTTTACGTAGCGAGACTCAGGCCATGAGACCTGCTGTTCCGTCCATGCAAATTTCGTTACGCTTATTTCACCAACTAGCGGAAAGAAGTTATTCTTTGGGCGACGAAACAGGCGATTTTGAATGAAGGTCAGAGACGTCATTTAGGCTTGAGGATCCTCTACATGCAGTAAATCTAATAATATGGGACAGCCGGTATTACGTCCCCTCCGAAGGAAGGCGTATGAAGGATTTTTCGCCCTCAAAAATCCATGGCTTCGATCGGGTTTAAACCCGCGAATTTGGGTATAACGATACACCATCGCCGCCACAAGAGGGGAATAGTTAGAAAGGCAGAGGTAGTTAGAGGGGCAGGGCTTGAGGAGCAGAGTTAGAAAAATCGCATTATACAAGCACGAGGGACAAAGACGCGAAGCACCTTGTGATAACCCATCGTAGCCATAGGGGCTTGAGGAGCAGAGTTAGAAAAATCGCACTATACAAGCACGAGGGAGAAAGACGCGACGTGCCGTGTGATATTCCATCATGGCCACAGGGGCTTTAGGGGCAGAGTTAGAAAAATCGCACTATACAAGCACAAGGGAGAAAGACGCGAAGTGGCGTGTGATATTCCATCATGGCCACAGGGGCTTTAGGGACAGAATTAGAAAAATCGCACTATACAAGCACGAGGGAGAAAGACGCGAAGTGCCGTGTGATACTCCATCATGGCCATAGGGGCTTGAGGGGCAGAACTATAAAAATCGCACTATACAAGTACGAGGGAGAAAGACGCGACGTGCCGTGTGAAATTCCATCATGGCCAGAGGGGCTTTAGAGGCAGAGTTAGAAAAATCGCACTATACAAGTACGAGGGAGAAAGACGCGAAATGCCGTGTGATATTCCATCATGGCCATAGGGGCTTAAGGGACAGAGTTAGAAAAATCGCACTATACAAGCACGAGGGAGAAAGACGCGAAATGCCGTGTGATACTCCATCATGGCCGTAGGGGCTTGAGGGGCAGAGTTAGAAAAATCGCTCTACACAAAGGCGTCGGCGCGTGCGCAGTGGAGCGGCCCGGGCGCGGGCGGTGCGAGCGGCGCGGGCGGCGCCGGCGGCGGGCGGCGCGCCAGCGGGTGGGAGCGGCGGGCGAGCGGGTGGGACCGCCCGGCGCGGCCCAAGTGGGTGCCGTCGGAGCACTCCATCTTCGAGCGCCGCCCCACGCCCGACGACGTGTACCTGGGCGCGGCGGCCGGCCCGCGCCGCGCGTCCGTCACCACGGGCGATCTGCGGCGCAAGCTGGACGAGGCGCGCCGCTCCTTCGCCGTGGCGCACAGCTCGCCCCCGCACTCGCCCCCGCCGCTGCCCTCGCCCCTGCCGCCGCCCTCGCCCTTCCCCACGCCCTCACCCTCGCCCCTGCCCCCGCCGCCGCAGGTGGGCCCGTGCCTCCTGGAACAGGCACTGTGAGATTTTGGCGTACGAATGAAATGTTGTTGGACGAGGTGACGATAGCAGCCGAATCCATTATTTTGAAATGAGTGTGCCAAAGACATTTTTGTAGGAGTTGCTTACATTATTTAACACGATTTCTTGGAAAGATAGAAGCACAGCGTTTTGGAATAATAATTCTTCACTTTGGCGTACGAATGAAATGTTGGACGAGGCGACGATGGGAGTCAAGTCTAGCATCTTGAAATGAGTATGCCAAAGACATTTTGTAGACGTTACTTGCATTATCTAATACGAATTCTTGGAAACATACAAGCACAGTTTTTTGGAATAATTCTTCATAGAAGAATTTTTCAACTTTGTGTACGAATGAAATGTTTGACGAGGCGACGATGGAAGCCAAGTCCAGCATCTTGAAATGAGTGTGCTAAAGACATTTTGTAGGAGTTACTTACATTATCTAACACGAATTCTCGGAAACAAAAGTATAGCTCTTTTAATGATTCTTCATATATGAGACGGCAGCTAAGTTTGTGTCATGCCGCTCCATGTTTTGTTTACACTGCAGTACTCAAATGGTTTTATACGGCCATGACGTCTTTCCAGATCGCGCACGGCAAAGTGAATTTTGCCGCAAAGTAACACTTTCCTATCAATAAACAGTGAAGATGAGCACTAGTTTCCACGTGTGAGTGCTTGAAATAAAATGGTTTATGTGGATTGTACACATTTTAAGAACATAATTCCACATTGATGTATCTCCACATTCAGCCCTACAGTTGAAGGTAGGATTCGACTCTTTGGGCTCCGTTTATCATTAAAATAACTTCATTTAGAACACAGTATTTGACAGCTTCAAGGAGAAGGGGCTTAACAATATATCTTATATACTATTTCTCAAAGTGCTGTTTGGTCTTTTCAATAAATTCGGTGACATAAGAAACCGATCTGTATAAATAAGCAATGGATTGAAAATGTTTCTTTTCAGTTGCACATGGGACATTCGTATTGAAAAAGTGCGTTAAAAATACGTAAATATTTTTAAAAAATACTAATTCGGTATCTGTAATTTCTGATTGCCGCGCGATCTTTCGGAACAAAATTACAATCTCGGACGGTAGCGGGAGACAAGTGAATGTTGCAATTTCAAGCATTTTTGTTTGTTTCAGTTTAGTGTAGGTTGTGTAGGCACGTGAACGTGATTTTCTATATTGAATAGAAATCTTGAAATATCAGAGGTTAGAGATCTTAGTGAGGTTAGGTCGTTTATAATGCTGGAATACAAAAAAAATCAGAAAACAGTCTGGTTATTTGACTAACCGTACGATTTAATCGCACGGGTTCTCACTAGTTAATATTTAAAACTAGAAAACAAGTGGACCGCGTGACCGCCAACACCCACGTACTGGGCGCCATTTGTAACCGCTTAGCCGCAAACACGCACGTGTTGGGTGCATTTGTAGCCGCATGGCCGCAAAGACCCACGTATTGGGCGCCATTTGTAACCGCTTAGCCGCAAACCCCACGTGTTGGGCGTCATTTGAAACCGCGTGTCCGCAGACTCCCACGTGTTGGGCGCATTTGTAGCCGCATGGCCGCTAACTCCAACGTATTGGGCGCCATTTGTAAGCACGTGACCGCAAACACCCACGTGTTGGTGCATTTATAGCCGCATGGCCGGAAACCCCACGTGTTGGGCGTCGTTTGAAACCGCGTGTCCGCAAACTCCAACGTGTTGTGCGCCATTTGTAACCGCGTGAACGCCAATACCCACGTGTTGGGCGCCATTTGTAACCCCCGCGCGGCCGCCGCTGAGCAGCCGCCGACGCAGGCCGTTGACGCGGGGCCGGGCCGCGGGCGCGCGTTGGCCGCAGGAGGCCGTGGCCGGCCGACGGCGCTCCGTGGCGCGCCCCGTGTCGCCGCCGCCCTCGCCGCCCTCGCTGCGCCACCGACGCGCCTCCGACGAGTCGGACCGCCCGCCCGACGCGCTGCCGGCCAAGCGCAGGAAGGTAAGTCACACGCGTCCCCCCGCACCCAGGACTGTGCACGAAGTGTAAATAGCAGTGGCGTAGCGTCAGGGGACGCTAAGATGCTGAGCATCCACACGTCAAATATTAATCAAAGAATCCTAAATATTGTATCGATAAACTTACAAGTGGTTCATTGAGCGAAACACATTTTGTATTAATATTAAAAGTGGTTTCCTGTGATTGAATTCGGCGCGTTGGTACAAGCTGGCCTCTGATTGCTTGGATGCTAAAATGGTTCTAGCGTCTGCCAAGAGATTGCGAAGGGCAATGACGCATGCGCAGACGGTGAGGTTTCCCCCCTCCTCACCTCACCCCTCTCCCAAAAATTCACGAGTTTCTGACGCTAGCATACGACTGAGCGGGCGAGGCGTATGAGCAAGAGGGGAAGAGCAAGTTGCTCGTTTGTGCAAGAGAGCGCGAGTCACGCTACGCCACTGGTAAATAGTGAAGTTTAGTGCTTAGTGTGTATGAATGCGAGAATGAATGAGTGAGAGAATGAGTTGTAAATATAGATATACGAATGACTGAGAGAGTGAAAGAAATAAAAAGAAAATGAAAGAAGATGAACTGTATAAGGAACTATAACAAACAATTTAAAAAATATCTGTAATTAAAGTAGGCTAGGCCCAAAGAGGCTAGTCACGTAATAGTTTTAAGTTAGAAATAAGTTT
Organism: Acheta domesticus; assembly: GCA_031308135.1. Taxonomy (NCBI): domain Eukaryota; kingdom Metazoa; phylum Arthropoda; class Insecta; order Orthoptera; family Gryllidae; genus Acheta; species Acheta domesticus. Next base: position 129,978,862 of record JAHLJT010008756.1, on the reverse strand, counting down.
AGTTTTAGTCTCTTGAAGTCAAAGCCCTCCCCGATCTTCATAAGCCCAATCGGCTGGAGAAACAATGTATCCCTAATATGAATAAATTCCCGCCCCTCCAAAGTAACTGGAGGGGGGAAAATTGAAGAAAAAACACCCAGGACATCAACCGGCTCGGTTACTTCCATTGTTTTAAATGTGGCCGAGGGCATTAGGTCATTTTTACACCTCTTTCATATAAAATGAATATTTTTACCAGTTGTGTTTCCACGAGGCTGATGCACGTACTAAGTTCGCGAACCCTGTTCATAACAACGTTTGCGAATTAATTAAAGAGATCCATTTTATCGGGCAGGAGGTGTAACAATGATTTCATATCATCTGCCACTTAAAAAATTGAACTGTAGTTCTGAATTAGCATTGACGATGTCTCTGCAATCACTTTGCCCGTAGGTAATCACATGGGGTAGGGTTCGAGTCCCGACAAGAGGCGGAAATTTCGACTCTATCTATATAACTAGGTCGAATTCAGCCACTGTCTGGACGAGAATTCTTACAGCTGGCTGCTTTGATGAGGACTTTTGCGTGATTTCTCCAATCAGCACTAGGCCGGAGCAGTGCACTACAAACTGGCCACAGACCGCGCGCCATCTTTCCTCCTTCATCCGTGCCCTATTCTCGCCCCCCTTACAGACACTAACAAGCATTACACTGCCACACATGTCGGAAGACCAGTCTGAATCTTAGAGCTTGTTCCGACAGTAGAGTTGCTCCACTGAAGTGAAATAACTGACATAAACATATACAACAGGACTAGGAATGAAAAGGAAAGATTGCGCTTGGTCCGTAGCCCCTTTGATAGGGTACTGCTCCGGCATTCGTCTGGTACTGATCGGAGAAACCACAGAAAACTACCAATCAGAGCAGGCAACCGCTAGAATTCTCCTCCAGACAGCGACAGAACTCAACCTAGCTATGTAGCTAGTGTCCAAAATCCTGCCACCGTCGGGAGGGTAACCCTAGGACAGAGGCACTGCAGTGACATCAACTGATGCCCTGAGCCACCTCTCCCGGTCAGGCTTCCTCACGCGCCCGTGTGTGTGGCAGTCCATCTCGGCGGCGGACGCGCCGCTGACGACGCCGCAGCTGCGCCCGATCACGCGCCCGTCCATCCAGCTGTCGGAGAGGCCGCTGGAGTCGTCGATGGCGCTGACGAGGTCGCCGCGCGAGTCCGCGCCCAACCCGTACTTGGCGCACGCGGGCATGATGCCCTCGGTGCCCTACACGCCGCGCCTCTCCTCCGCCAACCCGTTCATGTCGCGCGTGTCCATGGGCACCATGTACACGCCGCAGCACATGCGCGTGGCCGGCCAGCCGCTGCCCGCGCCGCCGCCGGCCGTGCGCCCCGGCTCCCGCGCCTCGCTGCGCCGCCGCTCGCTCGGCCCCCTGCAGGTGCCTCTCGCCCCACCACCCTCACCACCACTTCCACCACCATCACCACCACCTCCACCGTCATCACCTCCACCGTCACCACCTCCTCTACCGTCACCACCTCCTCCACCGTCACCACCTCCTCCACCGTCACCACCCTTGCTATCACCACCATTGCCACCACCACCATTGCCGCCACCACCATCATTGCCGCCACCACCACCACCACCATCACCCCTAACTCCTCCAAGCAACACTCCACAATACTCTAGCTATTTGGACTGTTTTTGATCCGTAAAGCACGATTGTATAAGTGTGTAATAATGTGTAAGTGTATAAGTGCTGCTGAGAGGTGTGCTTAAATTTAAGTCGTACTTATCATCTTAAAGTGTGTGGTGAAACGGAAACCCTCTCCTAAGTCTATGTTAAAATTCTTACGACGAACTTAAAATTTTAAGTAATGGTGGTAAAACCGGCCGTAAGCACACATTCTTCTGCAATCTGCTTCATGTAATTCCCGACTTATGTAAGAATCCTGACCAGATTCTCACTGAAATACGGTTATAAGGCAATATGTGTCTGTAGCAAAGAAACTACAGCAAATTATACTCCTCTCAAATTGGTTGTCAGAATTTTCAGCCACATACGGAGACAAACTGTAAGTTTAGAAACTGAATACAAGGTAATATGAATCCCAATGTATGAGTGCACAAATGAGTGTAGGGCCATCAAACCCATCAATCTATTCAACGATTTTTTTTCTGTGAAACTCAAATTTGGGATTATTATTAAATTATCAGTGGACACGGCTATCACAAGATAGATTATGGTGGACAAGAAGAGAGCAACAATTTGTAAGTCATAAAAGTGACTAACAAATGAGAAGTTTAAGTGAAATAGGACTGAATAAATGCAAATGACCGAAGTTAAATTTCAAAAGACTAAAAAATAATAATGTAGGCTTGTATAGTTTTAATTATTTTAAGAATTATTGAACAATGATTAGTCTTTTTTGTAAATATTTTGGTGTTCATTTATATCTAAAATAATTAAATAAAATAGCTAATTTATAGCAAGTTCAAAAATTTTGAATAAGTTTAACAGATATAGGCCGAAAGAACTTTTCCTATCTTGTGAAGTTGTTGAGGGTATTAGTGACCACAAAGCGGTTCTTCTTGACTTAGACGGAAATATTTCAAGGAAAGGCATTACAATAGGAACGAAAGTACGGCAATACAAGAAAGCAAATGTAAGCGGGCTTCAAGGCTTCTTTAGGGAACAATATGACCGCTTTCTAAGAACAGAGGGCGGTATGGAAGAAATATGGGGCGTGTTTACAGATATTATATACGAAGCTTTGCAAAAGTTTGTTCCGTGCAAAATTCTAAAAAATAATCCGGATCCAGAATACTATAATGCAAAAATTAAGAGAATGAAGAGGATAACGAGAAAGGCATTTATGAACAGAAAGCGCAGTAGCGAGCATATGAATATTTTTCGAAATCATTCAAAAGAATTGGAGCGCGAAAAGAAAATTGCTCAGGAGGCATATTTAAAGAATATTCTAGATGGGAAGAGAAATAACTGGACAGGCTTTTATAAATATGTTCGTAGAAGGAAAGGAAATAAAGAGGATATCCCAGTTATTCGCGAAAATGAACACGCTAATTACTGACAATCGGGCAAAAGCGGATGCATTTAATAAGTATTTTAGTTCAGTTTTCAAAAATAGTACGGACCATCCATTCATTCAAGGGCCTTCGGTTGCGAATCAGTTTAATATTGAAGTAAACGTGCTATGGAATAAAGTAAAGTCTTTGAAAAATGGTAAGTCAAGGGGTCCAGACGACATTTCTACGGATTTAATTAAACTAGCAGGAAAGGCAATATTACCGTACCTAATTAGAATTTTTCACGTGTCTTTGAATAATTCAAAAGTACCGGAAGATTGGAAATTAGCCTTTGTCGTACCAATTTTTAAAAGTGGTGACAAAACTAAATTATGCAATTATAGGCCGGTAAGTCTTACGTCAGTGGTGTGCAAGCTTATGGAGCATCAAGTTGGGAGTTACATTAAGAAAGAATGGGAAATTAAAAAATGGCTCTACGATGGGCAACACGGGTTCAGGAGTGGTTATTCATGAGAAAGTCAGGTAGTCACGCTATTTCAGGATCTAGCAGATGAAATTGACGCGGCGGGAGAGTAGATGCAGTAGTTATAGATTTTGCTAAAGCATTTGATGTCGTTCCACACGATCGGCTTGTACAGAAATTAATGAATTCAGGCATAGATCCCAGGGTGGTGGCGTGGATTAGCGAGTTTCTGCGAGATAGAAAACAGAAATTCCGAATTGGACAAGAGTTATCTTCCGGGGCAAGCGTTACGTCAGGAATACTGCAGGGGAGTGTCATTGGACCCCTTCTATTTCTAGCTTTCGTCAATGATCTGCCGGCGCAATTAACCTCAAATGTTCGGCTATTTGCAGACGATTGCATAATATATCGTAGTATTAACTCGAAAAGAGATGAAGAAATACTGCAAAAGGATCTTGATGCGTTATATTACTGGGCGGAAAATAACGGAATGTCCATAAATAGCTCTAAAAGTAAATCCATCACTTTCGGCAGAGGTCATAATTACAGTGAAACACATTACCGTTTAAATAATGACATTATTCCGAGAGTTTCCTCGTGCAAGTACCTAGGAATTCATTTCGATAGTAAATTAAGTTGGAAAAAACACGTAGATTTTGTTGTAGGGAAAGCCTGGAGATCTCTTCACTTTGTAATGCGCATCCTAAAAAGGAGTACGGCAAACGCGAGGGAAATTGCTTATTTATCTCTTGTTCGTCCAATAATGGAATATGGAACAATTTGGTGGGATCCGCACAAGATTATGCAGTGTAAACACTTGGAAAGGATTCAGCATAGGGCAGCTAAATTTACTTTCAGGGACAAGAAAACGGCAGGGTGGGATTCACTCAAAAACAGGCGATCAGTAGCAAGACTCTGCGCCTTGTATAAAGCTTATAATGGTCATCCAGCTTGGAAAGAAATTAATCGGCGGCTATGTATTCCTACATACATCAGTAGAGTGGATCACAGGCACAAAATAAATTTAAGACAGCAGAGAACGGATGTCGGGAAATTTTCTTTTACAAATCGAACGATTACGGAATGGAATAGATTGCCTGCAAAAACCTTTGAACCCTTTCCTCAAAGTGTTCAACAGTTTAGGAAATTAATTTAGGATATTATTAAGTAAATGAGGGAGAATAGTGGGTTATTTAGCGATGCATAAGTGTTCTATTGTGAAGTGAGGTGTAGTGCAGTGTATAGCAGAGAAATAAAGAAGGAAATGTTTTCAGGTCTTAGTGAAGTGAAGTGCAGTGTGATACTAATGCAGTGTGTGTGTGTGTGTGTGTGTGTGTGTGTGTGTGTGTGTTTTCTCTCTTAATGTAATTTAATGTTTTATGAATCAGTCAGTTTTTATGTTATAATCATTATTTTACCATTATTATTACTACAATTAGTATATAATTTGCTAGTTATATTACCTTATTCTTCTTATTATTATTATTATTGTTGTTGTTGTTATTATTATTATTAGTGGTTTTAGAGTTCTATATTACTGAAAGGCTGTGTATATTTATGTTTTTGTAATTAGCTGCCACCTGGTTATGCCCAATTGCAGTTTAAATAAATCTAATCTAATCTAATCTAAATGTAATTAACACATATTATCAGAACTGGCTGCTCAGATGGTTACTCAGAAGTTATCCCTGGCTTTCAGGAGACCTTTTCCCGACAGGGATGGTACGAGCTTAATTTAATTTAATTATTATTATTATCGATGTCGGTTATACTCATATCGCAAAATAATATCAGTACTTAGAATGTCAAAACTCCGCTAAGAGAACTGTTGTAGTAGAATGTACTAAATATGTTTAGTAAACGATCGTATAGTAAACACAATTATTCGTGTAGTAAGATTCACTAAACATTTAGTTTTACTCCAACATAATTCCCTCGCAATAACCCTGGCTGAAGGTACAACACATGAAATCACTATCAGAGAGGTAACAAGAAGTTACCTCCACACTTTTCTGATACAAAGTTGCTCGGCGAATCAACTGAAGAGCCTCACGGCTGAACGTTGTACTGTCTGTAAATGTAAAATAAAATGAATGAAAAAACATTTAGTTTCGTTTTGTAAATCAAACAATTCATAATCGTGAGTGAATGCACAAAGAATTGTCAGTGGTACTATTCTTGTTTCGTAGATAAAATCATTTTGTGAGATCTACGTTTCATGCCGTCACACTTACTAAACACTGTTCAGTGAGCAGTGTTTACTAAATAGTATTTAGTAAGTGCGCGGTCTCAGCAACCTGACCAATTGAAATGGTGGTAAAACCAGTCTGAAGTGAGAGAATTCAACGCTGTATAATTATAGTACAAACGCTACATAAATGGCGTGTTTAGTATTTTATTCGTTTTCAATAATTGTTATATATTCTCTAAACTAATGGTGGAAATAACGTCGACAGTCTGAAGCCAGCAACCTGCGTCCGTAACTGCTCTGCTAGGCTAGGGTCTGTCAGGTAAACGAGGTTAAGGAAGTCCCAGTCCGCGGGGCTGTAGATGGGTGACCGCGGCCCCAGTTGCTACCTGCTTGGGGGGACAGAAAGAAAGTATTCCCTTCCACGTTTCGTTTAGTTATTTTCACTGCACTGTTTCGTAAATACTACTCAAATAACTCAACGTAACGATTCGTTTAATTTACACCACTAGATGCCATTCCTCAAGGGGTACGACCTGTTTAGTGAACATTATTATACGTGCATTAGTGTGTTTAACTAAACAGCAGTTTCGTGAACTTTATTACGCACTATGTTCTACGAAAGTATACTAAACCGTTTAGTTGAATCTATTACGTGATTAATTGGACGGTGTTATGCATCTAGCGACTATGCAACTTCATTCAAGTTTTGAGATATTCGTGTTCAAATGTTTTACTACATTTTCAGCTCTAAAAACTGTAATCTGTAATTTAATTATTTAATTCATTGAAGCGCCAAACTACACAAACATGAGTGGAATATCTGGCGCTAACCTACATAATGTGAAATTAAGAACAGCAGATTTGAAGATCTCTATTTATAGCCGATTGTTGCGAAACAAAATCCCTGATGTGACTGATGGCGTTTACATTTTTCATTAATTATAAGGCTATTTTTACAGATTTGGCGCCAAAATTTTGCGTACACTTAGAACATGGTCCGATGCAGCTGATGGCGTCCTTATCACATTTTTTCAAAAATGGCGCTTAGCCGGTTGATGCATAACATCGTCCACAGCGACAGAATTCGACCTAGCTATTTAGCTAGTGTAGAAAATCCTGCCACCGTCAGGATTCGAACCTAGGACCTCCCGGACAAAGGCACTGCAATGATGTCAGTTGATACCCTGAGCCACCTCTCCCGGCCATAAGAGTTCGCAAGGTGACGACGCAATGACGAAGCCGAGACAACCGAGTTTAAATGAGAAAAAAAAAACTTTGGGGCTGATGATAGTTAAAGGGGGTAATTTTTTTCTGCATGAGCTATGAAAATGTTTGATTTGTGCTAGTAACTTATTTTGTATTTCATTTCTATGCATATAGTTTGAGATTTTGTTTTGTTATTTAGGGTCACATCAACTACTAAGTCATTAGCGACCACTATTGGATTTGAACTAAACAGTTCACTCCATGTCGCTTTTGTGTGCAGGAGTCAGCCGCTGCGATGACGCCAACGGCGAAAGCGGCGTCGGCGGCGACGACGGCGGACGCGGCGGACGCGGTGGAGGCGACGGCAGACGCGGCGGGGGCGACGGCGGACGCGGAGGGGGCGGCGGACTCGGAGGCGACGGCGGACTCCCCGGGGGCGGCGGGGGCGCCGAGGGTGGCGCCGGGGGCGGCGAGGGCGGCGAGGGCGGCGAAGGCGGAGGGGAAGCCACTCCCCAGGTCACCACGCCCCTCCCTCGTGTCGCAGACATCAAGCGTAAATAGCATAGCAATAGTGACATTAGCAATAAATAATAACTGTAACTATGGTCCGATTAAAATAAGTTGGTGATTGATAGTTGTGCTTCTGAAGCTGTAGCTTCATACAACATGAGTACATGATTTTGTTACTTTTATAAGTATTTATTTCAAGTGTTTATTTGCGTGTCCCGGGAACACGTATTCAGAATTACGCAACCTGCCATCAACGCACCTTCCAAAACGCAACTGTCAATCACCAACTTATTTTAATCGTACCATTGGTGGATACCTTGTGAACATTCCGCACTTGGTAAATCATCATTTAACCCTTATCCGAGCAACCGGCGATTATAAGATTGACACCTACGTAGACAGTGTTGCTGCGGGTTAGTATATAGCCGAGTCAGGAGAGTGAATTTTTGAAGTCCTGGGGGGTTAAGTTATTGCGAGGAAACTGCACAGTGACAGGAATGTTAAGGCCGATATACACGGTAAAGTTTTCGTGTAGATTCTTCATGTAGCGCAGACTTCACGCTTTCTACATGAGAAAATTATGAACATGTTCGTAATTTTTCGTGAAGGAAGCATCCTGGGGTTAGGTGGGTCAAGGTGCGATTGTATGAAGTGATATATTGTGATAAACTACTTCTTTCCTTATCCCTGCCTTCCAATTTTTATTCTCTATGCCCCTCATGGTTAATTAATACTGAATCAAGATCACAGCCAGAACGCAGGCACAGAAATACCATCACTGAAAGTACTCAGACGGCGCAATTCAGTTGTTTTCCGCTAGCCCCCCTTGCGGGTGACTTGTGGCGATTCATGCAGAAAGCGTATAGACCGTGTATGCGCTACTTTTTAGCTTTTATAAGTTCAGTTTGAGATCTTGAGGTTTGTATATAGAAACTCTATGAGAATCTACACGAAAAATGTACCGTGTATATCGGCCTTTAGAAAACATGAGATCATTCATAGTGTTGATATTGCAAAGAATTTGGTTTGTACACAAAATGTAAGGTGACAGTCAAACAATAGAATAACAAGGGTCGCCTGTCAATCACACACGTTTTCGGGAAAGAAGCAACTTTCACGACTCAGAAAATTTATAACAATGTCAAATAAGATGTCATTTATGCCCTTGGGAAGGAAGTAGGAATCAAAGAGATGTAGCCCATCCGTTCAAATCCTGTCTGTAATGAGCATACCCAGGTAAACAGTGTGTGTGATTTGTAATAAGAGAAAAACTGTTTAAAAAACAAATGTAGACTATTTTGAATGGTTTTGTTAAATTAAACAACTATAATAGAGTGTTCTGTTTCATTATCCAAGTCCAAAATGTGCACCTGTAAGCATAACTCCGTCGCAGACGCTCTTGGGTTCGTTGATCCCGCTTGCCCGGTTGCGTCATTCAAATTGGTTGCCCGGAAAAGGGTTAACCCGACAATACTAATAGTGAGTAAAATGTACTCACTCATACTACTTTACTTTCTCGCTACTGCTTACGCAGGGTAGAGAAAATATTTAAAAAACCGCTTATTTCCGACACAGAAATCCTTATTTCCGAGCCCTAGTAACGAAAATTTGGATAAATCTTGTCCCCATATACGAAATTACTTCCTCTAACACGTTGTGTAGCCAGAATCCATGTTTTGTGAGTCTTTCATAACTACAAACATGGGAAACTACACAATGGAACATAGAGATTTTTACCTTCAACAAAATATGTTCTAAAAAAGCAGCTGATTAATAGGTCATGTGCATTTTAGAGAAACTAGTAGTTTTCACGAAATTTCTACTTGAAATTAAAGAAACATATACAGGTGCCCCATCTACTATGGACCACGAAAAAAATCGTCGGAGAACAGGAATGGATCAAAAGGATACTAAAAATAATTAATTTAATTTTAATAATAATTTGCTATTGAAAATTTCAATATTAATTCAATGTTTACTCAATTCTACAGTTTGTATTGTCAATGTATTGATGTATTTTCTTCAATGCAACCGACAAACCTTAATTGAAATTAGACCAACTAGTCTTTCTCTCGAAAATACGATTGAAATGTAACATGAAAGAAATATTTACGAAAAATGGGTACTATAATTTTGTACAAACTTTTAAGTAACATTACTTTTATATTACCACCGTACGCTACATTGGGCAACAATGTGGCGAAGAATATTTTAGAAGTTCTTAGAAGAAGATTTTAGATTGTTGAACGGCTATGTGATAGGAAAAATAAGATAAGGTGGCTTTATTTACTTAAAGTTATTATTACAATGAGCGATGCCACATTATTTTTCGTCTAAGTCATTACGTCTTGTTTCATTACAATTTTTAACAAATTGTAATGAAAAAAGAGTGATTTTACATTTATACAGATTTCAATTACAAACAACGTAATCAGTAAGTTATCAAATATCAATAGGTATTTTCGTCATCAGAACAAGACAGTACCTGGCTTGCGAAATAGCCTGTTAAATTTTTGGTAGTGGCGAACTCGCGATCTTCTCACAAGAACTTGTCGAGTGTTTTGCGATTTCATTTAGTCCACGCTCACTCTTTCTTACACAGTCGACAACTTGATTTATACTCGTTTGACTTTTCATCGTACAGTCAGTTATAATCACGTTCGCATTTAATGTTGTATTTTGTTAACCGAAGTTTTGCTAGTGCAATTTTCCCTAATGGGGGTGTCTCGCGCCGACAAACCCAAACTGTCCGAAGAACTATAATTTTCACTCATCTTCAAACAAAGCGTGAAGAAATTACAGCACAAAAGAAAAGTACAGTTTACTTACCAAGTAGGGTGTTTGTCCCTACTGTATACATCCAAAATGTTAAGCGAGCACACATTTTGTTAAAAACGAGAAGCTCGTTGCGAACTGCGATTGGGGTCAACATCGCCGTCTCGACGACCTAACCAGACGATCCGACTCACCCCAAAGTACCATGCGACAACCGACTCACCCGCTACTGTCGCTGAGATTTATTTCGCGTGTTTTTATTTTTTTTTATTTTTTGCATTGGGTCATTCACATCGACAGATTTGAGAGCGAGAGAGTGAGGGAGTGAGAGCGAGAGAGCGAGGGAGAGAGAGCGAGGGAGAGAGAGCGAGGGAGAGAGAGCGAGGGAGAGAGAGCGAGGGAGAGAGAGCGAGGGAGAGAGAGCGAGGGAGAGAGAGCGAGAGAGTGAGGGGGAGAGAGCGAGAGAGAACGAAAGAGCGAGGGAGAGCCAGAGAGAGCGAGAAAGCGATAGTGAGCGAGAGAGCGAGAGGGAGTGAGTGAACGAGTGGGAGTGAGAGAGCGAGTGGGAGTGAGAGAGCGAGAGAGCGAGTGGGAGCGAGAGAGCGAGAGGGAGCGAGAGGGAGAGAGCGAGAGGGAGTGAGAGAGGGAGAGGGAGTGAGAGAGCGAGAGGGAGTGAGAGAGCGAGAGGGAGTGAGAGAGCGAGAGGGAGTGAGAGAGCGAGAGGGAGTGAGAGAGCGGGAGGGAGTGAGATAGCGAGAGGGAGAGAGAGCGAGAGGGAGTGAGATAGCGAGAGGGAGTGAGAGTGAGCGAAAGTGTGTGAGTGGGAGAGACTGAACGACAGTGAGAGTGAGTGGGAGAGAGTGAATGCGAGTGAGAGAGGTGGGGCGTGTCCCATGTGTCGGGGCGCAGCAGCGAACGTGAGAGCGAAGGGCTGTTGGCGCGGCAGGGCCAGGGGCGGCGCAACTCGAGCGGCACGCTGCGCTTTGTCGAGTCGGCCGAGTCGCTGGCGGACGGGAAGCCGAAGCCGCCGAAGCAGCCGTCGCCGCCGGCCGAGTGGGCGGCGGAGCCGAACGAGCTGATGCGGCACTCGCTGCACCACCACCGCCGCCGCCAGTCGGTCGCTTCGCAGCGCCGCTCGTCCACCGCCCCGCCCCTGCAGCAGCGCCGCTCCTCCTTCGCCGCGCCCCCGCCCCCGCCCCCGCCCTCGCCACGGCCCGCCACCACGTCGCAGCGCCGCGCCTCTTTGGCCGCGCCGCCGCCCCCGCCCCCGTCGCAGCGGCGCTCCTCCATCGCGCCGCCCCCGCCGCCGCCCGCGCCGCAGCGCCGATCCAGCTACAGCGTCGGCGACAAACCCAGCGCCTCGGACGCCGCGCCCGCCCCGCCCGTCGAGGGGGCGACCATGCGCGACGCCTTCGACCCGCACGCCCACCGCACCAGTCGCGCCTTCGTCACGTGAGATTTTTTTGCACGCACACCGCGCTTTCGCCTCGTTAGTTTTAAGCACACTCACCTCACCAGCTGCGCCTTCGGCTTGTGAGTTTCACGCACGCCCACCGCACCAGCCGTGCTTTCGTCTAGTGAGTTTCCGGCATGCACACCGCACTAGCCACGCCTTCGTCTCATGAGCTTACGCACGCCCACCGCACCAGTCGCGCCTTCGTCACGTGAGATTTTTTTTTGCACACACACCGCTTTCGCCTCGTTAGTTTTAAGCACACTCACCTCACCAGCCGCGCCTTCGCCTCGTGAGTTTCACGCACGCCCACCGCACCAGCCGTGCTTTCGTCAAGCGAGTTTCCGGCATGCACACCGCACTAGCCGCGCCTTCGTCTCATGAGTCTTACGCACGCCCATCGCACCAGCCGGGCCTTCGTCTCCTGAGTTTTACACACGCCCACCGCACCAGCTTCGTCTCATGAGTCTTACGCACGCCCAGCGCACCAGCCGCGCCTTCGCCTCGTTAGTTTTACGCACGCTCACCTCACCAGACGCACCTTCGTCACGTGAGGCAGAGGAGGCAGAGAAATGTCTTGAACACAAGAGTTTGGAGATCGAGATCAGCCGAATCGGGGACGTAAAAGCACAGGTCGTCCCGATAGTTATCGGAGCTCTGAGATTTGTTCCGCGAAATTTGTGTAAGAGCGTGGCTAAACTTCAAGGTCATTCAAAGGACTGGGAAGTGCAAGAAATTGCTTTATTTGGCACAGCTCACATTTTGCGCAAAGTATTGTAGAGGCGCCGACAGTTGGTAGATCTGTTGCTTAGGTAGCTTGCTGCAACCTGGAGTAGATTTTATATTTAGCCGATTCATAACGTCTTTGGTCGTGGTATAGAGGAACAATAATAATAATAATAATAATAATAATAATAATAATAATAATATTCATAATAACAACTACAACTCCACCTAGGAAGTACTAAATCCTGGTTGATGGTGGAGCTTGAATCCCCCATGGGCCTGAGAGCTACGTCGGCAGCAGCCTAGCTATTGATAGGGCCTGCTTTGCTGAATAGGTTGAAGTTGAGGGGTCAGACAAAGTGGTACTCCAGAGAGCCTCAACATCATCTCCGAAGAAAAAATGGAGAATTGATGAAGATGGTGGAAGAAGCACCTCGAACAAAACCACATCATTTGAATTGCAGCGGATGGCTATAGCGTCTGTCTCCACAATATGAGAGGCTGTATCCACGGCAGGAAGTGAGTAGTGAGGGACAAGTCACAAACACTTGGAATTCCATTTATCTGCGCGTAGAGGTTACAGGCGAGGCGTCGTTTAATTACTCAGACACAGACACGAAGGATTCAAAACAAAACAAGTTTATTTGTAACTAAAGAAATATATACAATGTTGCACAAGTTCATTTACTACTTTATCCGTGCTTTACGGAACCCTCCTAAGAACAACTAATCTTAGCCGCCACCCGCGACTGCTTTGCGAGTCCCCCACCCGCCCTTGCTTGACCGCAAGTTACAGAGAACGCTTGACCGCGTCGCTAAATATGAGACTGACGTCTCCCCCGGACAAGTCCGGCTGCTCGCCCTGGAGCGCAGTGCGTTAGCACTTAATGAAGATACCAATTAGGCTCCGTGCCGCAAATGTATCCTGGCTAATATGCCCTTACGTCACCTTATATAGATACGGTCACATGACCGACCGATCACATGATTTACTCCCACTCCGTATTTAAAGTGACGTGGGTGCCCCACGTGACCTCCCTCCCAGAGCTTACTAGGCGACGTCTGTGACGTATACAACAGACCACTCTGACGTGTCTTCCCCCTGGCGGTCCCTGCGCGTCCTTACTACTTCCTGGCTCAGCCTAAACCCATCTTAGACACGCCCCCTTCCTGCTCAGCCTAATGGTCTGTCTATTTGTGGCTTCCATAGACAAAGGCATATCCTGTCTTTTATGTATACAAGCGTCACTATGCCATACAGGAGAGAAACTGGGTTGGCACACCAGGCCACCGATTAGAGTGGAGACACGAACCTTGCATTAGTCAGCGATAAATAGGTCAAATAGCGCATGCGTCCAATATTTCTCCAGCGTTGGAGGCAGTGTCATCCCTTTACACCGCGTACACTGGAACTGCGTGACTGGGAGAGCTGGGCGTGTGGCATATACTATATTCCTCAGGGTTCAGAACCTCGACTGACAGCGCCTTTGTGCACAGGAACTGAGAGGCGTAGAAAGCTGGCCTTGTGGCGTTTACTCAATTCCTCCGGGTTCAGAACCTCGACTGACAGCGCCTTTGTGCACAGGAACTGAGAGGCGTAGAAAGCTGGCCTTGTGGCGTTTACTCAATTCCTCCGGGTTCAGAACCTCGACTGACAGCGCCTTTGTGCACAGGAACTGAGAGGCGTAGAAAGCTGGCCTTGTGGCGTTTACTCAATTCCTCCGGGTTCAGAACCTCGACTGACAGCGCCTTTGTGCACAGGAACTGAGAGGCTTAGGCATCTGGGCGTGTGGCGCAAATTCCTCCGTGTTGAGAACGTCGACCCGCTGCGCCTCTGTGCACAGGAACTGCGCGGCGTGGGCGCACCTGCTGAACGGGCTGCTGGCCCTGTGGCTGGTGGTGCATGCGTGCCTCTTCGCCACGCTGGGATTGGTGGGCGCCATTTTGCTCTTGATTCTCCTCTCCGCATTCGCCTCATACGCGCTGCACATGATGGTGAGTGATGCAACTTCTATAAGTAAATCTCTTGTGACAAACTCTATCAGTTGGCATTAAAGATTTTGTAAATAATTTTGCTTTTAAGGCAACTAGTAGTATTTTTATTTTCCCTATTCGTTTTTTATTGAATAAGACAACTCTGCCTCTCAAGTGCTTTTAGGTTTTAAAAAAGTAGTGGTAATGGAGAGTGATTGGCTTCGGTTTGCACTTTTAAATATTTTTTAATCCAATTAATTTTTGTTACAATCCATTAAATCAATCAATCCAAATCCAATTAATCCAAACTCAATTAATACAAATCCAAATTTGTTTAGTAGTTAGATTATATCAATTATAGTTTTTAAATAAAAAGAAGTTAGATTAAATCAATGGAGAAAGTAGACTTTCTTGTGTTATTTACTTACCACTACTCGGGAATATTTGGCTGTCGAAATTTTAGTCTTCAGAATTTATCAATTAAAGACATGTCAACTGCATGTGTCAGTCAATGCAATGTCAGTCTATCAGACATGTCAATTGCAGTGTCAGCACGTGTCAATTAAAGACGCCCTTGGGGGGTTGGTTAGCACAAGGGAGGGGCGCAAGCCTAGAAATATATTGTGGTACTATATTTGTGAAAATGTGGAATTCATATAGTATCACTCGAAATGAATTATCTTTCAATGTTTTGTATGCATAAATAATTGCAAACATTACCAAACCTCGTTTGGTCTTTCAGATCTATCTCACACTGGCAACTACAGCGGTGTTTTTAATTTTCAAATTTACTACTTACAAATGTTTTGCCTTTTCTACTTTTTCACCTTACTTCGTAAGCAGATAAAATATTTTAATCGTTGATAAGTGAATAAATCTTGTTCCTATGTACAGTAAATGACTTCTTCTAACACGTGGTATAGCTAGAATCCATTTGTGGCTCCTTGATTCCGAAAAAATTGATTGACGGCAAAATGTCTGTCCGTCTGTGGTCAACGCTAGCGCCTAAACCGTTCGGCCGAATTTCTCCAAAATTTATTTTCTCTAATCAATCTGAATGAACTCAGCATCTGATACGAGTTCTGCTACTAAGTTCTCTATTAGAAATTTCTCCATTACATTTACATAACAATTTACTTATTAAAATTTGGACTTTTTAGAATATTCTTCTTTATTTCTTATTTTACACTATATTTCTTACTATGAGGAAGAGGATGTATTAATTTACATAAATTACCGGTTTTAATTTACAAAGATTTGCTTTTGTTGCAAATAAAACAAATACCAAGAGAATGATTTGTACAGTTGTGTAAAATTGTAATCGCCTGGACAATTCTGTATCTACAGAAAAACAAACAAAATTTAGTCCCGATTTTATAATAAAAGAAGAGACATTCAAAATAAACCTGAATTACTTGCTTCTAACACTCCAAAATATGTAGAAAATAAAAAAAAACTTATTAATGCAACATCCAAAACCATATTTTTTGTAATTTAAGTTATTTGAAGCTACTTGATTATAGTTATAAAATGGAAATATGTTCATATTCATATACACTCCTAAATGGTATCTGTAATGCCGAAATTAGCCTAATCCAAACTATAAATGGAGATCTAACAATACCATTGAACTGGAAAACCCGCTTGTAAGTAAATAAATTACTATGACAATGAGGCTTACAGGATGCTTGTGAGGTAGCTTGCTGCAAGTCAAGTTTAACGACGTTATTTGTTCGTAAAAACATGGTCATGCATTCATTTATCAACGTGCAACAGAGAATTTACCACTTCAAATCTCCACAGAATGAGTTAAAATTAATCTCACACCGTGAACGTAACTGCTTAAAAAACCACACTCGCGCTATACTGCACTGTAACACCTGATCGCTTGTGGTGGCGATCTTGGCACATAACGTCTTCTTAAGAGGACAAAATAAAATGCAACTTCCTTTACCGATTTTGAAAATGCCCTTTTATGCCAACTGGTTCGAAAACATTATGAAATAATATAGAATAAATAGTACAACATGAAACGATGATGTAATAATGAATATTAATACACAAGTGTGATATTACGAAAGAGCGAGTATCGTAAACTTCACACGAGTGTATTAATACCCATTTTTACTCAGTTAAAGTGTTACATCGTTTCGTGACAGTTGACATGCAGGATTGTGTCAAGGCCACCTAGCGGACAGCTCCCTACCCACTGAAGGTGGCGTTATTTCACCAGCCAGCCAGGGTGAACAGAAGTTGCTGCAATAATTTCGACGTCACCATCTTTGCTTTTACACTTATTTCTGGAGGTCTCAAAACCAACGTTGATTCACCACACATTTTAAATTAGACATTTTTTAAGGACAATCTCACGGCAGCAACAAATAATCTAAAATGACGCGTTCAGATCTTAACCTTAGTTAAATATTCTCTTCAATAACTACCACTGCGTTAGTCAAATAGGATCAAAGTACAATAACAATTCAATTTATTTTAAATAATATTTCACGTTAAAAACTAATAATAATAAAATAAATTAAAATTAAAATGCAGAATAAAATATTAAATACATTTTATTGAACGAAACATATACTATAAATATTCTCAATGATTAATGAAGTGTCAATACCTGGTGTGTAAGCTTCTCTGTAATTGGTCAAGAACCTATATCATAATGAGAACTGTATCGAAATGGGTATCATTATGCAACTGGTTGCAACCATTAAATGACAGTGTTATAAAATAGAAAAAGCATTTGATAGCACAGCCAAGCAAAGAAAAAATAAGTGGATTTCAAAAATTGGTAGCAACATTGAAATTCAGGGTCCCGAAATCTCTCTATAGGATTTTGTGTATCCCGGTTGTAACTGCGAAACATTCGCCGTCACTGGTCTTCTTCCACCATTTCGTCCATGAATTCATAGAATTCAAGCAATTCGTTATCAATTATTCCGAATGGAAGAAACAGGAGAAATGCACGAAAGGTTATGTTGCCGTTTATAAAAAAGAATAGTCCAGAAAGTAAGCAATAATTCGTCGTATATCCCACAGAGTAGTCCACAATGAACGCTGGGTTGCCGTAAATCAAAGAGAGAGTACAAAAAATAAAGCAAAGTCGGTGTAAAATAAAGATATACTTCAACACAACAACTCACGGAGGGATAAAAATCACAAGTAAACCAGGCTAGGAGCAGGTTGAGGGACTGATGACCGCTGACACCTGTGACCGCTGCCAGCCGAGAGCCGCTTCTGGGAGCTTGTATTTATAACTGGAAACTGGAGAGTTGTTTCTCGTATTACAAGACACTGATGATAATGCCACGCAAATATACAATATAAGTTCCCCTCGGAAACAAATCACGCATTGAAAACGCAATGTAATAGCTTTTAAATAAGAAATACGGGGTCGAGCTCGCTCGCGTAGGTTCTTAATGCAATTTTTTTGCCGCTAGACGAGGAGTTAGCACAAACTTAAATTGTACGCATGCATGCCAGTCACCAGCCAAGGAAAAGTCCCTGATTGCAATACTTCCGTTACATGGGGTATTTAAGTTAGGGTTGGCACGCACTTCCTCCAACTTTTATTCTAATCAAAAGTCCCTAAGCCAATGTAGTAAGTACGGCGGGTGATTTCCGGGAGGTTGGTATTTTTTTTTTGTGTTTCGGGTCATATCTTGCGTGAAATAAACCTTAGTATGGTTGTGAATATGCACATTACCGTTCAAAATCTTTTCAAAATAGCTTGCCAGCTGGCCCGTGTTAACGCACGGGCCCCAAGGATCCGGGCCCAAGGTTCCCGACGTTCAAGGGCCCTCCATAGTTCTTAAAAAAATATTTAATACTGATTTTTTCAAAGAATAAAATAAAAAACGAATTAAAATGTGATGTATGATTAAACTATACGCAAAAATTGGCATAACGGAGAGATCCGGAAAATGCCCTGGTGAATTCTTAATAGACGCCGAAACGTTGGCAATTTGCATTAATGATTCACTGACCTACACTCAAGAATACGTCCATACCGTTATATTTAGGATGTTGAGATGTAATGCATGGTACACTGAAGTTGCAAGGAGAAAGTACATATATTATACCTCTTAAGCACTTCATTGATAAAACTTATATTAGCACAAAACATACGAACCCCTTGAATTCGCGTGAATGATAGAACTTTTATTGATTGGAAATGTTTAATTATAACCCATGAATTCATTTGGATGATAAACGTATCTTAATTTAATATTAATGAGGATGAGATGATTCTAAGAACTAATTGAAACAGATACTTAATGGCTATATATGAGCAGTTGATACTGATTAACATAATTTACATTAAAGCGTGACTTCTTGGCCGTCCGGGAGTTAAAGCGTGTCACTTCGAACGGAATTTATTAGAGTGCCTCTTGTTTCGCTTGGTTTTGCATTGTTGATGTTAAAATTATTCATTATATTGGTGTTTTAATGTTCTTTTGGCACTAATTGACACAAAGTTTACACACATTGTTACTACGGATAACAACTTTAGATAAAGTTTTGATAAACGAATGTTTCTGTGAAGTGGCTAGACATATTTCACATTAGTTGAATCAGTAGTTTGGATGGATGTGATGTGGAAATCGTGTACTTACCTCTGGGAGCCAGCGTTGCGGGGTCGGCTCGCAGCTGCATGAAGGCGGGCGATGTGACGTAACGGGGAGGGGGGGGACCCCGTCCTGCGATCGGCAAAGGTTCGGCGCGATGTGACAAGATGGCGGCGCCTCGCAATAGAACACGATGCTTCGACAAGATTCCAACAGCAGTTTCTTGATTAGCGGTTCACCTAGTTCATATTTGTATAGTTTCAGATGGATGTGAATTCCGAGAATGCTACTGTTGATTCGCGACTGCACTGATTGGCAATGATTTGAGTTGCTGCTTGTCGCAAGCAATATATCGTTCACTCGTGAGTGCACAAAACAGCAATGGATTTAGAACCACCGCGTGTTCCGGTCAACGTGATAACATTCACTCGCGAGTACACTAATTGGTAACAGTTCAGAGCTGCCGATTGTTGCAGGCAACGTGATAACATTCACTCGCGAGTACACTAATTGGTGACAGTTCAGAGCTGCCGATTGTTGCAGGCAACGTGATAACATTCACTCGCGAGTACACTAATTGGTGACAGTTCAGACTTGCCGATTGTTGCAGGCAACGTGATGACATTCACTCGCGAACACACTAATTAATAACTGTTCACAGCTACCGATTGTTGCGGTCAACGTAATGACAATCATTCGCGAGTACACTAATTAGTAACAGTTCAGAGCTGCCGTGAATTACAGGCAACGTGATTTGAACAGAGATTTTGTCGTGAACACGGCCGCGTGAGCTCGCCAAGAACGCTCCGCTGTCGGCCGTGCCGGGTAGCAAACTGACCTTCGAGCAAGCTCGTACCTCAACGCCTGGGGAATGAGGTGAAGCGGTTCGAAAGAGTGTTGCCAATTTGATGGCGTTTAACCGCGGGAGACATTTAAGATTTATCAAATATGTTTTCCAAAATAAGTAGGAAAAAAGAAAAAAATAATACAAATTTGTTATAGTGTTGCAACTTGTTCTATACAATCATTTTCCGAGCACAGAAGAGGTTTGAGAATACAAGTGCTTCAATTCTTTTTTTTTTTAATTTCTCAAACACTAAATTTTTCTAAAAACATTCTTCAAAATGGCGCATTTTCACAAACGTTCTCGAGAGTGGCTTCAAATGTTTCATTGAAAATTTATAAACAGGGACATTTTGGACTCTTGTATTTATTCTTAAGTCATATTTCAAGTATGCGTTCGTATATTTCAAGTAAGTAATAAGCTAGAAAGCAAAGCTGATTCACGAAAATCTCAGATTTGGTAAAGTTCTCAAATGAAAAAGAGTGCAGCAAATTCCTTCCTTCCCGAAATCAGAGAAAACAATGAATTGCGAAAATATTGTCTCCAAGCTCTGAAACACATTTGAAATCACAGTTGCACCATCGTGAGGCTTCGGTAGGAAGTTCATTTGGTCTTGAAAGACACGTGAACCAAAGCTTGGTCTTATAGAAGCTAGGAAGTCGATGTAGCGACCTGAGGACCATCGAGCTCCTTGGGCATTTAGTCCCGGACTCCCCTATCACTATTGTGTATCCAAACATGTTATTGCAGTATGAAGCTGTCTAATACTATTTTACATAAAGCGTTTTCTTTCTACTGTAAGCTGTGTATCCACTTCACGAAGAAGCATGGGGTTATTCAGCTCGTCCATCCTGTTTCAGGCGCAAATATTCAATGTTTACTCAACGATAGCGTCAATGTGTTGATCTTATTACAAGTGAATTTTTTACAACTTATTCCCAGAACTCTTTTGAATATGATGGACTCTCGTGAATTTTATAATTGAGTTTAATGCTTTAATTTCCATGAAATTAATTATAAATGATAGACAATTGTTTACTTCTTTATTTTGATGTCCTTAAATTATGCCACCAAGCGAGTAACTTTTTTATTATTGAAGAAAAGCACAAACATCTAGCGGAAGAAATGACACGAAAAGTCCAAATTCCAATACCAAAATTACGATACCAAATTTTGATATGATAGAATGTTGGGTATTGAAGTTTGATTGTAGTATCAGTGTATCTGAAAGAAAAAAGGTGTGCTACAACAGTCCAAACTTTTACGTATTATTTCTAAATTTGTAATTTTAGAAAATTGATATTTCAACGAAAATCAGCCTTGCACCATTATTTTAAGCGTCCCTTCCTCTATCCGCGAAAAAAATTTGAAGACAAAATTTGGAGCGGTTTTTGAGTAAATGTTTTTTTATTAAGACGAT
Source organism: Acheta domesticus (assembly GCA_031308135.1). NCBI lineage: Eukaryota > Metazoa > Arthropoda > Insecta > Orthoptera > Gryllidae > Acheta > Acheta domesticus. Next base: position 129,957,682 of record JAHLJT010008756.1, on the reverse strand, counting down.
TAATTTCAAGCCCAAGTTACTCTCTTTTTTCAATAAAATGTACCACATCACGGACGGACGAACAGACGAATAGGAAGACTGAAATATATGAAAAAGAGGCAGAGTCTAAATTAGTCAGTTTATTGTACAACAGAAATACAGATTGGGTTTTCTTGCCCATACAAAATTCCGTGGTCCAAGAGAAGAGTCCAAAGTCGTAGCAGTGTCACCAAATCTCCGGGAGATGTACCAAATCCGGCGCCAGTCCGTTGCAGCACTTCGTCGCAGTAACACGTCACTCTCACGCAGTCTAGTTGCTCGGCTCACTCCTCATCACACTCTGCCCGACCCAGAGCCGGGCCGTCCATTATAAGGCCGCTGGCGCAGACTCGCGCTCCTGGCTCGCTGGTCCGCTGGTGCGGCTGCCACTTTGTTGCTTCGTTGCTTCGGAAAAGAGTGCGCGCCTGCCCGCGCGCGCGCGCCATATTCGAAGGTGGCTGTGTACACAGCACCCTCCCCTCTTGAATACGTAGCATACGGCGCGAAGCGCACCGTTCTACGAGTCCTCCTTCTCCCGGCCGAGTGTCCCTCCGGCCGGACGTCAGGCTGCTCCTGGGACTGCGATGTACCGGGCTCCTGTTGCTGCTCCGCTTCCTGAAATGGCCCCATTGAAATTAATTGTTGCATGGACCTCTCCCTTAATTCCTGCTGACTTACAGTTCCCTGTTTGTCCACACTGGCCTCCTTGAATCTGGGGCGCAACTGTCCCTGATGCCGCACTACCACTTTAGATTCAGTTCTAACCTCATATAATCTGGCCCCCAACTGTCTCTTAATTACACCAGGAATCCACTTTAACTTTTTATTAAATGAGGAGCAAAAAACCTTCTCTCCTACCTTGTACTTGGGTTGAGTACCTTCCGTTGTATACTGGTTGCTGGGAGCCAGTAACGACAACAGCGTCCTCGGCTGCCTCCCATGCAGGATTTCAGCTGGACTGCGCCCCTCCCTGTTGGGCAGGGTGCGGTATGTGGCCAGAACTCGTAGCAACGCCTTCTCACGAGGGGTACCAGCACTCCTCGCCTTACTCATGGCCGCCTTGAACGTGCGGACACACCTCTCCGCTTCCCCATTGGACTGCGGGTGGAACGGAGGCGCACACACATGGTTGATACCGTTAATCCTGCAAAACTGAAAAAAATCTGAGGAAGTAAACTGCGGCCCGTTGTCCGACACTATGGTCTGCGGCAGGCCCTCCGTGACAAAGACCCTCTCCAAAGCTTCAACTGTGACACTGGCTGTTGTTGAGCTCATTGGCACAATGTATGGGAAGTTCGACAGTGCATCTACCACAATCAGCCACTGTTTATCCCAAAAAGGGCCCGCAAAGTCAATGTGAACTCGTTCCCACGGTTCTCGGGGCCGGGGCCAGGAAACCAGGTCCTGACGCGGCGCACTCTGGTTTGCTTGACATGCCTCGCACCTACGTACTAACCCTTCAATATCCTTGTCCATAGCTTCCCAATAACAGTACCTCCTTGCTAATTGTTTCGTGTTTACAATCCCCCAGTGCCCCTCGTGCAACATATCCAATATTTGTTTCTGTAAACTCTTGGGAATTATTACTCTCATGTGCTGCTCACTATGGTACAACAGAACTCCCTCTCTCACCGACAGCCTGTCTTTCTTGTTGAACCACTTAGCGTTACTTCTGAGCAACCTGGGTGGCCAACCCTTCCTGACGAAGTCCCTTACCGTCTTCAGTTCCGCATCTCTGTCGATGGCTGCTGCTACCACTGCTGACGTCAGGGGGAATTCCTGCAAGTTCTGCCAATCTTCGTCGTCCAACTGCTGGCACTCCTCTTCTGATTCGTCGAACTCCATATCCGGACCTGCGGGGCACCTCGACAACGCGTCCGCGTTGGCATGCTGAGAGGTTGCCCTGTAGTGGATTTCATAATTGTAGTCCGATAAAAAGAGTGCCCATCTCTGCAATTTCTTCACTGTCCCTTCTGGTAGTTTCCTCCCTATGTGAAAAAGCTGTACCAACGGCTTGTGATCCGTAATGATGTGAAATTTGGCCCCGTATAAGTACTCATTGAATTTTTTCACTCCGAACACGACCGCCAAAGCCTCTTTTTCAACTTGACTGAAATTCCTCTGATGTTTATTCAGCGTTTTGGATGCAAATGCTATGGGTCTCTCGATGCCATTTTCATCTTTCTGTGATAGGACTGCACCCACTCCATAGTCGGAAGCGTCCGTGGCCACTGTAGTCACTCTGCCCGGTACAAAATGATTCAATTGAGTAGCAGTGACGATTTCAGTTTTTAATTTCTCCAATGCTATGTCGCACTCCTTTGACCAAATAAATTTTGCTCCTTTCCTCAGCAGAGCATTCAATGGTGCCGTTATAGTTGAGTACCCTTTAATGAATTTATTGTAGTAGTTCACTTTACCCAACAGAGCTTGTAACTGCTTCACATTAGTGGGTGGCGGAATCTTTTTAATTGCCTCCACATGTTGTTGTGTGGGTGCAATGCCCGAGCCATCCAGTTTGTGCCCTAAAAAAACCACTTGCTTTCTAAAAAAATCACATTTCTGCCAATTCACTCTAAGCCCATTGTCTCTTAATAAACTTAGTAACTCCCTAAGATTCCTTATGTGTTCTTCCCTGGATCTTCCCGTAACTATGATGTCATCCAAGTAGTTAATGCAGCCTGGTACCTGTATCGTAAGTTTCTCTAGTGCTCTCTGAAAAATGGCCGCGGCTGACGCTACTCCAAAAGGCAACCTATTGAACTGGTATAAACCTAATGGTGTGTTAACTACTAACACTTTCCTCGCTTCCTCATCTAACGGAACTTGTAAATAGGCATCTTTCAGGTCGATCTTGGTAAATTGTTGCCCTCCTGCTAACTTCTGAAATAAATCCTCCGGCTTCGGTATAGGGTACTGCTCAATCTCGATCTGTTGATTTACAGTACTTTTGAAATCGCCGCAAAGTCTTATCCCTCCATTGGCCTTCCTCACAATCACCAAAGGCGTTGCCCATTCACTTGTCGTTACACTAGTTATAATCTTCTCTTGTTCTAGCCTGCGAATTTCCTCGTCCACACTACTCCTGATCGCCCACGGAACTGATCTGACCTTACAAAACTTGGGTTTATGCTTCTCTTTCAACACTAACTTTGCTTGAAAATTTTTAAACTCTCCTAATCCGGGCTCAAAGACTTCGGAAAATTCCTGTTTTAGTCCTTCTAACAAAGATAACTCTTCGTTCTCTGAAACAGCATTCACTTGGTCTACTACGCCAAAACCCATGGCACTGAAACTGTCCAAACCTAACACATTTGTCACGTCGTATCTGTCTACTACTATTAAGTTTATTTTTGCTTTTCTGCCTTTGTAGCTAGCCACTGTTTCAAATTTTCCGATCACTTTAATGGGGTTCCTACCAAAACCAACAATAGCTTTCTCTACTTTGCTCACTGCCGGGGCCCCTAACCTCTTGTAAGTGTCCAAATTTATCAAAGTTACCGTGGCCCCTGTGTCAATCAAAAACTGCACTTCCTGCTTACCTATCTGTATGTTCGCTAACAGCCTATTTTGTCCCTTGTCATTCAACACCCGATTCACTGTATCTATTTCCATTTCCTCGTGCTTCCCGTTCCTGCTCTGCTTTTCACTTTTACGCCCTGATCTACACACTTCTTTGATGTGCCCCACTTTTCCGCACAAAAAACACTCCGCGTTTCTAAACCTACAGTTCTGCCTACTGTGGAACTTGTTACAGTTTCTGCACGACTTCCATGATTTACTAACACTTTCACTGATAAACCCGCGCCTGCGTTGCCCGAATCTGTCCTTATCAGCACGCGCTGCGTCATCGCTGCCGCTGTCATAATTGTCTTTGGCCTTCTCACGCCGACTACCCCTACAGTTATCAGTGCTCGGCCGCCGCTCCTTATCTCTAACCTCGCTGCATACCGAATCTGACTCGCTGCTGCAATGCTCACGGCGGCCGTACGGCCGCTTGATCTCACACACCTGACCATCTCCCGCTATGTGACGCGCGTTTTCCCGCGTTGCTTCGTACGTAGCTGCTATGCGTTGCACTTCTTCTAATGCCGGATTTGTATTCCTCAGAGCCTCTAATCTAATTTTCTCTTCCGGTGTATGCAATATTACCATATCTCTAATTAACGACTCCGCATATGACCTACCACACTCTTCAGATGCACATTTGAATTCGCACTTCTGCGCAAGCCCGTTCAATTCTGCTATCCAGTCACCGTGCGTCTGATTCTCTTTCTTCCTCTTTTGAAAAAAACGAATATCTGGCTGCTACTATGTGCGGTTTTTTATGTAATGCTTATCCAGCGCTTCCCTAATCTCCTTCCAATCTAGCTTCGCTACCTCCTGCCCCGCAAAGAGCTTCCTAAGTAAGCTTGTGGTGTTACAGCCCACGTTGCTCAAAAATGCTGCCCTTTTCTTATCTTCACCCATAACATTATTGCACACCCAATGCTGCTCCAAGCTATCAACGTAATCTGTCCATTTCTCTTTATCTGGTTGAAAAGGTGGAAACGGCGGGGGCGTACGCTCACTGATGGCACGACTCACCGACTGCAAAGCTTCGAACAATGCCTTTTGCTGTTGCTCCAATCTAGCCGCCTGTTGCTCCTGCAATTGAAGCTGCTTGGCTGCTAGTTGCTCCTGAAACTGCATCTGCTGCTGCATCACCTGAAGCACTTTCGTTAATTCTGACGCACTCTCCATCTTCTTTTACCCTCGTCGCCAGTGAAATATATGAAAAAGAGGCAGAGTCTAAATTAGTCAGTTTATTGTACAACAGAAATACAGATTGGGTTTTCTTGCCCATACAAAATTCCGTGGTCCAAGAGAAGAGTCCAAAGTCGTAGCAGTGTCACCAAATCTCCGGGAGATGTACCAAATCCGGCGCCAGTCCGTTGCAGCACTTCGTCGCAGTAACACGTCACTCTCACGCAGTCTAGTTGCTCGGCTCACTCCTCATCACACTCTGCCCGACCCAGAGCCGGGCCGTCCATTATAAGGCCGCTGGCGCAGACTCGCGCTCCTGGCTCGCTGGTCCGCTGGTGCGGCTGCCACTTTGTTGCTTCGTTGCTTCGGAAAAGAGTGCGCGCCTGCCCGCGCGCGCGCGCCATATTCGAAGGTGGCTGTGTACACAGCAAAGACGTTCTGTCATATATCTGTTTTTCGGTATCAAGGACCCACAAAACATGTATTCTGGATACACCACGTTTAAGAGAAAGTAATTGACTACATAAACAATAGGACTTATTCACTTTTTCGTTTCAGCGCCCGGCAATAACAGTTTTCCGCCGAAAATTCGCCGTTTGCCGGTGCACGAATTCATTACTTTTTCTTCTTATGAAGTAAGTGTGAGAAAGTAAAAAATTAATCATTTTTAATATCAGCCACGTCTCCGCTCTCTCGGCTCTGTTTTATCAACAACTTGAGCTGTCTGTTCAGTCTTCGTCGATATTTTAGAAAATGAAGAATGTAATTTTCATTTGCATAGTCTACATCCGTTTGTTTCAGAAAATACAATGGATCAAGATCATTCTACGTAGCTAACCCTAGTTGGTACAAACAATATTTTCGCACAATTACATTATTGTTTGTTTGCTTTTTCTTGCTGGATTTTATTCTACAAAAAATTAAAAAAAACTATTTGATAGTCGGTTCACTTACCTGACTGAAATCTACGGATAGAAAATGTACTCGATGATCCTGAATCTTTTTATCTTTTAACTCTTTGGCATAAAATCACAGAATCAAGTTTATGGACTACGGAAGTTAATGTGTTAGTCCAACTTAGCCTTTAATTTTGTATATGGTTTGGTTGTATTTAGGTTTTGGCCGCTGCTAGCTTTAGATGTCTATTGCAACGATCGAACACAGGAACCGCCCACTAGATTCCTCATCCACGCCGAGGCGTCGTCCTTAACTGGTGCTGAATACACGTCAGCCAAAACTGAAATCTGGAATATTTTGGTCTCTAAAGTTTTACTTGCAGAATCGCAAAAGTGGACGCGAACACAGTATATTGGATATCAAAAGTATTTCGTGAATTCTTACGTAGACTTCTATGCGTAGATTTCAATCAGTCTCTCCCGGTGGCTTGTTGGTTAGCGTGCTCCACGGTGTAAGAGATATAGGTGGGTTCACTCCCGGTCTAAAACTGAAGCTAATGTGAGGCTAGTTCTCATAGTTCTCGCTAGATAAGCGCTGTGAACGACTTAGGCATTTTTGGGGGACAAGATGGTGATCCATTTAATAGCTTTGTAACCATTGGTTTCAACGCAGTTAATAGTCATTTCGCGGTGGAATTTCTAGTCGGCTGGAGTGAATAGTTTAAGAAAATGGGTAGGTGTTTTATAAAACACTGTGATAGCAACAGTGAAAAATGTCATTCGCAGGAAACAACTTTATTTCATGTTCCGAAGCGAGAAGATTTACGACAGAAATGGGTTGAAATTGTTGCCCAGAAGAAAAGAAAATTGAGACAAGACGATTATGTTTGCAAAAAACATTTCAAAAGTGAAGATATAATTGTTATGCGAAATGCTGTAAGTGACATTTCGAGAATTTATCATATACTGTTAATGAGTTAATTGTAAAATAATGTAAATAATTTGTAAAATCATACACAATCAATATTGAGAAATGTACAAAGAAAAGTGAACTTTTTAATGTCAATTAGAAAAAACATTCAAAATTGCCCGAGAGTTAAAATGTATAATAAATTAATATAATTGAATATTTTGTAATATTAAATTATTTCAAAGCTTTCAGAATTCACATGCAAAAAGCTTAAACCGGAAGCTGTTCCTAGTAATCTGTTTATTATTTTTTCTCTAGAATAACATCACCTCCTGCTTTAAAATACAAATCCTCATACTGTGGTACATTAAAAAAATAACACCTCCGACAAATATTATAATACGTCTTAAAATACTTTAATACATTTAAATTGCGGTTTCTACGATTATAACAAAAATGCTGCACTGTGGAAACCATACTCTCGGGTGGAAGCCACTAAATCGCGAGACGCCATCATGAATGCCCAACTCGATCGTGCGCACCGTACGGATAGGCGAGGAACTAGCCTCAAACTGGCTTCAAAAATTTTGTCCAAAAGGCGGCTAGTTGACACACCTATATATCTTACACCGTGGCGTGCTCGCTTTCCTCGGCGCAACCCCAGATTCGATTCCCGGCCGAGGAAAATTGAACCTGTGCGCTTTCCTAATAAATGTTCCGGTATCCATTGCTGTGTGACAATGAGAAAGCCCACCCTTAGGTTATGAAGACCAGTATGTATGTACGGTGAAGGGATGTCTTCGGACAGAAACCCCTATCTCGTGGCCCAGAGGCTGGGTCACCGCTGGTCGGCCAAGGCCCTTAGCGGGCTGTCGAGCCAAAGAACAGGAACATAATTGGGGTTTTATTACTTGGCGCGTGGGGGATTGAATTTACGACGCAATATCTCACGGTATTTCGCGTCGTTCTCGGTCGTGCCGCTGGGAGTCGCATGATCGCGACTGTATCGAGCAGTGCTGGCGATCATGCGACTCCGAGCGGCACGGAGCTAGAACGACGCGAAATACCGTGAGATATTGCATCGTGAATTCAAGCCCCCATGCGCCAAGAAATGCAAGACGCAAGTATGAGGGTGCGCATGCGCGGTGCGCAGCTGCGCAACGAGCTGGTGGTGTGCTGCGAGCAGCAGGTGCCGTGGCTGGGGCTGCCGCGCGCCCTGGAGCACGCGTGCAAGGACGGGCCTCGCCCGCTGCGCGCCATGGCCGTCTGCCTCAGGTGCCACGCCCACACAAACATCGATGGACAATTTTCTCTCTCACTCTCGCTCCCTCACTCTCTTCCACTCTCTCACTATCTCTCACTCTCTCCCACTCTCTCCCTCTCTCTCACTCTCACTCTCTCACTCTCACTCTCTCTTACACTCTCTCACTCTCTCCCACTCTCTCACTCTCACTCTCTCCCACTCTCTCACTCTCACTCTCTCCCACTCTCTCACTCTCACTCTCTCTTTCAATCTCTCTCCCACTCTCTCACTCTCACTCTCTTTTTTTCCAAACCTCTATTTTGCCGACCCCCGGTGGCCGAGATCGCTAAGCCAGAAGTGTCGTAGCTATCTCGGATCGAAGAGGTGCGGGTTCGAGTCCCATCTCGGGCATGGTTGTATTTGTGTTCGTTCTTTCACCCCCTATCATCACCATATGTCATCTTCACAGTTACCATAACGTTAAAACCAATAGCAGTCGCTAATGATCTAGATGTTGATGCAAACTTAAATGACAAAAAAAAACTATTTCGTTCGAGAAGTTAACGTTAGTATAACGTTTATGCCTTACCTGAAATCCTTCCAGGTAGAAGTGTTATTTAGATTCTTTTCCTAGGGCTTTCTCCAGCCTCCATTTACTCTTTACGTCCCGATGGAGCGCATATTCGACCATACACTAACACACTTGCGGGCCCCTCCGATCTGAGGTCAGCAGTACGCGAGGCCTTCCGCAACAACACATACACGAGGCACAAGGGACGAACAACCATACCCAAGACGGGACTCGAACCCGCGACCCTTCGGACAGAAGTGCTGAGTTGGTACACGCTCTTAGCCACCTAGCCCATCCAGGTCAGCTTTGATTTGTTTTTACTTTTTATTCCAAACCCTTATTTCGTTTCAGAAGTGGGGACATGAAAATTGCCATGCCAATAATTGCCAATATTAAATATATAATTGCCATATAATAGACATGAAAATTGCCGAAAATTGCATTACCAATAATTTTCATAATCGACTCAATGATGACTAGGGGGCGAATTTTAATGAAATGTCATTTTTTTCAATTTCGAACAATGTCGTTTGGTATAGAAATTAATTTTATATTATAACAGAAGGGAATGAGCCATTATGTCATTTTTTGTATTTTTTGTATATTTCGACTAATACGTCATTTTTTAGCTTTTGCCCCTCATTTTTATGTATTTTTCACTGTTTAATGGATTTTAATACTTGCTTCAAATAATGATACTTGCTTCAAATAATATTTACGAGATGTAACAAATCTTCCCGACAGAATTTCTAAGTAGCCTATTCGTGTTCTTCGCTGAGAAATTGTACTGACGGTCGATGTATATAACGTGAGGTTCCTGTGGCGCCTATAAGCGCCATTGTCGGTTCGGCCGATTGAGGGATAACTAAAGATCGATATTTTCGGGTAAAGAACAACAATCCATATCAAAAGATTGGAAGCTGAGTTCAAGGATGAAGCTTCGACTACATTTGCTTCGTATCCAACAGCTTGAGTTATTCATCCGAACTCGTTTTGATCACTTTTTTTAAGTCATTTTTCTTTGCTTTTCGGACATTTTAAAAGCATGCTAAGAACATTTTATTGATCATTTTAGCGTTGGTTAATGTCAAGAAATTCAGCTCCCTAGTAATGACCAAACGGCGTTCTATTCCCTGAACCACTTTGAGATCAAAGAAGTCCAAAAATTTATGTTATTGTTATAGTATTGCAATGCGAATATTAACATAGTTTCAGCTTATTCTTTAAATAAGAAGAAAAATATATTATCTTCGTTCTAATCCTCATTATCAGAAGGCGTATGCTTCACGTTCTGCAAGTTTGAAGCAAGTAGGAAGCTGTCTGTGGCTATGCCACTGAAGACTTCTCAGTATTCAAATAAAAACAAATGTTATGCTAATGGCGTTAATCTGCATTACTATTAATGCAATAAACGCCTCGCCAAAAGCGTTATATGAAATATGTGTGCCTATTCATTCAGAAAGTAAAATACGTTTCATTTCGACAAGTGTTAATTCCAGCAAGTGTAGTCTTTGGCTTCACCTTTCGCGAAACCTAATGTACAACTGCAATTTGTCCTAGGATTACGTCATACGGAATGTACATTCTACTCGGACTCACCATCATTACCTGTTTCGTGATAGTAACAGCCCTGCTTCTGGGATATGTAAGTAGATTCTGTTATATATCAATCATCATTACTGACGCATTGATCAATTTATCAACACTTACTGTTGAGGGTTTCTGACATTTGATGAACAAGTTTTTCTTCCGTGTCGTAATTTCAATATTAGACAGACGCTCTAACTGTGAACACTATTCTTGTTGCTGTGTGTTAACAAGCGCAAATGAATCGCTTCTTTCTGACAGCCTCTGAGCAGTACAGAGAGGCATGGATGGATAAGGTTCTTAACAAGAACTAAAAAATCCCATCTGGAAAGTTACGTCGATACTGACCGAGTTTTTTTATCAAATTTCTTTTGCAACACTCTTGCCTATACCAATGTAGATTTAAACGTCATTAGACCAATAAACAGCAAATAACAGACGTAGCGGAAGTTTATAATCAACCAAGTCCGTTATTTGTAATATAAGTCGCCTATCGTTAAAGATTTTTCGTAACACTATCTCTCTCTTCTTGTATTACAAAACCATATTTAACAAGAAACACCATTTCTTGGAATAAGTGAACTCATTCGCTATCATTAGCAACAACTCAATTGTTTCGATTGCCCTTGACGTATGGCAAACTGTTATATCTTTACAAGTTATACAAAAACTCCATTTAAAAAATTTACAGTTTTACAAAAACTCCATTAAAAAAATTAGTATGAATGTTCTTTGATGATGTTACGAACACAACGCACAATAATAGTAAACAATGTGCTACATGTTTTGGAATTGTAATTGCAAAATACTAGAAAGTAGAAGATCAATGACTAAATTGTTTGATCAATAAGTAAAGGTTCTAATATCTACGTTAATAAAATCGACTTTTTCTAGAATTTTTTTCATAATCGTTCGCCAAGAACATTTGAAAAGGTTTATAAATTCTAGATTTTATTATTTTTATTTCAATCTTTAAAGTATCACCTTTTAAATAACCATGCAAAAATTTCAATTTTATGAATTAAAATATATTGCAAATATACAATTATTAAGATACAAAAATAATTAGTGCTTCAAAATACAGAATTATTAAAAAAAATGTAATAGGTATAAAGTGTGTAATAGTGGTAACACGTAGCATTCCTATTAAATCTATTTATTAATACATGAAGAGAAAACTTTAGACACCTTTTTAAGGATAATGCGCTCACGAAAAAGTGTGAGATTTGGCCTAATTAAACTTTATATGGTGAAGAAGTGCAGAAAGAAGAAGTGCTAAAATTGGCGTGTAAGGTGTTACAAATATATTTAATTAAATAAATAAAATAGAGTATTTATTGTTTACTTTCATACTGCTAACATCAAACACATAATAGTATGTCGTTCGATTATGTTCATAAAAATATTTATCATTGCAGCAAATTATTTAATGATTCTAATAATTCTATAAGTCAGTACTCAAGAGTATTCTACAAAACTACCGGTGAATATATGTCACTAGCATTCAACTTAAAAAATTGCAGATTTCGTAATTTTATAATATTCTGACAAGTTCTTTAACTTTTACTAACTACATACTTTAAAGTTAGCCTGAAATATCGTTGTTTCATTTTTACTTTCTCGTATACGTACGTATATACGGAGTAATATACTTAGTATAGAGGAAGTTATGTAATGCTGAGGTATAAAAAGTCGGTTTTACGACAGAAAAACTTGTATTGTGGGCCCCGATTTAGAAAATATGGATAAATCTTGTTTTAACATGTAGTAAATCAGTCTCTCTAATACGTTATGCAGTCAGGTTCCGTGAATAGTGAGGCCTTGGTACGAAAAATGTCAGTGTGTTTTTTTGTTTTTTTTGTTTTTGTTTAATGTCCGTCCGTCCATTCATACGTCTGTCCGTCCGCCCACCAGTCTGTTCACCTTCCTAGCGGCTAGTTTCCAAGCGACTAAATGTGCCAGTGAATTTCAAATTCAAGGCCATTTCGTCTAGGTGTACAACGTTATATTTTATTTAACTGGAATTATTCAATTACCTTGTAATATATTTTTCATTAATATTAATTTTCTGCTTAAAATTAATGTTTTCGAACAAATTATGAACTGTACAAACAGGACTGTTACTGAACTGTACATACGTACTGAATAAAAAATAATTTTCTACAGGGGAAAAGCACGAAGGGGAAGTGCAGTGGTAAAACTTGTAGACCAATTGAAAAATTGTTCCTGATTGTCAATACATGGTTGTTAATAAAACTTATCCAATTTTATTTATGACAATCCTTTATTGTTCACCATTTACACAAAGAACACAACGTTTCGTTACGTGTTTTGTTACATCATCAGGCTCCTTAATGAGGTAACTGTTGTCCCATTTTGTTATCTGGCAGTTTTAACGGTAAAACACTCGAGGACACATAGTGAACTCAAAAGCAACCTCCCTAAGTGTACTCAAGAATATATATAGGGTGTCCAGGGAGGAAACGTCAAAAACTTCGAAAATAAGCTCTTAAGACAATTCTAAGCATATTTTGTCTAATAAACTACGTGGATATTCCGAATGGTTGAGCCGCAATCAGCACTCAAAAGTTGGTTTGAAAAAATTGATTTCTAGGCAAAATTTTTCATTATAGAAGCAAACACTCCAGAAACATATAAGTTGTTTATTATTTACAAAGAAATTAATATATTTGTTCAGAAAGAAAAATTAAGCGAAAATAAAAATGCACCCAATTTACACAATTCGATTGCTTTTTTATTTCTCGCTTAATTTTTCTGTCTGAGCAAGTGTATCCATTTATTTTGTAAATAATAAACAATTTACATGTTTCTGGAGTGTTTCTATGCTTCCATAATGCAAATTTTTGCCTACAAATCATTTTTTCAAACCAACTTGTGAGTGCTTATTGCGGCTCAACCGTTCGAAATATCCACGTAGTTTATTAGCCAAAATATGCTTAGAATTGTCTTAAGAGCTTATGTTCCAAGTTTGGACGTTTCCTCCCCGGACAGCCTGTATACACAAGTGCAGCGGTGTGCGCGTGCGTAGCTGTGGGAGCTGTTCCTGGCGCCGATTGACCGCCGGCTGCACGTGCTGCTGCTGTCGCCGCTGCTGCTGCTGGGCTGCGTGGTGCCCAACCTGCGCTACATGTGGCCCGTGTCGGTGGCGGCGGTGGTGGCCGTGGCGGGCGGCTGCGCGGTGCTGGTGGCGGACGTGGTGACGCGGCCCGCCTCCGCCGACGCGCCGCCCAACCCGGCGCGCGCCTCCCGCGCCCTCGCCCTGCCCTTCTTCGTGGGCGCCCACCTCCTCGCCCTCTCCTTCATCGTCGTGGTGCGACGCCCTCCTCACGCCTCCCCTCCCCTCTTTCTACCCCACTTAACCTCACCTCACCCCAGTTAACCACGCCTTACCTACCTCACCACATCTCACCTCACACCTCCCCACCCCATCCCACTTCTACTCTCCCTACCTCGCCTCCTCACACCTGGTCTCATCTCCCCTCCCCTCTTTCCACCCACTTAAGCTCACCTCACCCCACTTAACCTCACCCCACTTAATCTCACCTCACCCCACTTAACCTCACCTCACCCCACTTAAACACACCTCACCTCACTTAAACACACATCACCTCACTTAATCACACCTCACCCCACGTAATCACACCTCACCCCACTTAATCACATCTCACCCCACTTAACTACACCTCACCCACTTAACCTCACCTCACCCCAACTTAACATCACCTCACCCCACTTAACCTCACCTCACCCCAACTTAACATCACCTCACCCCACTTAACCACACCTCACCCCACTTAATCACACCTCACCCCACTTAATCACACCTCACCCCACTTAACCACACCTCACCCACTTAACCTCACCTCAACCCACTTAACCTCACCTCAGCCCCACTTAATCACACCTCACCCCATTTAACCTCACCTCACCCCAACCCACTCCAACTCCAACTCTCCCTATCCCACCCCACCATCTCAGCCCAGCCTCCTCCACCTCGTCAGCACCTGTCATCACCCATTCGAACCCGCTCGGACCCTAGTCGTCGAAAACCTTAAAAAATGTTCTAAAAGTAATGGCTTAATATCTCATCTAATAATATTCACATCCAGTTTATAGTTTGTTAGTGTTCTTTACAACCGATTGCTTTTGGCATTTTCTTTGACAGAGACGATTGTAAGCATCGCTAACAACACACAAGACACATTCCACTCTTAAGAAGGTCTGTAGGAAGACGTTCACCGCAGCCAACCTAACGAAAAACGACCGTCACGATTTTCAGCACTTCAAAGCATTGCAGTTGTGCATCCAGTTATTTATGTTGAGATCACTGGGTGAGGCCAACGCAGTGTCGATGGCGTTGATGTGGTGGGCGCAGGTGGTGGTGGTGGAGAAGCACATGGACAACCCGCCGCACCTGCTCGGCGCCAAGGGCTGCCTCAACTGGTGCCTTGTCCTCGCCGTCGCTCTGCAGATCCTCGTCAGCACCGCCGTCTACGTCAAGTTCGGCGCCAACCTCTCCGCCGATTTCCTCACCGGCCTATCAAGTAACGTGTGAGTGGAGCTCGGCCTATTAAGGAGCAAGACGCGATGACGGCTCTTTTTTACTGTGATTTTTTTTATTTATTTCATTGTTTTCCTGTCATGCGAAGTTTTCGTCAAGACTTGACATTTTGTCACAATAAAATGGATAGGTTGATCTAACAAGCTTGAAATTCTGCAGTGTAACCATTTTATAAATTTGCCGATCGCGCGGGTTTTGTCCTCGGCGAACGAGGCCACGGATACCGGGGGAAATCGGGACGGGTCGGTCGGCAGAATAGGAAGTTTTTGCACCCTCGAACGTGAATCACTATCGATCTGCTGCTCATGCGCAGTTCAAGTTTCGCATCAGTTTAGTACATGCGCAGAAGATCGATAATGCTCAACGTTCGAGGTGGCAAACACAACCTATTCACCAAAGAGGGAAGGTGGCTTTTCGCTACCGGGAAGTTTAAATTTATACTCACGTTGTAGTAGATGCAGGAACTGCTCACCATTGGCTCTAATGTATTCTTAACATCTATGCTTGTCACACAAATCTTCTGATTCACTGTGGTATTGCAAATTTTCTGTGGTATTGCAGAGAGTTGCTCCTGTACATTGTACCGTAATTCTTCCGTGTGGGTATTTGTCGTTTGTATGCGATCTTTCAAGATTTCTCGAATAAAGAATTCGCACGGAGTCAGGTCAGAAGAGCATGCAAGCCGCAAATAACTTGTGATAATTCCGTCTCCATAAATGACATGTAAACCCTTATGGAAGCTCAAGTAGTGGCTCCGTTTGCGGAGTCCTGTTGAAAAATGCCTCTCTTCATTTGTCAACATTTGGAAGAAAGGATCCAGGATAGGTTGCGTAACGGTTTTATACATTTTACGTATGTGTCATATACAACCACTTTTTTCAGAGTGAACTTCGAGCAAGCCATCACCTCCTATTCAGGGTGAAGTTCGAGCATCACACACGTATTACCAAAAGTGAAAAGCACGCCTTTTGCTTGGCGAGACCTTGAACAGCGTTCTTGGGTGATTGAGGGCCCGTCGGCCGAGCAGAAATTTCTACGATCGCGGCACACTAATACAATAGTCGCACTGTAGTTTGAACGTAATTTCAACTAAAATTCTTGTTAACCTTTAACTGTGCTGGTGAAAAATACTAACACAACTGGGCTTGTGGGGTCTCAGACCCAAGAGCGAAAATAATTCCCTATTTTTAAACGAAAAGAATATTCAATAAAATTCAGCATTCAATAAATGTCATATGCGTGTATATATATATATATTGAAACGAATTGTTATCATCTCAGTGATAACAATGCGTTTCGGCCCCAATTCGTAGGTTTAAACTGCGCGGCACAGGCTGGCCAGCCGGCGGAGTCGGGGGGGGGGGCCGGAGCCGGCTCAGCGGAGGAACCGAGTGCCGCGAACCGAGCACGGGACAAGAGGCAGAGTGGCGAGAGAGAAGCGCCCAGACATGGCGGAGGTCAGATGGTAGAGCGATGTAATATATATGAGATCAGCGAAAGTGTGGTGTGAAAAAAGTAGAAGAATCGTGTGAGTAGACGCTTGAGTGATACAGGTAACTGTGGTAAAGCGGAGTTAAAAAGATGCGTGTGTAATGTGAAAGAACAGAGATGCTACAGATAATATCGGTAGTAAGTGGTAAACACGTGGACATGGACGAGTGCAGCAACTAATAGAGACGTTGAGTAAACGGAGGATAGTAACAATTGTGATTGTGAGGACTGTGCAGTAACACCAAAGTCACAACCTGGGAAAAATGGGAATTAATAGTGTGGGTATTATTGAGATAATAAAATAAACAGTAGTATTGCAGTTGAAATATATTGAATTAGGGTGACATTAACATGCAGTTATTATAATTACTTTGGGAAAACAAAAAGTGTGTGATGAATACAAGTGGTTTTGATGTGATCCAGTACATAGATATAATTTGTTAGCTAGGAAAATAGTTGCCAAGCAATAGTAATAACTTAAATTTGATTTGTCATTCATGTTTATGTTTGAGGTGGTGGGTTTTCTGGAGAGGATCAAGTATAGGCATAATAATGCAAAAGTGTTTTTTAAGTGAAATTTTTCTTAATTGATGCCAGTGTTTTCTGAATAAGTTTGTATATTATTGTTTGTATGTTTAATGAGAATAAGAGGGCACATTAAGTAATACAGTACTCGGTGGTAGTTGAAAAACAAAGCATTCTCAAGTGATTGAAAGAATTTTGTTCAATGAAGTAATCATTAATAGTGTTCTAAGGGTGCATCATAAATGTTATTTTCTTGTGCAAGATAATGGGTGCATTAAAATAAGTGAGGTATTAACATTGTCATTTTGGAAACAAAAAGGGAGTTTTGCAGCAGAATAACAAATAATGCTAGTAATAGGTAATAAGTTTGTAGATTGGTGAATTCATGTAATTTTGGAACGGGCATTGACAATAGTGTTTAATAATTTGTTTATTTTGTGGTTCAGATTGTAAGATTAAAATCATACTAACAGCAGTGGGTAATAATTTTATTGGGGGATTCAGATTATATGAAGGCAGTGTTACAGTGTTACTTGTATTATGAAAATCTATTTGCAGGAATTTATATTAATAGCAGTATTTATGTGGTGATTGAGATCATATGAAGGTTGTTGCTAATAGTGTTATATGTATTATGAAAGTTTATTGGCAGGAATTTATACTAATAGTAGTGTTCAATAATTTGCTTATGTGGTGATTTAGATTGTATGAAGGATATTGCTGGTAGTGTTATATGTACTATGAGGTTGCTGGTAGTATTACATGTATTACAAGTGTTTCACAACTTGTTTATTGGTGGTTCAGAGTGTATGAAGGTGGTGTTTACAGTATTATGGGTACTATGAGGATTTACTTGCAGAAATTGTATTAACGGTAGTGTTAATAATTTGTTCATTTGTGATTTAGATGGTATGGAGATTGTTGTTTGCAGTATTATGAGCATTATGAAAAATTATTTGTAAGAATTTGTGAAGGTGTTACCGTGAAGTTAATGATTATTTTTAAAGTAATGGTGTTCAAATAGAGTGTAAATCACAAAGTGTGAAAGGGGGTAGGTTATCTTGTACTCCACTGCATTCGATTTTGTGTTATTGGGTGATACAAGTGTGTAAATCTAATGGGTGAAGTGAAGGTTATTAATAGGGCCTATGATATATGTGAGAGTTTGTACAGGTTAATGAGAATAATTATGTGTACGGTCAATTAATAGTGAATATTGATATACGATTGGTAAAGAGCATTGTTGTGGGGCAAAACATAATTAGCTATAGAAATAATAAAAAGATCACTGTGAATGTAGGTGGACGGAGGAAATAGGCGAAAGTTAGAAATAGAAACATTACTAGGTTGTTTGGTAGGTAGTGGGAACATACGAATTAGATTAGGGAACGAGGTCATTAAATAGCAAGATGGCAGCCCAACAGAGGGAATCGGTGCAACCAGAGAGGAAGGGGAGGATGGAGGATAGTGATGAAGGAATAGGTGGGAGCACATTGCTGAGAGGTGAAGATATAGGGAATAGTAGTGGATGGAGGGAGGAAACGGGAGAAGACTTTAGCCATGAATTCAAAATTACATCAACACCGATCAACCAGACTGAAGCAGGAACATGGAATCGAGAGATGCAAGCGAGTACTCAACCGGACATAATCCAGATGATGAGTAAGTTTATGGATGAACAGAACAGGATAGCGGAAGAACAGAACAGGAAAGCGGAAGAACTGAAAAAGCTGATGGAGGAACAGAACAGAATAGTGGAAGAACAGAGTAAGTTTATGGAAGAACTGTACAAGAAACGGGAAGAACTGTACAAGAAACGGGAGGAACGAATGAGGGAGTTTGTTAAGGAGTTAGCAGAAGAACAGAACAAGAGAGAGGAAGAATGGGATAAGAGAGAGGAGGAACGGACGAGGGAACTAGCTAATCAAATAAGTCAAGTAGTGGCACGATTTGAGAGGCAGGACAGAAAACCAGAAACACTAGCAAACAAGATGGAAGAGGAAAGGGAGACTCGTTTGCAAGAACAAATCAACGACCATCTTGGGACACAAGACAACAATATGGGAGAGATGGAAGTCAGGTGTCAAGAAGACGTCAAAGCAAATGAAAACAAGATTGAGGAATACCAGATGGAGATACCGGATAAACTTCGCGAGGTGGAAGACAAAGTAGTACCATTGGAGTCGAGGGAAGAAAACATGAAACTAGAAGAATCTGTGGTGAAGAGAGACCCCATTACCGACGAGACAAGGGAAATGTCAAACGCGGTCCCCATTAACACCATCCAAACGGTGACCTACAACGACCAGCCGTGGCAGAGGCGAAAGAGCTCAGACGTTCGAATAAGAAAATGCCCCACGATTAGATTGATGTGTGAAGGGATGAGTACTGGAGCGTTAGTGGATACAGGTTGCACGATTACGGTGGTGTCGGAGAAATTTGATGAGGAGTTGTTGGCGGAAGGCAAGAAAATGAGGTGTTTGCCCATGAATGGGGCGTACGTAATAGGAGCAACCCAGAAGAGGTCCAGCCCCATTACAAAACAGATCATGATAAATGTGGAAATCGGCAACCAAAGGTATGAAGTAGTAGCGCTGGTACTGAAGAACTTATTACGTCCAATAATCCTGGGGACAGAATTCTTGTTGGAATGCAGGGTTGCGATCGATCTCGACCGGAAACTGGCGGAACTAGGAGGCCAGAAAGCTGAAATGGACCAAGGATTGGAAGAAGGTTACGAGGTATGCTCGGGTAATGTAATGGAGGAATCAGAAGAAAAACTATGGGAACAAGTCAAGCAAATAGGGATATTAGGCAACAGGCAAGTGTTTAGTAAGAATCAAGCCCCAATTAAAAATTACAAAGTTAAATGTTTTAAAGAGGGCCGGATCCAGGAGGACGACCCGGACATCGCGGCATTAAGGAGAAAACGGGATCGATGGAAAATTGTGGATGGCGTGGTATTGGTCAAGATTCAAGATAGACAAGAAATAGTAGGATGTTATAATTTTTACAACTTGCGACCATGCCCTATAGAAGGGGGCGACCTCGAAGACCCCCACTCAATACTTGGGCGGATTTTGTGTGAAAAATCCGGAAAAAGGGGAGGAGGGGGTGATGAAACGAATTGTTATCATCTCAGTGATAACAATGCGTTTCGGCCCAATTCGTAGGTTTAAACTGCGCGGCACAGGCTGGCCAGCCGGCGGAGTCGGGGGGGGGGCCGGAGCCGGCTCAGCGGAGGAACCGAGTGCCGCGAACCGAGCACGGGACAAGAGGCAGAGTGGCGAGAGAGAAGCGCCCAGACATGGCGGAGGTCAGATGGTAGAGCGATGTAATATATGAGATCAGCGAAAGTGTGGTGTGAAAAAAGTAGAAGAATCGTGTGAGTAGACGCTTGAGTGATACAGGTAACTGTGGTAAAGCGGAGTTAAAAAGATGCGTGTGTAATGTGAAAGAACAGAGATGCTACAGATAATATCGGTAGTAAGTGGTAAACACGTGGACATGGACGAGTGCAGCAACTAATAGAGACGTTGAGTAAACGGAGGATAGTAACAATTGTGATTGTGAGGACTGTGCAGTAACACCAAAGTTACAACCTGGGAAAAAGGGGGCGGAAAGGGGATAATTGAGACTTGTACTATTATATTTACACGAGTGAGTGCAGTAACCAGGCGTCGTTCACACGCTGGTGAGTTGTACGGAGAAAGATTAATCGTGAAACTAATGCTCCCGTTGCGTGAGAGACACGAGTGTTCGAGCACGCCGAATGAATTTCGTCTGCCAGTACTGTGAAGAACGAAGATTTGGGAAACGGCGTGGCGTGCTCGCGAGCATTGCTGGAGGAGGCGGCGGGCGCGGTGGCGACACGGCGGCGACGCGGGCGACCGAGCAGACCCGAGCAATCCCGAGGATAGCGCCGAGGTGGAGTCACGCGTCAGAGCTACAAGAGGCATACAGCATAAGTACCTGATATTCAGTAACCAGGGTAATCAGAGAATGGATGTCAGGGGAGGGGAATGTGGTGCGAACAGTAGCAAACCATTGAATGATGTAATTTACAAGAGATTGGTGTAGGGAATACAGATCACATGGCCGCAAGTGTATGTTAAGTCCAGTTGCTTGTAATGATCATGGTTCTTTTTTTCTAATAAACCATTGTCAATTTCCATTGTATGTATGATCAGACCCGGAACCCATTCCTGAGAAAGAATCCCTGTCCCCCTCTCTTTTATTAAATTTGTGTGAGTTAATTAACAACTCGTTTCAATATATATATATATATATATATATATATATCGGTAAAAGAAAATAAATTAAATGGACGGTGTTATGCATCAACCGGCTAAGCGCCATTTTTGAAAAAAATGAGATACGGACGCCATCAGTTGCATTGGACCATGCACAAAGTGTACACAAAATTTTGGCACCAAATCTGTAAAAACAATTTAGCATGTAGAACATTGTCATGTAAGTGAATATCAAATCAGAAATAAATAAAACAGTTTTTAGAGCTGAAAATATAATAAAATCTTTGAACACGATTATCTCGAAACTTGTATGATGTCACATAGCCGGTTGATGCATAACACCGTCCAAATATAAACGTAAAAATGCATCAATATCGATAAACACAGAAGATAAAACAAAATTATTACATTGTTATTGAATTGACTGTTACAGGAAAATAAATTTGGGGCAATTAATGCAAAGATATTTAGCATTTCTGTTAGAACCTCGCGAACAATCTTCACAGCGTATTTTTCTTATTTTGTCTGAAACTACTGATTGTGGTAAAACCACTGGTTGATCCCGGAACTTGTTACTACTGTCCAACAACAAACCCAGGATTTCTTTGTCGGTGATTGTCGACATTTCAAATGTAAAACTGCAATTGAAATATAAAACTAAACTGTTTGTATTATACACAATGTATTTTCTACCCATATTCTAATAAAAGACGTTGCTAAATAATATCGATTACAAAAGAAGTCATGCATTAAACAAATCTTATCTATGCTGGTAAGGTCTAGGAAACCCGGAAACTTTGAAATCGTCTGTAACTCGTTACTGCACAAACGTAACAAGATGTGACTTGTCAGAGAGCAAACTCTCACGATTTGTAAGGAATACACAAGTCTCTGAGAAATTATTTTGAAAAATATTTAAATTATTAAACAAATATATTGGTGTGGGTCTCGAAGACTCCACCAGCACAATTAAAGGTTAAAATGAGCCTTCTAACCTAGTAGTTGATTGAATCATCGCTGTTCTTATGTTCACCGGGAAAGATGGCTAAGTGTATCAACCTGATGTCACTGCAGTCCCTCTGACCGGGAGGTCCTAGGTTCGAGTCCTGACGGCGGCAGGATTTTCGACACTAGCTTGTCGGGTAGGTGGAATTCAGTCGCTGTCTGGAGGAGAATTCTAGCGGCCGGCTGCTCTGATCGGTAGTTTTCCGTGGTTTCTCCGATCAACACCAGGCGAATGCCGGAGCACTACCCTGACAAACGGGCCACGGACCACGCGCGATCTTTCCTTCCTCTTCCTTGTTCTATCCTCTCCTCTTACATCACACACACTTACACTAACATGCATTACACTACCACACATGCCGGGAGACCGGTCGGGAGCTTAGAGCTTGTCCCGGCAGGGGCGGTGCCCCGCTGGTGGGAGATACCTGGTTGAGGGGAAAACCCCTAGTGGACGGTAAGTCGGTGCCAGATCTCACCATCCAGCGGGGAAAAGATCATCGTCACCTCCCGAGAAAAACACGCGCTACACTTACGGGACTAATGACCTAATTAGTTGACGCGCCCGGAAACACGAATCAATCAATGTTCTCATGTTCACAGCCTGTTGGACGTCGTAATAACCCTGTTTGTGTTCGGCACGCTGCTGGCAGTCCCGTTATACGTGTACGCTCTGCATGATATAATCTGGGATATGCACCAGCACCTTCTTCAGAAGTACTCAGAGAAGCAAAAACTTTACTTTGAATTCGGGCTGCGTTTAATCATCATCGCATTATGCAGTAAGTAGAGATGAAACATAAAAAAGTTAATTTCTTAAAATTTTCTTTTAAGTACAATACTAGATGTTACAAGATGGACGTGAATATATCAGTGCCGATCAATGTCTTTAGAACCCTGACGTTTCAGAACAAATTAAATGGAAATAATACGGTTCCAAACGACGAGGTGATAACTAATACATATTATTTCAGTAGTATACCTTGCCTTTCCGGCTCTCACATGCAACCAATCTTTATAAATGAGGTCTCTAAAAAAAGAGAATTTCACGGAGACTTGACGAATTGTACTTTGACTTAAAAAAATTTGAAGTATTTGTTTAAAAAAGGCATCGAAATATTCGTGTAAAATGCAATCCGCAACACACGTCAGGATGTTTGAATCTATATCTCTAAATAACTCCTAAATGAAGCGTTCTAGGGCCTTAAAAACTAAAATATTGAACAAACGTTTCTCACACCGTAATCTACAGGATGAGATCTTCGTGACCATTCTATTACATTTTTGCTGGTTCGACGCCTCTCCATTTTATCCTACCTGTTCAGAACCTGTAGAATCTGCAACTGTTTGTGAAATTACTAATTACTTATTGATTGAATTGCACGGGGTACCTCATTGGTTGTTAATAAAGTTAAATAAGAATAGTTTGTATGGACAAGGGCGTATTATATTGTTATTAATTACAAGGTGACATATAGAACAAGTGACGGAGGATTAGAGGGTCTTGAAGATAATATACGTATACCTTCTTGAAGATAATATACGTATCCGGAGAGGAAACGTCGAAACTTAAATAAATACATAAATGAATAAATTAGTATATTTGCTTAGACAGAAAAATTAAGCGAGAAATAAAAAAGCAGTCGAATTGTGTAAATTGGGTGCGGCTTTATTTGTCGCTTAATTTTTATTTTTAAACAAATATGTTAATTTCTTTTGTAAATAATAAACAACTTTCTATGCTTCCATAATACAAATTTTTGCCTATGAATCAATTTTTCAAACCAACTTTTGAGTGCTTATTGCCGCTCAACCATTGGGAATAACCTCGTAGTTTATTAGACAAAATATGCTTAGAATTATCTTAAGAGCTTATTTTCAAAGTTTCGAAGTTTCCTTCCCGGACACTCTGTATTGGTATTAATTACAAGGTGACACATATAACAAGTGACGGAGGATAAGAGGGTCTTGAAGAAAAATATATATTACAGGCTTAATATGGAAATGGAAAAATAAGGAAAATTGTGGGGAATAGCATACGAGAATTCTCGGACGGGTACGCTAGTCTCTCTTATAATTATGGAGTTTTTGCCACCTCGAACGTTAATCACTATCGATCTTCTGCGCATGCGCAGATGCACTAAAGTGATGCGAAACTTAGTTAATGCCTTATTTTACGTGGCGAGACTCGGGCCATCAGGCCCACTCTTCTTCTTACCACGCAAATTTCACTAGCGGCGAAAGAAGGTATTATCTCGGGCGACGAAACAGGCGATTTGAATTTAGCTCAGAGGCGTCATTTAGGCTTGAGGATCTTTTACGTGCAAGTAAATGTACTAACATGGGACAGCCGGCTTTACTTCCCCTCCGAAGGACGGCGTACGAAGGATTTTTTCGCCCTTAAAAATCCACGGCTTCGATCGGGTTTAAACCCGCGAACTTGGGTATGTCCGTTACGCTAACCGTTACACCATCGAATCCGCAACCGTTACCATCGAATCCCGAAACTTGAACTGCGCATGGGCATAAGATCGAGATTGCTGTCCGCTATGACGTGCAAAAACTCCATATGGTGTGTGCGCGTTGCAGCTGGTCTGGCGCTGGTGTTCCCGGTGTACGGGAAGGAGAGCGGCATCCCCGTGGTGCTGACGGTGCCGCTGCTGCTGTGGGGCTTCCCGGCGCTGCTGGAGATCACCCTCTGCTGGCAAGTGGGCGACTTCGGGCCCTACAAGTTCGTCCTCTGGAAGGACGTCACCCTCATGCTATTCGCGGTGATATGTCTGGCCTTTGGCATATGTTACCAGGTCGCTGGCTAACGTCTGAGGGAGATCAAAGCCACAGACCCCCAATTGGGGAAAATGAACTCTTAGAACATTTATATTTGTTTCATCGTGCGGAGAAAATGTTTTATCTTCTTGATTCTACGTTGTTAATTCGTCTCTTTACAACTTCAAAACCTTTTATTTTGTATTTCCAATTTTAAAATTATTATTGTTTTTTAATATAGCATTGAGTTGTTTATGTATATATTAAACTAGCTTTCAAACCCAATGTGTAACACGATATGATAATGTATAAAAGATTGTATTACAATGTATTAAGGTATATTTTTGTTTTTGGTAGGTATATTTTTTATAACATCAAACTAGCAAAGCAGTAATTGAAACGCTAATGCAAATTCGTATATGCTTCACTCAAAATAAATTTAAACGAGCTTGTATGTTCAAAATAAATTAAATGTGAGATTTCGATGTGTCGTCAATATTATATGCTTTCTTCTTTTCGAAAACGAGAAAGATTGTGAAGACCTTAATCAGAATTTCTCCGACACAGCATCACCGAGGAGCAGACAGCACAGAGCTTTCCTAATGGCCAATTAGGTATTAAAATATGCCTCTCTGTACGCTGCGTTGTTCTTCTTTGTACTTGGCACATGATCTCGGCAAAGGCAGCGTTGACATGAGGTGCTTTACTGTCCTTTCCATGTGGTTTGCGCTGCACAATATTTCTCGGGTTATTTAAAGCGAATAACAGATATCGGTCCTGAACTTTTGATATTTTCCAGTCCGATACATGTACTGTCTGATTACTTTTACTGATATACTATTTTGATAATGTGTCATAAGTTCGTGGAAGATCCGTATAGCTGATACAACACTCTAGTTGCTTCATTTATTAATTTCAAGTTGGTGGAAATAAGGGTCTATTCAGCCACTGAAATTGTTACTGTGATAGTGTGTCACTAAGAAACCACTGTCGGAGACAACATGCGACTCTCAAACCCAGAGAAGTTTGGTTCAACGTATAGATACAGCGTATGAACGCGTTGCTCAGCAAATTAAAAAACAATAGCGAGCTGAAAAAAACGTTTTGTTATGGAGATGGTGGATTCTGCAGAAGCGTAAGCAACACGTTTTTGTTGAGGAGAAGTTAAAATACATAGATTCCCTCTATCAATGCCAAATATAAAAGAAAAAGTGAAGTTTCTTTTCCATCACGTTTATGCTTTTCTGACGAACAGAAAACAGCAAAATTGGGCATAAATAGAGATGTTTTAACTGTTTCTCGAAGACGATAAGCGATGGATTTGAAGGCGAGGGCACCGCATGATAATAATCATGGTTCCCCAAAAGACGAATTCTCATCAGCGCAACATCTAAATCCGTGAAATTCACTGAGGGATATAGAGTGTCGGTGTAATCGATGTGTTTTCTACATACACAATAAAAAGGGAATAAAGAGATAAAACGCATCGGAAGTCTTTAAATGTGCGAGGAAACCTTTTGAATACCACGAAAAACACACACTATGTTTTGTGTATCTTTGAAAGAAAATTTCCATTTAGTACGAGATTTTACTGTTCTTTAATATTCTTAAAATAATATTTACGGTTTACTAGTTCATTGCTGTGTTTTTACAGACCTGAAATAAAACACATAATGGTATATTTAAAACCCTTGCGGGCCTTTGATTCTTTATGCTTTAGGGCCTTTTGAATACTTTATGGCCCGCTCTAATACCAACACAACACACAGAACATAGTTATGAATTTGATTTTTTATAGTTAAGATATAAGCAAATACAATAAAAATAAATGGCATAATGCCCAAATAAATAAAATAATTCGTTATAAACGTTATTTTGTTTAATTGATATGAAAATTACAATTTTGAAATGTTCCCGTGAATTTATAATTGCCATCAATCACATTTCACTGTTACGCATCACCTTTTTTTAGAGACAAATAATTATTCATAAATTCTCCTTCAGTAGCAGTACTAGTAGTAGTAATAAGAGATATAAGGCACATCGGTTAACATCCTCGAAATGTTATTTTTTTGGTATTATGACATATTCTAAATAAGTTTGACAATAGACGCTAAAAGTTACGTTTCATCAGCGCAATTTACACTGTTATTCTCATTGGTAAATCTCAAATACACAATAAACAGTTTCAGATATTTTTCGAGAGTTTAATGGAAACCACTGTACGTAGTTTTGTTAGCTTTTGCGAGAATTTCCGCAGGAACTTCACTATATTCTTTCATTTTGTACGAACAAATTGGTCCAAAATCGATTATGCAATAGAAAATAGATATACACTCTGTTTTATTTATCTGACTTCATATTGACAAATGACTATTACAATGCATCTTTTCACTTTAGACGCAAGAAATATTATAAAATGTTTCGAATTCTCGTTTTATTCAGCAACGAACTAGTAAACCATAAAGCTTTGTATGCACCACGGCCGTTACTAGATGTTTTTGCCCCTCAGGCGACTTCCAACCCCGGCCTCTGGCCCTCGGGGTTGGAAGTCGTTCTCGGGGCAAAAACATCTACTTAACGCCCTTGATACATAAATAACTATTCTCTTCTACTTTTAGGAAACCGAAAAATTAATAAAATGTCAGAAAAATGTACTTTGGGCGGCGATAGATGGCAGCTGGCAAGATAATGTGGTAGGTCCGAATAGCTAGCCGAGACCAAAGAAAGTAGAGAACTAAGACGGGAAGGTCTATGCCATACTGTAGCACTACTAGTTTTCTGCCGAAAATCCGCCGTTTTTTCGCGCAGCATTACGTAACTTTCTCTATACCACGTATATTACTCCGTGTATACGAACGTATACGGGAAAGTAAAAATATGTGTTAAAACGATTAAAATATTTGTTACCCATATGAAAACTAGTAACCAAGATCGAGGGAAGCCTCAATCTAAAACGTGACATCATCTTCTTTATAGGGTCGTGGCAGCGTAGTGGTTAGGACACTCGCTTGCTAACCTGAGGGACCCGGGTTCAAATCCAAGCATGGCTGGGGATTTTTATCCGATGATGTCCTAGTCAGGGCGGTCCTTAGGTCCACTCAGCCTTCTTTCCAAATGAGTACCAATATTTACTGGCTTTATTAACAGTAAATATTGGGGAAAAAGGTGTCCGGTTGAAGCATGACGCTTGCCACGCCATCTTCACCCCACTTCTAGAGACACAACCATCTACTAGATACCCGTTACATTCTTCTGTACAGAGGGCCTTGGAAGTGGGGATAAAACCGGAAAAATGGCTGAAAGAGGAGTCCTAACCTCCTCTAACCCTAAGCAGGATAATCCTGCAGCACTAGTGCAAAGGGTAAATTAATTAATTAATCTTCTTTATCACTGCACATTTCGTCAGAACAATCTGAGGAAGTTTGGGAGGGTGCTCGTATTACGTTATCGCTCAGAGAGACTTTTAAGAGTTTTTGCATACCTTAGCGGGCAGCAATCGACTGCAATCGCGATTTTTTGTGAATGCGCAAATGCACGAATGTGATGCGAAACTTGAACTGCGCATGTGCAAAAGATCGATAATGCTTTCGATTTGCTTTATCGTTCGAGGGTGCAAACAATCCTTTTTGCCTGAAGTAAATGTCCCTCAGACGTTTTGACAGGTCGCGAACCAGACTCGTTCCACTCAATTCCGGGAAGACCCAGTGTAACATGTGACGTGTGACCAAACATTGCTTTCTAAACTGATTTGTCTTTCATTACACATCCAAAAACTCCCGAGTAGTAAACTTGAATATACTCAAAATATTAATTTATTTATAAAAATTGACCGAAATATGTAATAACATTTGTTTTGGTGAAAATATGTATTTTTATGCAACTCAAAATATTATTTTTTTGAGTTTATATGGAATTTGCTATACGAAAATAAGGAGCGCTGCTTGAATTTCCTTTAAACTTTAACCCTTAAGCGCGCGCGTCAAATTTCGGAACATAACGCGACCCTAAAGTAAAAAGGTTCTATCTGCACCGCAGTAAATTTTACAGGAGAGCATTTCAAAGTTTTGTCCCTCTCTAAAACAAAAACTATTTTATGAAATGTATTGAAACTTTGTCAGTGTACTTGACATCCAAGCACAAAACTGTAGACTGATAATTATTTTAAAAGCATTGTAACTTTGATAGAAACCAAGACCCTATTTTTTCAGATAGAACCTTTTTACTCTCAATATGCATTTTCAAGTTGGAGCAAAAAGGTTCTATCTTTGTTGGTAGGAAAATTTGACTGGTACATTACTTAAATAATTGCAAATATACATGTAACGTATCATTTATTAAATTTTAAAGAATTCAAAGAAATGTGCTTACATTTTAGTAGAAATCTTATTTAGAGTACTCAATTTTAATTTCATGGCATTGATTAGACTTAGGCAACTAGAAGTGGACAAAAGTAACCTATTGTAAATTACAGAATTACACTTAAAATTGAAATGACATATTACAAACATATTAAAGTAAAATGTCGCGTAGCCATAGTATTATTTTTGTTTTTTAAGCAATTCTATGGAGTAGGTTTGATCCAGAGTTGGCATCCATTTCAACATGTATGCTAAATCGGCTACCTTTTCCTTATTTAAAAACTTCTCTTTCGCCACGTACGTTTGCACAGGCGGATAGATGGAAGAAGAACTTTTCGCCACCCATCTTGTAGAAATGTATGGTCGCACATTTACGTTGAAAAATTGTGAATCAGAATGTTTAATTTTATACTCTACTTCAGCTAGTCTTTGAGTGAATTTTACTTGCGGAACTTGGGTGAAAGCTATTTATTGAAATGAAGATGTTTGCTGCTTTTATGGAAATCCTTAAAATGCATTGTTTTCATCTGAATAATATTAAGTGGCATTTTTATATTCATTGCCTAATGTATCCGCATGAAAGAAATCGGTGACCAGAATTCACTAGCTCTCAGCGCTTTCTCTATCTGGTAATAAATATTGTGTATTTCCTGAATACACAAGTGACCAGCAGTAGAGTATTTCAAAACTGTCATCGATTTGTGGGTGTTTTTTTAGAAAGTCCTTCATTACCAGAGACAATTCTGATTATTGTTTTGGGGCACACAGCTGTCGCTCCACATTATAATATGTTTTACCTTAGGTGAGTTTTGAATTATTTTTTCCAAAATTTGGGAAACGGCATTTGCAATGTCATTTCCAGGACGGCCTGTGTCAATTTCTGTCCAAATTGCGCAATATACATCTTTGGTTGGGAAAACATGAACTGTCATGTTAAATAAATTTAATTTTCTCCTGTAGAAGAAAATACTTGTTTGCTCTCGGAATTCCTATCACATTTTCTAAATGAAAGGGCACTACAATTGTATGTTCATCTTTGATCTTATGATCTTCCTCTCTTTCCTTTCTCCTGTTTTCCTTGTTTTCTACGTTTTCAGCATATTTTAATTTTAAATCATTAGAAATATTATTTTCCAACTCATTCATTATGTATTCGCATTTGTCCGCTTTTGGCTGAAAGAAATCCAAATTAAATTCTTCATTAAAAACATTCCGATATATAATTTTACAAATTGACATCTTTCGTTTACACAACATGCCTTGTAGAGGTCGTACGTTTTCGTGATATTTAAGTTGGAGGCGAGGCACTCCTTAGTAGTACTAGGTCTACAATAGTGACTCCCTGTTTTAGGGAAAGATTTAATGTGTGCCCTCACTCTGTCTTTCACGTCTTTTGGTATTTTATCCTTAGTTTTGCTACCTCGATCGTCTAATTTTGGTGTTCCTGTTATTTTATCTTTGTGTAAATGTGGATTATTTATCATCTTCTGGCTTATAGAAAGTGCGTTGAGGTAGAACTTCTTACACACAATAATTTCTTTATTTGAAACATAAAACTTGTAAACGAATGTATTCTTCTTTCGAAGGTTTAGAATATTTTCTGTTTGATTTCTTTTTTTCTGGAAATGATCTGATGTCCTCAGTATGAAATGACCCTTTTAGAATGAGTTTTCAATTTGTAAAACGAAATAAATAACCTCCCTTGCTCTTCTGGAGTGACATTTAGAGTGCAGTTGCGACGACAAAAATGTCCACAATTTGTAGTTTTGTTAAATTGTTAAGCTTGATGACCTTCCCTCTGTAATTTAAATGTTCTACGCCAGCTTGATGTTTCTTCGACCCTTGCACTTTTTTCCAATCCTTCTTATTATACGATGCCACCAGATTGCGAAAATTTACAGCCACAACACAGCGAGATATTGAATTCTTAAAACAGATTGGGTCTACTAGATACATGCGCTCCTAACGAAGGGTTAAGAATACATTTAAGTATTAACCGAAAATAAGTAAAATCGTAATAATTCGGGTTGTTAACAGGATTTACAGGTAACCAATTTTATAATATTATATCAATATGTGAGGTGGAGTACAAATAGTTTGTGTCGCATAACCTATAAATTCGCTTACAGCACTGTTTTGCCTCGGTGTCTCGTCATCTTCAGTACTGCTTGCCGCATTAGGATCGTATTCAGAACAAGAATGCTCAAAAACAGCATCTTCAATTTCACTTTCACACAACATTGCAATTAAATATGCT
This sequence comes from Acheta domesticus, assembly GCA_031308135.1. Classification (NCBI taxonomy): domain Eukaryota; kingdom Metazoa; phylum Arthropoda; class Insecta; order Orthoptera; family Gryllidae; genus Acheta; species Acheta domesticus. The sequence goes on along the minus strand of JAHLJT010008756.1, from coordinate 129,926,474 downwards.
TCCCAAAAGATCTTACAATACCTGGACACTTTGCGCAGCCAACAAGGTAATGTCCACATACTGGTTTAGTGGTGAAATGTCGTTGGCATTTAAAATTAAATGATCACAGGTGTTGTCATTGCCAACAGTGTCATTTATTTTAAGAGCAGCTTTCGATGGCTTAGCCATCATCATCAGTTTTCTGCTGTCTGGAAGCCACCAAACGACTACAGGTACTACGTAACAGTACTACGACTACAGGTAAACGACTAGGTAGTCGTTTCGTGGCTTCCAGACAGCAGAAAACTGATGATGATGGTTAAGCCATCGAAAGCTGCTCTTAAAATAAATGACATTGTTGGCAATGACAACACCTGTGATCATTTAATGTCCACATACATGTAAACATATTGGTTTGCGCGGTGAAGCAGATAGAACCTTTTTTCCCGAACTTGAACATACGTTTTGCAGATAGAACCATGTTACCTTATCTGTATCTCAGAAACTAAGCTTCGTAGATCAATATAACTTATAGGTTATGTAAATCTCATTGCTACCATTACAAATATAACATAAAGTCATTTTTGGAAAAAATGTTAGATAGAACCTTTTTACTTGAAGGTCGCGAAAGTGAACGCATGGCGCCAAGCAGATTTCTGTTTTTTTCTGCAGCTATATTGCGATATTTGTGTTTCAATTTACGGCACATATCATCACAGTCAATTATTAAAGGCGCATTCAATTCATTACAACCCACTTCTTCCTTTTCAAATTCGAGCAAAAGGTTTGTAATGCGACAGGTTTCTTCCTCAAAATCACTCCTGGAAGAAAAAGTTATTGTTTCTCAAAAGAATACGATTTGAATTTACTTGTTTGTGTACAGTAAGTATAAAAGGATTTTTTCCATCAACGTGGAGGTATCGAAGTTCATAACAGAAGGATAATTTGAGACTCTACATAACTCTACGCGCGGCGCACAGTATGCGACAGACGGTCCGTCGATGACTGATCAGCCAATAAATCAAACCAGGATTGAGTGAGAACAACGAAACTTCACATGGAGGAAGCCAAGACTACACTGAAAGATTACACGAAGTAATAACGAATGTTGACTCATTTATCGGAAATGGCGCAACAATATCCGCCGATGGCGCACGCTGTGCGCCAACGCGTCCACTTAAGGGTTAAATGCCCAAGAGTAAAGGGGAGAAATATGTATTTAAAAGTCCGACCCCTAGTGATGACGTATGTCTGCCACAACCTGGTTCATGCAGTCCCAGCCGCCACTGTTTTATATACAGGGAAGGAATAGTTTGCAAAGCCATTCTAAAATCTTTATTGAAGGGTTTGTATTTCTTTATCATTGTAAATCATCAACCTGGAAGTATTTAATTTGCGGAAATTGATTGTCCTGTATCCCTTTGTTGGATCATTAATGAGGATCACAAATAAAATGTAAATTCCAGAATGGCTACATTTTCGAGGGGAAGAATTTATCCTATTTGATGACACATCAGGCTGCTGAGTCAGCTGAAAAGATGACTAAATCCACCATCACTTATTTGTCTGTCGCCAAAGGAAGTCATAAAACAAATTTTTACATTTGCTCTAAGAATTTAATATATGTCTGAATTAAAATTGGTTGATTATTTTGAGTTTAATTGAAGATTATTTTAACTTGCAGTTGTTGCGTGCTCTCTCAGTTTCCGCGAATACATTTTAATTTTGTTTTTAATGTCTAAAATCTTAGGAATTTCAGCATTTTACTCCAAAAATGTTTTTTAAACTAATCTTTCGTTTGTTTGAGCAGTGCAGATGTATCGGAGCTATCAGCAATTACAAACGTCGAGACCAATGCAATTACTGGCATCATAAATAGTTTATAATGAAATGTACAGAATGATTATGAGTGGAATGAACGAAATGTTTAAACTTATAAACGTAGTGCTTCGTTCGTGTACGTGTTTGATACTTTGTTAAGAAATTCACGAATCTGTTACATCAACTTTGAAAAAATTCTTCCCCTAGAAAATACAAAATGGGTCTTCAATTGTTATGAACTCTTCAATAAAATGTTTCCCGAGTATTTTCTAATCAGATTTCTTTAATATACAGGTTTGTTTGACAAATCTAGTATGTTTTCATCCCCTTTTCGCAACGTGCCAACACTGTCCTCTGGACTACTGACGTTTCAAAATTTTGTTAATACTGTTGTAAGTTTAGGCCTTCTGAAAATATTCATAATTTCTTTTGAAAAACTTTATTAATAATTAATCAAAATTTAGATAATTTGTAACTACACAATATTTGAGGAAGTAATAGTAGCTCAAAACTCTAGATGTCGATTTGATGGAATCGAATTGAGATCAGCTAGTTCTCTATAACCAAGACCATCTTCAATGGTCTTGCTGTAACCTAAAGTTTATTACAGAATCAGTGGGCTTTGCCTCGACATCAACAATGCTACTATCAAAACAAACAGTCGGGTAACTTGTGGCAATAGTTGATGTTGAAGAAATGTGTTAACGTTTTCGTATTGCTCTAGTTTTACTTTTGATAGTAGTGTTCAACTATCTGAAGAATTCAAGATACGCCTTAAAGAGTTTGTGCCGCCAATGAAAAGCAGCGAGGAGGAGATACTAAATAAGAAGTAATTTCTAGGTGTTTACGTAAAATGATGCGTTAATTTTCAGTTTTAATATTTTAATAATCTGATGTGTCTCGTACTAGTAACTTGTTTTCTGCATAAGCAGTTAAAAACTTATAATCGAGGATTATTTTTTCATTTTTCTTCAATTCTCAGATATAGCTCCTAGCCATTTCAATACTGTGTACTGTCAATGCATTTAGATCTTTTGAAGGTTTTAATTCAAATGTCAACCACCAAATATCCCCTAGAAAACAACTTGTTTTTTATTAAATTCCAAAATTTTCGAAAACATTTAGCAAATTTTATAAGTAGGAAGATATTGTATAACTTTCATTTAGTTCATTAGAATGCTTAAAAGTTGACATCAGTTATGGACTGCATGAAATGTTAAACAGTTTCTTCAGCAAAAGTACATGCTCATAATTGCATTCTACACAATTAAACAATTGTGTTTTCCCGCTACAGGACTCATATGTTAAAATCACAACTTTTTCCGAGTGATTTTTTCTTACGTGTTTGAGTTCAACAAAATATATCATAGTAAGGATATCATTTTCGACATAGCTATTAATAATTGATATTTGAATAACACGATCAATCATGTTTGTGTTTTTCCATTTCAGTTCCTCCTTTCCAAATAAAACACATCAATCATGTATGTAGTATCTTTGCTGTGATCTTTCTTATACTCGTGTGTAATGATTTATAATTTTACTGACAACCAGAAAAATAATCGTTTCATTAGTTTTACAATAAGGATTACGCCCAATTTTATAGGAGCGTAGAGACTGGATTAGTTCGGGCACTGCTATCCTTAAATTTATTTATTTAATTCAATTTATTTTCTTTATTTACGTTTATTTATTATATTTTATTTATTTTATTTTTATCTATCAATAATGATACATCTTTTTTGTTAATGACTTTTTGTAAATCCCTTTCCAAGAAAATTATTAAGTGTTATTATTTACTTCATACTCAACAACAGTTAAAATGGAAGAATGTTTACCATAACTGAAGACTTAAGAAAAAATTGAACTGTTGGCCCAAATAACGGGGTGTATGTTAGAATATTTGAAAATCATATTTTTGTGGAATGACGGAATTTGTAATCTTAGGTAACGTGTATGGTAATAAACGAAACATATTCGTGGAATATTGGTCAAGGCTACCGGCCTACAAGTCATGAAAGGAAGTAAAACGCATCGTTTCTGCTTGTCCTGTAAATTCATGAATTGCAAAATACCGTTATTCAGCTCAACGCTTCAATTTCATCCACATGTTAAATGTATTTCATTAAAAGAATTATATTGCAGTTTCAATAAATTTTAAAGTCAACATTTCATTTTAAAATAAATACAAAATGTGGTACATAATGTGGATATTTAGGCACCTCACAGGCAGTGAGTAACATTCATAGATCACCACCACACAAACATACACCATGGCTACATGGACTATGACATATGTAGCAATTAATTCATTATGTGTACATTCATTTGGTGGTTGAAAGCCCTGAGAATGGAAGTATATTTTCTGAAACGTTGCCAAACCATCATGGTTTAAATTAATTTTGCTCCTACTGACCAAGCCCCGTTACCTTGACTCCAATGTAATATTTATTTACAAAAAAACACAAGAAAAATACTTAATAGTGCACAATGTGTATTTTTAGGAAACCTGTCCGGAAGAAAGTAGCCGCCCCTTCGAACACGCCAAATGCCGTATCTGAAAGAGACGTAGCGAGAGGCCTAGAGGTGGACCCGGCAACTGATCCGGCTAGAGACCCTGCCAGAGAGCCTTCAGCAAAGAAAGTCAAACGCCCTAGAAGTTTTCCTGATGGCGAGTCTGGGTCAGATCAGGCTCAGATCACAACACCTGCTAGAAAACCTGCAAGAGGTTCAGCAGATTCCCCCAAATTTGCCACAAAAGAAACTGAATTTCACACTGACGAAGTTCGTGGCGGTTCTCCCACGAATGCACCTCCAAGGTATTCTCACGAGTCAGAAAAAACAGCACAAGTCCATAAATGAACGTCGTCATCGTCATCATCATCATCATCATCATCATCATCATCATTATTATTATTATTATTATTATTCCACTACATCACGACTAAAGATGTTGTGAGTCAGCTGAATATAAAAAATAAAATAATAAATATAAATTATTATTATTTTATTACTAACTGAACTCGCATGATTACAACTCACAAAAGAAAAACCTGTAGAAGACACACTACTGAAAAGTACTATTTATGATCGATATGGAAAATCGAAAACCTCAAAAATATTGTTTCACGCGTTATGTTATCTGAAAATTTAATTGAAATGTTTAATACTTACTAGGATCTGTACATGTGTGTCTTGGACTATAGCAGGCAATCATGCCGCAGCACTCGTAAGTCCTTCTTCTGCGTTTCATTTAAAAACGTAATGCGTCCCATTTAATAATAAAAATCATTCAACAGTTATCATAAAGACACATGACACATGATTGCTGGACATTCCGTTCATACACACTCACAAATCTTAACTTTTAAAAACGCTTAGGGTTCGTCCATAAATTACGTAACGCCAAAGAGAGGGGAGTGATTTTGAGGCAGAGTTACGCTGCGTTACATAGGGGCAAAGTGGTTTTTGATAAGTGTTACTTAACAGTGATATTTTTTTAAAAACCTTTTTAACAACTGTTGAAATACGTCATTTTTTAGACTTATACAAAATTCTTAAATATTATCTAATTAATTTGTTTTAAAATAAATTTTTAAATTCTCCAAATTTGCGTTATGTAGCTTCTGGACGGCCTCTTATTAACATTTGAACGTGAAAACCTTACTATGAAACATTGTCTGTTATCAACAGAAATATGACAACTCACAAAACAAAACGACGAAGATAACAAAACATGGAATATTGTAGATATTTAAAAAGAAATAAAGAAAAACTGATAGTAGATAAGCCCTCATTCTATTAATTTAAAGATATTAATAGAAGTTTGTGTTTTTATTCTATAAAATGGGATAATAAAAGCGAATGATAACGCGCCTAAACCCCACCTTTCATCTAAAGAAAAAGCATGAAATTTCATTGAGATATACGCTCAAATTCTGAACAAAAGCCCTTACGTGGATTATATTAATGTATTTGGGTTTAATTTTGGTTCAAAAAATAGATTTTATTAGAAAAATATTTAATGTGCACGGTTTGTATTTTAGGAGGCCCGTTCGGAAAAAAGGAACAGCTCGTTTGGACAAACCAACCGCCAGATCTGAGAGAGATATAGCGAGAGGTCCAGATGTCGACCCTGCAACAGATCCAGCGAGAGACCCGGCCAGAGAGCCTGCAACAAAGCGTGTCAAAGCCCCTGCAAAGTATCCAGATGGCGAGTCTACGCCGGATCAGGCTAATTTAACTACAACGTCTACAAGAAAACCTGGAAGAAGTCCTTCAGATTCTCCCGCGGTCACGGACAAAGAATATGTGTCACCCCCTAAGAATGATCGCAGTAACTTCCCCACGGGTGCCACTGAACGGTATCCTGATGCTGAATCAGGGAAAAATACAAAAGTTAAGAAGAAATCCCCAGCTACCAAATCTCCTCAAGTGCTTGCAAAAGATCCTGTCCTCGACACTTCTAGAACTTTAGTCACAGAAAGTGAAGGAGATCTTGAGAGAAGCCAAGGAAGATATCCTGTAGTTGAATCTGCAAAACCACGTCCTAAACCCGCCGCAAAGAAGGTTCCCCCTCGGGAGAGACCAGCCGGAACAGTTGTAGCAAAGGATTCTTCCAGAAAACCCATCGCGGATTCCGAGAAACGATCTAGCGGAGTCCGTGAAACAGATCTTGCTGCGGCCCAAGCTGCAAATGTTGAAACTGGTCATGAGGAACCACGCGCGAAACCTGCCAAGCCTATTACTGCCAAAAAACCTGTTGATGATTCCACAAGAGGTCCAGCCAAGGCCGAAGATGTTGCTGCAGCATCCGACATAGAACGTGTGACAGCTACACGCAGACTCTCTACGAGCGTCCCTGACGTTGACAGTGAAAACCGCGTTCCAACGGTGCTAAGACGTCTCCTCCGAAGCGCTTGAAAAGACTCGCAAAAGCACCCGCAGAAGAGTCGACGATCCCCCTTGTAAGCGAGCGCGTAGCCGATCATGAAAGGTCTTCCATCGTGAGCGATCTTCCCGTCCGTGTGCCAGTGAAAAGCCCTGACAGGACGGCTCGAATGCAGCCGGTCGCACAGTCTTCCAAAGACAGAGTCCGAATATATTCGCAAGGTGCGTTTGGGATGCGGCCGGTAATATCTGAGGACTTGTCGCAAGAGGAGAGAAGTAGCACAGAGGTAAATATGACGCAAACAACGCACGCTGTTCACGGTACAAAATCATCAACAGTAGTTACAAACAGAATCATAGATTGCATTTCTTGTCGTATTTTGTAATTTCGTTCTTGGCCTGCGGTCATATTTCATGTTCTACAGTTTTGAAAAGCAAAACAGCTATTGTTAACCAAATGATAACGGTAGTTTTTACTTTCCCGTATACATATGTACATATACGGAGTAATATACATAGTATAGAGAAATTTATGTAATGCTGTGCCAAAAAGTGGAGGATTTTCGGGAGAGAAAAAAATAATTGCCGGGCCCTGATAACAAAAAAGTGGATAAATTCAGTTGCTAAATTAAGAAAAATATCCCCTAACTCGTGACATAGCCAAAATTCCTGTTTTGTGCGTCCTTGACACCGAAAAACCAATTGAAATCAAAACGTCCGTCTGTCTGTCCATCCGTGTGTCCATCTGTGAACATCACTAACCCCTCGCCACACCTCTCCCCAGCACGCCTCGCCACGCTTCGCCACACCTTGCCACGCTTCGCCACGCGTCGTCGCACCTGGCGACCTTTCCACACTACGCCTCCCCAGTTCTGGCTTCGTTACATGTCATCCCACATAGCCACACCTCTCCACAGCTCTTCGCGACTCGCGACGTCTGGCGACGTCTCACCGCGCCACGTCACGCCTCACCTCGCCACGCCACACCACGCCATGCCTCGCCACACCTCACCACACCTTGCTACGCCTCGCCTCAATATGCATCACCATGCCATGCCCCACCACGCCACGCCTTGCGACGCCACGTCACGTCTCACCACGCCTCACCATGCCACGCCACACCCCACCATGCCATGCTTTGTCACGCCTCGACTCGCCACACCTTGCTACGCCTCGCCACACCTGGCTTCGCCTCGCCACGCCTCGCCACGCGTCCACAAGCCCCGCCACGCCACACCTCGTCATGTCACGCCTCGCCACGCCTCGCCACGCCTCGCCACGCCTCGCCACACCTGGCTACCCCTCACAACGCCTCGCCACGCCTCGCCACGTTTCCACAAGCCCCGCCACGCCACACTTCGTCATGTCACGCCTTGCCACGCCTCGCCACGCCTCGCCACGCCTCGCCTCGCCACGCCTCGCCACGCCTCGCCACGCCTCGCCACGCCTCGCCACGCCAAGCCTCGCCACGCCTCGCCTCGCCACGCCTCGCCACGCCTCGCCACGCCTCGCCACGCTTCGCCACGCCTCGCCACGCCTCGCCACGCCTCGCCACGCCTCGCCACGCCTCGCCACGCCTCGCCACGCCTCGCCACGACTCGCCACGACTCGCCACGACTCGCCACGCCTCGCCACGCCTCGCCACGCCTCGCCACGCCTCGCCACGCCTCGCCACGCCTCGCCACGCCTCGCCACGCCTCGCCACGCCTCGCCCACGCCTCGCCACGCCTCGCCACGCCTCGCCACGCCTCGCCACGCCTCGCCACGCCTCGCCACGCCTCGCCACGCCCCGCCACGCCTCGCCACGCCTCGCCACGCCTCGCCACGCCTCGCCTCGCCACGCCACGCCTCGCCACGCCTCGCCACGCCTACCCACCCCTCGCCACGCCTCGCCACGCCTATCCACCCCTCGCCACGCCTCGCCACGCCTCGCCACGCCTCGCCACGCCTCGCCACGCCTCGCCACGCCTCGCCACGCCTCGCCCCGCCTCGCCCCGCCTCGCCCCGCCTCGCCCGCCTCGCCCTGCCTCGCCACGCCTCGCCACGCCTCGCCACGCCACGCCTCGCCACGCCTCGCCACGCCTCGCCACGCCTACCCACCCCTCGCCACGCCTCGCCACGCCTCGCCACGCCTACCCACCCCTCGCCACGCCTCGCCACGCCTCGCCGCGCCTCGCCACGCCTCGCCACGCCTCGCCACGCCCCGCCACGCCTCGCCACGCCTCGCCACGCCTCGCCACGCCTCGCCACGCCTCGCCACGCCTCGTCACGCCTCGCCACGCCTCGCCACGCCTCGCCACGCCTCGCCACGCCTCGCCACGCCTCGCCACGCCTCGCCTCGCCACGCCTCGCCACGTTTCCACAAGCCCCGCCACGCCACACTTCGTCATGTCACGCGTTGCCACACCTCGCCACGCCTCGCCAGGCTTTGCCTCGCCACGCAACATAAAGGTGTGCACTAGTTGCAGGTGGGCGCAATCCGCATGCCTTTGGAGCTGGCCGTGACGGCGGTGAAGCGCGGCTCGGACGGGACGACCCCGAAGACCCAGAAGTCCCCAAAGGCCCCGAAGCTCCAGAAGTCGACGACTCGGCCCATGAAGCTGCGCCGCCAGTCCACCGTCTCGTCCACGTTGAGCGCCAAGGAGAGCCGCAGCAAGGAGACGGCGCCGCTGGACGAGTGGGAGGCGGACGAGGAGGAGCTGATGCGCTGGACGACGGAGGCGCGCTCGCGCGACGTGGAGGAGGCGCAGCGCCGCATGGCCCTGCAGGAGGCGCGCGCCAACATGGAGTACGAGCCCTTCGCGCACCGCCCGGCGGCCATCCTCTCGTGAGTGCGCACTCCGCACCCAGCGCCGGCTCCTCCCGCTCCATCGCCCTCTGCGCTCTCGCGCCCCTCGCTGCGCCCTCGCGCCCCTCTCTGCGCTCTCGCGCCCCTCTCTGCGCTCTCGCGCCCCTCTCTGCGCTCTCGCGCCCCTCTCTGCGCTCTCGCGCCCCTCTCTGCGCTCTCGCGCCCCTCGCTGCGCTCTCGCGCTCCTCGCTGCGCTCTCGCGCCCCTCTCTGCGCTCTCGCGAACCCCTCGCTGCGCTCTCGCGCCCCTCGCTGCGCTCTTGCGCCCCTCGCTGCGCTCTCGCGCCCCTCTCTGCACTCTCGCGCCCCTCTCTGCGCTCTCGCGCCCCTCTCTGCGCTCTCGCGAACCCCTCGCTGCGCTCTCGCGCCCCTCGCTGCGCTCTCGCGCCCCTCTCTGCGCTCTCGCGCCCCTCGCTGCGCTCTCGCGCTCCTCGCTGCGCTCTCGCGCCCCTCTCTGCGCTCTCGCGAACCCCTCGCTGCGCTCTCGCGCCCCTCGCTGCGCTCTTGCGCCCCTCGCTGCGCTCTCGCGCCCCACTCTGCGCTCTCGCGCCCCTCTCTGCGCTCTCGCGCCCCTCCTCTGCGCTCTCGCGAACCCCTCGCTGCGCTCTCGCGCCCCTCGCTGCGCTCTTGCGCCCCTCGCTGCGCTCTCGCGCCCCTCTCTGCACTCTCGCGCCCCTCTCTGCGCTCTCGCGCCCCTCTCTGCGCTCTCGCGAACCCCTCGCTGCGCTCTCGCGCCCCTCGCTGCGCTCTCGCGCCCCTCGCTGCGCTCTCGCGCCCCTCTCTGCACTCTCGCGCCCCTCTCTGCGCTCTCGCGCCCCTCGCAGCGCTCTCGCGCCCCTCGCTGCGCTCTCGCGCCCCTCGCTGCGCTCTCGCGCCCCTCGCTGCGCTCTCGCGCCCCACTCTGCGCTCTCGCGCCCCTCTCTGCGCTCTCGCGCCCCTCTCTGCGCTCTCGCGCCCCTCTCTGCGCTCTCGCGCCCCTCGCTGCGCTCTCGCGCCCCTCTCTGCGCTCTCGCGAACCCCTCGCTGCGCTCTCGCGCCCCTCGCTGCGCTCTCGCGCCCCCTCGCTGCGCTCTCGCGCCCCTCTCTGCACTCTCGCGCCCCTCTCTGCGCTCTCGCGCCCCTCGCAGCGCTCTCGCGCCCCTCGCTGCGCTCTCGCGCCCCTCGCTGCGCTCTCGCGCCCCTCGCTGCGCTCTCGCGCCCCACTCTGCGCTCTCGCGCCCCTCTCTGCGCTCTCGCGCCCCTCTCTGCGCTCTCGCGCCCCTCTCTGCGCTCTCGCGCCCCTCGCTGCGCTCTCGCGCCCCTCGCTGCGCTCTCGCGCTCCTCGCTGCGCTCTGGCGCCCCTCGCTGCGCTCTCGCGCCCCTCGCAGCGCTCTCGCGCCCCTCGCTGCGCTCTCGCGCCCCTCGCTGCGCTCTCGCGCCCCTCGCTGCGCTCTCGCGCCCCACTCTGCGCTCTCGCGCCCCTCTCTGCGCTCTCGCGCCCCTCTCTGCGCTCTCGCGCCCCTCTCTGCGCTCTCGCGCCCCTCGCTGCGCTCTCGCGCCCCTCGCTGCGCTCTCGCGCTCCTCGCTGCGCTCTGGCGCCCCTCGCTGCGCTCTCGCGCCCCTCTCTGCGCTCTCGCGCCCCTCTCTGCGCTCTCGCGCCCCTCGCTGCGCTCTCGCGCCCCTCTCTGCGCTCTCGCGCCCCTCGCTGCGCTCTCGCGCCCCTCTCTGCGCTCTCGGGCCCCTCTCTGCGCTCTCGCGCCCCTCGCTGCGCTCTCGCGCCCCTCGCTGCGCTCTCGCGCCCCTCGCTGCGCTCTCGCGCTCCACTCTGCGCTCTCGCGCCCCTCTCTGCGCTCTCGCTTCCCTCTCTGCGCTCTCGCGCCCCTCGCTGCGCTCTCGCGCCCCTCTCTGCGCTCTCGCGCCCCTCTCTGCGCTCTCGCGCCCCTCTCTGCGCTCTCGCGCCCCTCTCTGCGCTCTCGCGCCCCTCGCTGCGCTCTCGCGCCCCTCGCTGCGCTCTTGCGCCCCTCGCTGCGCTCTCGCGCCCCTCGCTGCGCTCTCGCGCTCCACTCTGCGCTCTCGCGCCCCTCTCTGCGCTCTCGCTTCCCTCTCTGCGCTCTCGCGCCCCTCGCTGCGCTCTCGCGCCCCTCTCTGCGCTCTCGCGCCCCTCTCTGCGCTCTCGCGCCCCTCTCTGCGCTCTCGCGCCCCTCGCTGCGCTCTCGCGCCCCTCGCTGCGCTCTCGCGCCCCTCGCTGCGCTCTTGCGCCCCTCGCTGCGCTCTCGCGCCCCTCGCTGCGCTCTCGCGCCCCTCTCTGCGCTCTCGCGCCCCTCTCTGCGCTCTCGCGCCCCTCGCTGCGCTCTCGTGCCCCTCTCTGCGCTCTCGCTTCCCTCTCTGCGCTCTCGCGCCCCTCTCTGCTCATCCCATTGTTGAGCGGTTTGGCGCTGCGCAGTTCGTGGGCGGTGGCGATGCACCTGGTGAACGGCATGCTGGGGCTGGGGCTGTTCCTTATGCCCTTCTGCTTCACGCTCGTGGGGGTGGCGCTGGGCGTCGTGGGGCTGTTGGTGCTCTGCGCCATTTCCTGCTACTGCCTGAACATGGGGGTGAGCAACTGTCCGTTCCTTAACCGTTAGACCCAAACAACGTAGCTAAAATTTTCTCAACTTGAGTTTTTATCAAAAGCTGAAATTACGATGCAGTAATTCTAGGTAAAGAAAATCTGGATGAACTGAAGGTAAATTGAACCTAGTTAACTTGTTAATTAAGTTCTTGCTTCGTTACAAGAAACGCGAGTTTCTAATTCTTAACTATTTCACTTAAAGTGTTCCAACTACCTTCAGAAGTAAAATATAACCTCTTCGACATGAATTTGTGCCAACTCAAAAATAATAGCTACATGAAGAAAAAAGTAATGAATTTGATTTTCACTTCCCACGTACTACTTATGTAATGGAGAGAAAATATTATAATACTGCGACAAAACTAGTGCACAATACGTTCTCGCATTATTTCTAACTTTTCGAATTTTTGAAAATTCAACTTTGGTTCTACCATTAAGAAACCGAAAATTTGGGGAAATTTTAAAAAAAAGTAATTGGGGGCGATAGATGGCAGCTGGCAAGATGCTGGGAAGACCAAAAAGCTAGCCCAGATCAAAGAAATTACAAAATTATCTAGTACGAGAAAGTCTGTGTTTGGTCCCCCACCGTGTCTTTACAAGGTTTACTCGCGGCACTCAGGAAGTGTCAACGTTCTTTGGAAAATGAAAGGCAAGGCTAACAAATCAACTGTCCAACAAAAGGCACAAATAAATATGTTTGAGTTTCTTATGGATTTTGTAATGTTACAAAATCGGATAAAGCTCACGAAAAGTCAGAATATTTCTGAACATACTGATTGCACGCCAATAAATGTTAACTTCGAAATAACCCAAGTCCATCTCAAACTTACACGCCATCTTACGTCCGTGGTCACTGAAAAACCGATCTGAAGTATTCTGTAGCAAATCAATTTTCATATAAGATTAAAGCATTTAGAAAATGAAACAAAAATGTGGAAATATGGAACCCGAGGGTAATGAGGGTCACTTTTTGTTGTTGTTGTTTTTTCAATATAAATTAGTACGAATTGTTTCTATGAACAAGTATGTGCTTTTGTATCACAGATTAGTTATTAAACTTATGTTTTCACCACAAAAAATAATAAAAACTTTACTAAAACTCTCTCAAATATTGAATTTCCAAACATTTGCATTTGACCTCCATTACACTCACATGCGGGTAATGGGAGTCACTAAAGAAATATTAAGCAAAATGAACACATTAGTACTTCAAAGAGTATTTATTTGTTTACAATAATTGTAAGCGTCTAAAATAATGTGACTCCCAAGGTTATTCAAGATCATCAGTACGCAGTTGGTTAAGTAAGACTTTTAAATTGTTTGAGCCATTTGATGAATCCTTCATTCATCCAGCCATTCTTGCTACATCTATAAATAGCACCAGTGGGCCTTTTAAACTCATTCAGATTAATAAATTATTTTGTTTGGGACAATGGCAGTCACACTGCGATAATGAGAATCACTGACCACCACAAGCACATTTTTATCTGAAACTTTTGTAGAAATTAACTACTGAAACTTTTGTAGAAATTTTAAATTTACTCGCAATTAATATCAAATGATTTGCTGAAGTACTTCCCTTCCAAAAGATATTTATTCTTCCAGAAATTTCTAAGTTCACGTGAGTAAGACTTTATTTTCTGAGAACACTTTCCGATAACAACCACTACCTTTCCTGGCAGGAACGCGATTGTCGTCGATGTAAGCTTTCTTTGGCTGCAGGGATCAACTGGATATAGTTATCATGGCTAATGGTTGGTAGAAGCATATGTTTCTGCCTTGCAATATGGTTTGATTATAATATCTATCGATAATTTACCGCTGAATCCCATTACCCCTGACCCTCATTACTGCCGCTTCCCTTAATATCAGAATAGTAGATACTTCAACGAGCGTAGAATGATAGCTATTATTCACGAGTTGATGTTTACGACACGAGCGCGTAGGAGCGAGTGTCGCAATTTCCACTAGTGAACAATAGCCATCCTACGCGATTAGAAGATTATATTTTCTCTACGACTTTGAAATTGGTGCTTTAAAAATACTAAATGAAAACTTTTGAAATGTTTTAAGTTTTCAAAATAATGTTACGTTCACTGTACTTTTTACTTCACCACTTGAATATTTTAAAACATTAACTACAAACAAGTAAACAAAACAAGTATGACAAGCAAATTGTTTAGATTTCCTTTTTGGAAAAATCAATTGTGAAATTAGAGTAATTGGTAATATTTACTATCGAGGGAATTCACTCTCGATTTGAGCCGATGTCATTTAAAATATGTAGAATTATCGTTAGTAGAACAAGATGTTTCTTATAAACGAGTATCTTTACTATGGATATATTGTGTTCTAGTGATTACAGTACAGTGTTTGTGGTAGACATTTTGTTTGACATAGAATCATTCACATGCTACCACATAACCTTCCTAACAATCACCAACTCGCATACTGTTTCATGCGACCTGCCCCGACAGAGCTGTTGCCCTCTGCAGGCGACTGCAAGAACCCTCTGTCGTGTATAAGGAACTAAGTCCCCCATTCACAATGCAAACTTAAACGTAACGTAATGCCGTAAACTTAGCCGTAAAATTTACACGTAAAAACAAGCGTTCACAATGACGAACGTAAGCTGGAACATAAGTTTCGCCTGAACCAATCAGAATTCAACGTACTTGATCGATTCGTCTCTAACATGGTGAAAAGATCTTTCCACCATGGTTGCTTCTAGCTTTTTCTTCGAGATTCCTATTGATTTGTTTTTATATACATGCGAGTAGATGTTGTAGTGTTGCTCACATTTTCTTCATCTTAAAAACAAGGATTCTCATGAACCAAATTCATGAGTAATTCGTCGGACATAATTAGTTTATTCGCCATCTCAGGTTAAAGTCACAATAAAAATTGTCCAAATTCTTACACTGAATTCACTACATGCATCAAAAGCATTCGTAAACTAGTTCTCTACATTACAATAATGAGAGAACCAGAAACTACCTGAACACAATCTGAAAACGAACTTCCATGCTGCTCTCTGATTGGTCTTCGGTAGAATTCCGACGTCAACATAACGTAAAAGCATGGAGCTTGCAAAGTTTACGGTCTTACGTCAACGGTTACGTCAAGGCATTGTGAATGGTCTCGCTTAATAACACATTTCTAGGTTTTGCGGCTACGTTACCTTTACGTTTAAGTTTTCATTGTGAATGAGGCCAAAAACGAATGTGATTGGTCGATAGCCGTGCGTGAATAATATTCTCGCACGGCTTAAGGAGTCGTGATCATTATCGTATCCGATAACGTGCAGGAATGCACACGTTGTGCAGTAGTCGTAGAGAAAAGGAGTAAGTCTACAGGTGCTCTCTCAGTCTGAATCAGTGAAAGACTACTGATTGACAGTGACTATTCACTGATGGTGTCAGTTATAACCCTGCCACTGACAATCAGTGAATTGAACTGAACAAATCAGTGAAAATCGGGTCCACTTTTTCAATCAATGAAACATCACTGATTGTATCAGTGAAATCTGTGACAACTAATTGAACGTGACGACTGAACGATCAGTGGGTGATGGTGGCGCGGCACTTTTACCACTTACAACCAGTGAAATGCTGGCCACACATCATGAAAAAGTTCGCTGATTGTCAGAGAAACCACACATTAAGACTAAAGATATCAGTGACTTCGGCTCTCACTGATTGAATCAGCGACAATTTCACTGATTCAGATTCGGAGAGAGTGTGTCGTGTGTTGCGAGCGCTTGCGAGCCGGCCGCAGGGGCCCGTGCCTGACCTCGCCCGCCCGCGCCCGCCCCGCTTGTGCCGCAGCGGCCGAGGCCCCTCCGCGCCGCCATTGCGCCTTCCGGCTGCGCAGATGCGCAACGAGTACGCCATCTGCCGCGAGGTGAGGGAGCCCTGGCTGGGCCTCCCGCGCAGCGTCGAGTACGCGTGCCGGCACGGGCCCCGCTGTCTGCGCGCCTCCGCGCCCGCCTTCAGGTACCTCGCACCCACGACAATTGTGACCACCGGACCCTTAGTTGTATGGCGGCACTCACGTCATTCGTTTCATGGCTGCACTCACGTCATTAGCTTCATGGCGAAACTCACGTCATCAGCATCATGGCGGCACCCACGTCATTAGTTTCATAGCGATACTCACATCATTAACTTCGTGGCGACAATCACGTCATCGGCATCATGGCGGCACTCACTTCATTAGTTTCATGGCGGCACTCACGTCATTAGTTTCATGGCGGCACTCACTTCATTAGTTTCATGGCGGCACTCACTTCATTAGTTTCATGGCGGCACTCACGTCATTAGTTTCATGGCGGCACTCGCGCCATTAGTTTGAGGCAGCAAGGAGACGAGCTTCTCCGGTAACCCGCCAGTTGGGGCATCGACCTTTGAGCGGGATAGGGAGAAGGAGATTGTTTGGGATGCTCTGGAATCCACGTATGAAAGTTATACGGGAACCCATATTTAGGTTCTGGCGATACTCATGTCAACAGCTTCAAGTTGGAGGTAGTGAGGAGACGATGCTAAGCTCGTGGTTATTGGGCTTGTCCGGCGGGCTTGTCAGACGGGTATCTGATATTCCCGTCAGGTTGCCCAAGTTCTGTCAATACTCACGTCAATAGCCTAAAGGTGTAGACACTGAGGAGACGGGAAGGGGGCTCTGAGCCGCCAGAACCTTAGTTCCGCATGCCCCTAGTGGTATCCGAAGCCACTGTCATTGGCACTCTCCGATTTGACTCAATTTTTCGCGAGGGCACGCGTACATTTGCCAGTCTTAGCCAGGCTTTGGTCATGGTGTAAAATTTATAGATGTGTTCACTCCCAGTCTAAAACTGAACCTTATGTGAGGCTAGTTCTCACAGTTCTCACTTATAAGCGCTGCGATCTTTGGGTCTCATTTAGGCACGTCGTGACTGGTCGTGATCCATTCGACAGCTCTGTGTCCAGCTGATTTCAAATCAATGATTTGTCGTTTCGCGGTGGGATTGGTAAAGTCTAGAGCGAACAGTTACGAAAATGGGTAGGAAATGTTTTGAAAAAATGTGTAATAGCCACAGTTGGAAACGTAATCTTCAGATGTAGACCCAGACCGATCGTGCGCACCGTACGGACAAGCGAGGAACTAGCTTCAAACTGGCTTCAGAAAATTTGCCCCAAAGGCGACTAGTTGACACACCTATGTATCTTACACAGTGGCTTTGGCACATCGGCGACTGAAACGCAATGGTGCCCGTTCTGGAGGGGGAGAGTGAGCTACAGATATAGACTGGAGTCAATACTCTGGGCTCAGAAATCATGACGGTCCGCCATAATGGTGAACGTCTATTATGTTCTCATTATCTCCGAACCTAATAGTAGGAATTAGCGTCTCATTAAAAGAAAATAAATGTTTTAAATTTTATGCTCACGAAAACTTAATAAAAAGTTGGAAAGGAAGCAATATTTAAGACTTTAAAATTGCGATTTACCTTCAATAATTTAACAATCCAATCTTTCATTTTTTGAAGACTTTTTTTACGCATTGGAGTGTTCTCGGTTTGGTATTTTTAATAATTTAATTATTTCAACTTACGGCAAATAATAGTTGTTGTGAAAAAGGAAACTTAAAAATGTAATATTAAAGCTTTGGATACCAAATAGTATGTAGTACTGCATATTCATTCCATTTTACTTTATAGAGACAATTTTAAACATTACTAACAACACACATGGCATATTTAACTCCCCAGGAAAGTTTGTAGATAGACGTTCACCGCAGACAATCTAACGAAAAACGATCGTCACGATTTCGAGCATTCCAAAACATTGCAGTGGTGCATCTAGTTATAATGGAAGAGAACTCCACTACTCACAGTATTTTTCAAAACCGGTCATTCTCTTCACCCACCTCGGGGAGATGTGCGATTGTGAACGTGACCACCTGATGAGGACAGAAACTTAAATCGTTTTAAACAGAGACAGAAAGGAAACATCGGTTGAAACGTGTGTCGTTTCCCAGGCAACAAGCGCAAAGTAGAGGTCACTGTGCTTGTGCACAAAATGAAACAAATACAAATTACAAAAAGAAGAGACTTATGAACAATTTAGAACTTAAGGGGGGCTTCAGCATAAATTATTTTTTTATAGGAGAGGAAGGAAACATGTTGTCGGAAGGAAACATTATGTCAGCTGGACACTATACCTGTAGCTCTCTTCCACCCCCACCCCGGAGAATAATCCTGAGTGTGCCTCCGGAAAACCATATCATAAAATCAGTAGTGAAACCAGAATTTTTAAATGGACGTAGGGTTCATCCGACTTGAAATTTTCTTTTAAGTAGTTTTGCATTTATGATTAATTTTAACGCAATTTTTATTAGCTATTTCCTAATAATTTATTACGTAAAGGGTACGTGCCAAGTTTTACGTTACTATAGAAAATTAGTAAAAACAATATTATGTATGTCGGCCCTGTGGCCGAGATTACTAAGACAGTAGTATCGTAGTGATCTTGGACCGTAGGGTCGCGGATTCGAGTCCCATCTCGGGCATGGTTGTATGTGTTCGTCCTTTCAACCCCCATCATCACCATATAGTTTCATCCTCTTACCATAACGTTACATCCAATACTGGTCGCTAATGACCTAGTAGTTGATGCGACCTTAAATATATATCAAACAATTGTGCATGTAGTAAGGCATCGGCTTCTGATTAAGGAGGGGGATAAGGCGCCATGAAATCCGCCACTAATCAAAATACAAAACTGCACAATGAGCTAATTACAGTCAGAATAGTAGTTTTTCAGAGCGATTTAATCATTCATTCAGAATTTATTAATTTCCAAGCACATTATATATAGAGACAAATGATATGTGATATTTTAGAAAAATAAATTCATAAATAAAAACACCGTGAAAAGAGAACGTTAGTGTGAAAAGACAAGGGAATCGAGGTATAAGCCTCTATTGTGAAGTAGGTCTCGAGAGATTAAACGAAAGCTTCCTCATTTAAGAATTCTGGAAGTATTCGTACAAGCAACTTCAGCGGATTTTTTTACAATATTTGTACAATTTTTCTGTCTTCTAGGTATTTCGTCTACTTCATCTCTCTTACTCGAAGCTTTTTCATCACGGCAGCATATTCTTTCGTCATAGGAGAATTCCTCCAAAATGTAAGTAGATCGCTCAACTTCCAAATTTTAATGTTAATTCCAAAACTAGTGATGGTAAAATAGCACATTGTTTCTCGCATTATTTCTAACAGCTCTACTGCATTATACTATCACATAAACCTGGAAAAATATTGTTAACCAGCAAATATTTTTCGCTCCGAGACTCGAACTCTGGCCCTCCGAGATAACTTGCAGTCAGCCATATCACTACGCTACAGAAGCACCGTGTGATGCGAACTCGGTCCTACGCTTTAGAATGTAACTGTCTCAACCCAATATTTCCAACATGCAATTTTTGCAATTTTCGAAAATATGGAGGATTTGTCAAAAATGGGACTAGCACCTTAATTTTTACCGTTACATACGAGGAGAAAATTCAATGAAACGATTTTAACGATTGTTTGTTTGGAACGATTTTTGAGAAAGTAATGTTTTGCAGAATTGCATACATTTTTTACTCAAATTACACAACAAACTACTCGTTTTTTTTCCAAAACATTTACGTAACCTTTTTTAAGGAGCTGATTTTTTCGAGTATGTTTTGTTTAAGGCAAAAATCACTATCTTCAATGTTATGTCTTGAACTGTTGGCTTTCTGTGATTTTCGAAAACATGGAGAGTTGGTCAGAAATGGGATTACACCATATTTTTTACCGCTCCTTGAAACAAATGAGAAGATTCTCAAACAAAAAAAAACTGGAGCGGTTTTGAGAAAAAAATTGTTTAAAAAATTTAATATTGACCTTGCCTAAAATTGCCTATATTAGTACAAAATAACCCGAAAACAACTCACATTTTCAAAACATTTTACATGATCCTACTTCAAGATCTGTAGTGAGAGGGTTAAAGGACAGATTTCGTTAGGGGAAAAGTCTAAATTCAATATTGTAGTCGTAAGAAGACGCCCAAAAGAAATGCAATTTTCAAAAATTCAAAGTTTTCAACGAACCTGGCATCTACGATATTCTCTTAAGCGTTCTTTATTCTATCCGAGGACAATGTTCAATCAAAAGATTTAGAGCCATTTTTGAGAAAGTGTTGAAATTCTTTTTGACTTTTTATGTAAAGTACCATCACAAATGAAACTTCGTTTGAAACTCCCAAAGTCTCGAGTTTGTTCAGATCCATCGAGGAATACCAATTTTGGAGAAAATCAACTAAATACTACGATGGACTGACAGATAGACGGTCGGACAGGCAGACGTATTGCCGTCAAACGATTTTTCGGTATAAAGAACCCACAAAACTTTGAAACTACACCACGTATTAAAATAATTAATTTTCTAAACAGGATTTATCCACTTTTTTGTTACCAGGACCCATTAATAAGAGTTTTCTGCCGAAAATTAGCCATTTTCTGGCACATGATTACATATTTTTCTCTTCTTACGAAGCAAGAGCGAGAATGGAAGAACTCTTTTAAAAATAACTGCCTGACTGACATAATTTTATAACTACAAAGTCATGTGATACCAAACAAAATAGGAAACTTTTGTTTGCGTTGATTTTTTGGCGAAAGAATCCCTTTGGACCTCCCTTCCGGTTGCTCAATAAAAACTTCCTCAACCGAAAAATCCAGGCGCTTTGGCATTTCGATGACATTTCTAAGCTTGCTAAAAGCTAACAGTTTTGATCTAGGTACACCATTCAGTAGTATTCAAGAGGGGTTTTTCGAAAAAACATGTCGTTTGAGCAATGTCTGTGGAATTTCTAAGAAGTAAGTTTTCACAGATATCATTTTCTTCCCAATATTTAAGGAATATCATAGAAGCAGGGGCAACCCTATTTCCGGACTAATTATTACAGAGTAACATTAGACCTAAACTTCATTAGCAGTTTCTGTAATTAACCCTAGGTTTTAAAGGCGACCTATACCAAGTGTTATTACAAAGAAGTAGTCTGACAGACTACTTTGAGTAAAAATAAAGAAAAACTCATTTTTATAACGAAACACTAACTATAATGGATTGAACATGTATGATATGGAATTACAAAATACATTTTAAAGGTTTTTTATAGGTACACCTAAATAACTTGATTCTCACAGCACACACTTGTTTGGTGCTGTCCACATATAGCGTTTGAGAACCGTCCGCAGTAGTACCTCGTCATGGTACCTTCATTATGATCACCATTGCCCCATTATGATTCCTAAATGTTCAGAGCAAAACTTACTTGCTACAAGACAAGGATTTTGTATTCATTTTCGCATTCATTATTTATAATATTAGGCAAAACAGTGCTAAAAAATCTGACATAATTACTAAGGTGTAGTCTACTGGACGACACGAGTTGGCATACACCGGAAATGACGTACACCGGAAATAGGCGCGCGCAGAAGTTTACGTGAACGGTAGAACCCCACTAATCCGAACCCCGCAAATCTGAAATTTCGGATAATCCGAACAAAATTCGGGGTGGAGGAAAAATAAACAAATTAAAATGATTATTTGTAGTGTAAAGGAAGGATTTTATATTCACCGTAGAACCGAACAACTAATTACTGAAACACGAGTTGTCAAAATGGAACGTTTATTGCAATGGTAACTACTGTGCCTCAACTCGTTTAAAACTATAGCCACTACTACCGCATTCGAACGGTTTTTATACGGTAGATTGCGAAGTGTACTCCGTTGTTCGCAATATTGCTATTTTCTCACACTGCACGCTACATTGCATTGTGTCTGATTAATCTTGCAGATGTATTTGTATATATATGGTATATACAAATACATTATAATATATTTTTCCGATAATCCGAATATTTCCCAATCCGAACAGATCACGCCCGGAATTAGTGCGGAATACCGGGGTTCTACCGTATTTCACTGGCTAGTCACACAATGAAGGTACCTAGAATTTCAGAAACGGGAAGTGAGGGGAAGGGGTGGAGAAACTTTTGCCACCACAGTATGATTTTTATACCTCTACCCCTCAAGCCCCTATGGCCACGATGGAATATCAGTCAGCATTTCGCGTCTTTCTCGTTCGTGCCACTAAATGTTACATGATCGCAAACTCTGTTTGATACGGTCGCGATCATCCGATATCTAGCGGCACGACTGAGAAGGACACGAAATAATGTGACATATTCCATCGTGAAGACGGGAAGTTATAACAATCGCTCTGTAGTTGCGTCGTCTGATGGACGAAGCCTTTGCAATCTTGGGTTAAACCCGGCGTAGCGCTATACTCATCAACGCTAAATTCTTATCAACGAAATTTAGTGTAATCACAGGCTCGCTGGCAACGCTGAGAGTGACTCTTAGGTGCGGACTGTTGGACAGATCGCCAACCGGCACTTCGGGGAGATGGACGTGAGGTTGCACATCCTGGTGACGCTGCCGTTCCTGCTGGGCCTGTGCCTGGTGACCAACATGCCGTCGCTGGTGTACATCTCCATCATGGCCAACGTGATCACGTCGGTGGGAGCGGGGCTGATGTTGTACGTGGTGTGGGAGCAGACCAAGGACAAGGAGGACCCGCCCATCGTCGCCGCCACCATGCAACCCATGCACTTCGCCATGTTCGTCAGCAGCACGCTCTACTCCATCAACAACGTTCCGTTGGTACGACTGCCTCACGCGAGGCGTTGCCATCTCCACGCGTTCACAAGTGGCGCTACGGAATGGCCCAGACTTTCTTGAACTCTTTAGTTTAGGCTAGCTATTCGGTATTGCCTCAGACTGCTCCCGGCTGCTTCCTATTCGCATCTCAACTCCTCCAAGAACTACTTCGCTAACGGCTGCTTCCTATTGGTATCTCAACTCCTTCAATCGCAAACTCAAAAAAATTCAATAGAAGACCCAATGAAAACGTGGTGCTACAGAATGGCCTAGACTTTCACGCACTCTTCCCTTTAGGCTAGCTATTGGCTCTTGCCACACCCTGCTCCAGGCTTCTTCTTATTGGCACCTCACCTCCGTAATGAAACCGGTTGTTTTTATACGGAATGAACTGATCCTCTGATTCAACTGAACCGATCATTGACTGCAAATTGCTATGTTCAGCTACTTGAAGACCATTTTCAGCCATTCGTGGACTTCATGTTCCCAAACAAAGATGGAACTTTTATGGATGACAATGCGCCATATTACCGGGCCACAATTGTTTGCTTTTGGTTTGAAGAACATTCTTGACAATTCGTGCATATGCTGTCGCCACCCAGATTGCCTAACATGAATCTCAATTTGTGGGTCATTTGTGAACATAGTCGAGAGGTCAGTTCATGCACGAAATTCTCCACCGGGAACATATTCGCTATTACGGATTGTTGTAGAGGCAGCATGGCTGAATAGTTTCTGCAGGGGACTTCCAATTACTTGCTGAGTCCATGCCACGTCGATTTGATGCATTTTGCCGGGCGAAAGAAAGTCCGACCCAATATTCCGAGGTATATACCAAGACTATTATCAGCTCAGTGTAATGTACCATATAGAGAAACAAGATTTATTCACTTTTTCGTTACGAGTGTACGACAAGTTTTTCTGTCAAAAAAAATCGCCGTTTTCCGGGGCAAGATTACAATATTTCTTCTTATGAAGTAGGTAAGAAAGTAAAAATACAAGGAAATGTTTCGGTCTACAAAATACCTAATTCTCATTGAGTTTGAAGGCACTGTAACTCCTAATTAACTCACTCCAATAGCGTTAATTGCCTTACTTATCTCATTCACATACTTCTTTAGAAATTCAAATTGCACGACGTCCTGCGAATTTTTAAAAGGTGCAATTGCAGGAGCCTCACTTTAAATTACTTGCATTTTATTAACAAACAGATACGACCAAGCAACAGATTTCATAGAATACAGATTAATAATAATGGTTTAATTTCATATAGAAATCTAGATTCTGCAAGTCTCTGGTCATCCTTCCCACGCAGAGGTGATTTCCGGAAGAATGCAACAACCAAACACGCAATACGACCCAAAACATCTCGTTTTGTAGATTAAGGCGTGACAAACATTACTCCAGTCCAAACCAAGTTTTGAGATCCTGGGACACCTTCTTAACTTTCTAGCTATTGCTTACGTAGTATAGAAAAATAATTATAATGCTGCGGAAAAAGACGACGTCAAAATCTCTCATTTCCGGGTCCAAGTTACGAAATACTAGATAAACCGTGTCCCTATATAGTAAATAACTTTTTCTAGCACGACGTGTAGTCACAATCCATATTTTGTGGATCCTTGATACCGAAAAATCGATTGACGGCAAAATATCTGACCGACCGACCGGCCGTCCGTTCATATGTCCGTCCGTCTGCCTGTCCGTCTGTTCGTCTATCAGTCTTTTTGTCCACCTGTCCGTCCGTCCGTCTGTCTGTCCGTCTGTGATAGGTAGCTGCTGAGAAGCGGTCGGAACAAAACCGGAAAGTTAACCCAGATAAAACAGATTAGGGAACTAACAAGCACGAGAATGACTGTGCAATTCTGTAGCTCCACTAATTACTTTCTCGTATACGTGCGTAAGAAATAAACATAGTGTATAGGATGTGCTGAAGAAAATCGATTTCGAGATTTCAACGGAAATATACTTTTGGGGTCCCCTGATGCCGAGAAAGTTATTTTCTTGAAAACGTCTGTTGACCATTTGTTTGCCTGTCTGTCGTGTGTGAACAACACTTGCGCCTACACCATGCGTAGTTGTTTGTTTGTTTTTTTTCAAACTGAATTCTTTTACGAATAGAGAGAAATACACTTATATAGATGGCATAGGTCCGATTTTCACTGTTAACTCTGGAATTTCGGAAATTACAAAAGTTTAAATGTTTTTCGACGTCTTCCTAAAACTACAAAATAAAGATAGAGATTTTTTTCTTGTAATTAAATTTTTTCTCCATATTTCGATCTTTTATTAATTCATGTCATTTACATACATACTACACTTATAGGACTAATGACCATAGACGTTGAAGCGCCAGGAAACACGAATGAATCAAAATCCGTCGGTAAAACGTGATGTTTTTTCGCCCCATCTGCATCTCACAAAAGTGTGTAGCGTTCATTCTGAGCCCAGTGCAGAGAGAGAAAGAGACGGTGGTGGCAGCTCTATAGTGCGATTTTTATATCTTTGCCTCTCAAGCCCCCATCGCCACAATGGAATATCACACGGCATTTCGCGTCTTTCTCGGTCCTGCCGCTAGATGTCGCGTGCTCGCAAGCACTGCTTGATATGGTCGCGATCATGCGATATCTAGCGGCACGACTTTGTAGAAAGACACGAAATACCGTGACACATTCCATCCTGAAGACGGGCCTTGAGAGGCAGCTTCGTAAAAATCGCACTATACTTCGTTGTTTGTTTTTTTTGTTGGGCGTGGGGGGGGGTGTCATCAAAATGGAATATCTCACGGTATTTCGCGTCGTTCTCGGGTGTGCCGCTAGTATTCGCATGATCGCGACTGTATCGAGCAGTGCTGGCGATCAGGCGACTCCTAGCGGCCCTATTGAGAACGACGCGGAATACCGTGAGATATTCCATTTTGACGACACCCCCCCCCCGTGGGCCAACAAAGAAAAAAACCGAAGTGTGAAGTGACGAGCGTCGCCCGCCCGCCCGCCCGCGCGCGCGCGCGCAGGTGCAGTGCTGCGAGCGCTACATGCGCGACCCGCGCAGCATGCTGGCGCTGTGCGGCGTGCTCACGCGCTCCATGATCGTGATGGCGGCGGCGCTGCTCGTCGTGGGCACCGTCGGCTACATGCGCTACGGCTCCGACGCGCGCCCCAAGCTCTACTACAGCTTCTTGCCGAGCACGTAAGTGAGGTAATGCCGAAAACGAACTAGCGTACTGGCGGGTTCCGTTCGCGTTGCAGGGCGGTGGACCGACAGACCTTACGGCCGGTTTCATAGCCATTACTTAAAATTTTAAGTTCAACTTAAGATTTCATGGTAGACTTGAGGCCACTTCTTCCCCATTACTTCAGATTTTAAATTGTCACCGCCATTACTTCAGATTTTAAATTCTTAAGAATTTTAAGGTAGACTTTGGGCCGGTTTCACGATAATTACTTAAAATTTTAAGTTTGTCTTAAAAATTTTAAGGGAGACTTACAACCGGTTTCACCACCATTACTTAAAATTTAAAGTTCGACTTAGGATTTTAAGACAGACTTGAGGCCGGTTTCACCGCCATTACTTCAAATTTTAAGTTATCTTAAGAATTTTAAGGTAGAGTTGAGGCCGGTTTCACCATCTTTACTTAAAATTTTAAGTTCGTCTTAAGAATTTTAAGATAAACTTAGGAGATTTTTCTGTTTCACCACGCCCTTTAAGGCGAACTTAAATAATAAGTTCCATTTAAATTTAAGTACTCCTCTTAGCAGCACTTTTACATTTTAAGTGGTGCTTTACAGCGCAAAACCAGTTAAAAAGGATGAGCGTTTTGTGGAGTGTTGCTTTTGATAGTGATTGCTGCGGCAATTGTGAAGACGAGAGCTTTGACAGGCCTTTCTACAGATGGAGGTGGATACGGGAACGGTTCGAATATTTCGAAGAGCTTGATGAAAGGGATTTTGACACCCGATTTTTGCCTAGTATCAAAGATCATACCATTACACATTTAATAGTTAATTGAAGATCGATTGGAATTTACATGTTTACTTCGTTGATAATATTATTAACGAAATGAGTATTTCAATAATTGGGTACATAATTGCATTGCAAGTTACAATTTTGCACAAAAACTAGTGTTTTGTAGGTTATGTTTACATGATCCTATAGCTACTTACTGTCAACTTCGAAGTATTGCATTCAGTAATTTTTATTGCATTTCATTTTTGATCTAAATCTAACCATCTCCGAAACTTTATTTAGTGTTTGTTATTTAATTTTGTAGCTCGTTGCTTTAAAATCGCTTTCAATGTTCTCCCATGCATCATTTTTTGTTGATTTGTTCCTACATTTATAACTTTATTTTATGTAATATATATGCACTATCTCATAACTTCAGTGAGTACTTCTTCCTCTGAAGATGAAAAGAACCCGGCACAAATCTCATGGAAATGAGGTTTCGGTCAAATTATCTGATAGTTTAGTATGCTGTTCCTTAGATCATACTGATCAAAAGTCGAAATGGCTATTAAGCGAAAAAAGTTGTTCTTTTTTATCTAATAAGTACATAAAACGGAGATTATGTCGATTTGTAGAATAATAGAATTTCGTCTACTTCATATTGGGAAAGTAAAAATGAGCGTTAATAATGCAATAATTTGTTGCGTTTCATACTCAGCAATACGGTTTCTTCCCAGAATGATGGAGGTGACTGAAGCCACGTTCATTGTCGCTTGGTGCCTCTCCTACCCAATCAACAACTTCGTCATGTACGACCTCGTGTGGGAGCTGAATCTGAAGGGCAAGATGCGCGGCTACCCGAAGAGCCAGCAGACGCTCGCCGCCTTCGCAGTCCGCCTAGCGCTGGTCCTCATCTCCAGTGAGTTGCACAACAAGAACTTCTCTCTCTACCTCTACCTCTACCACTCTCTCTACCTCTACCTCTACCTCTCTCTCTACCTCTCTCTATACCGCTCTCTCTACCTTTCTCTCTCTACCTCTACCTCTATCTCTACCTCTATCTCTATCTCTACCTCTATCTCTACC
This sequence comes from Acheta domesticus, assembly GCA_031308135.1. Classification (NCBI taxonomy): domain Eukaryota; kingdom Metazoa; phylum Arthropoda; class Insecta; order Orthoptera; family Gryllidae; genus Acheta; species Acheta domesticus. Next base: position 129,898,584 of record JAHLJT010008756.1, on the reverse strand, counting down.
TCTATCTCTACCTCTATCTCTACCTCTATCTCTATCTCTACCTCTATCTCTGCCTCTATCTCTGCCTCTATCTCTGCCTCTATCTCTGCCTCTATCTCTGCCTCTATCTCTGCCTCTATCTCTGCCTCTACCTCTCCCTCTCCCTCTACCTCTACCTCTCCCTCTCCCTCTCCCTCTCCCTCTACCTCTACCTCTACCTCTCCCTCTACCTCTCTCTACCTCTATCTCCATCTTTACCTCTATCTCTACCTCTCTGTATCTCTCTCTTGTTTGCAGGTACAGGCTGTCCATTTCACCTAGTGGTGGTTAAACAGCACTTTTTTCTCGCACGTATTTTCACGCACAATTACGTGAAAAAGTACTCAAATGTTTGAAAAATTGCACATAACCTTATTTCATAAACTATGTTTAATGAACAGATTTCGTTAAGGGAAAAATATCTATCTTTAATATTTTAGATGTAAGAAGAATTTTGACCGTTTGCAATTTTCGAAAATTGAGATTTTGAAATGAACATGAGACCTGCACCATTCACCAGAAGTGTCCTTCACACTATCCAACAACAAAATTTAATAAAAAATTATGACGCCAGTTTTTTTATTTTGAAAAAAATCGCTGGCGCTGCTCGAGTTCCTGGTGTGCGATGCGCGTTGAACTTTGCATTGTGAATGAGACCCAACGTGGTTGTTTCCTCGCAGCGACGCTGGCGGTGTCGCTGCCCGAGTTCCTGGAGAGCGAGGCCCGTTTAAGTGTGCATTGTGAATGAGGACCCACGTGGTCGCTTGCTTGCAATGACGCTGGCGGTGTCGCTGCCTGAGATCCTAGTGTGCGAGGCGCGTTGAAGTGTGCATTGTGAATGAGGCTCAGCGTGGTTGCTCGCTTTCGGCAGCGAACCGAGCTCCTGCCCGAGTTCCTGGTGTGCGAAGCTAGTGTGCATTGTGAATGAGTCCCAACATGGTTGCTTGCTCGTAGCGACGATGGCGGTGTCGCTGCCCTAGTTCCTGGCGTGCGAGGCGCGTTGAAGTGTGCATTGTGAATGAGGCCCAACGTGGTTGTTTGCTCGCAGCGACGCTGGCGATGTCGCTGTTCGAGTTCCTGATGTGCGATGCGCGTTGAAGTGTGCATTGTGAATGAGGCCCAACGTGGGTGCTTGCTCGCAGCGACGCTGGCGGTGGCGCTGCCCGAGTTCCTGGTGTGCGAGGCGCTGGCGCACTCGCTGACGGTGCCGCTGCTGGTGCTGGGCTTCCCGGCCATGATCGAGCTCTGCCTCTGCTGGGAGGTGCGCGACTTCGGCCGCTTCCACTACGCGCTCATCAGGGACGTGCTGATGGTGATCTTCGCCATCTACTGCACCGTGTTCGGCCTCATCCAGACCATCATGGCCTTCGCCACCGGGGAGATTGAGAAGTTCTGAGGGCGAGCGCGCGCGCTGCAGCGCTGCACTGCGGCGATTGAAAGAAGTGACGGGGGAGTCTGGGCGAATGCGCGTTACTGTTTTCGCTTAATTTCGCTGGGCTGATTTTGAATAGGAAACCTGAACTCAGGAACCGCTTTACCTTTGAAAGAATATAGTTTTCATCGACATTGCAATATTTTATATTTTCCATTATAGAACGTAATTGAATATCGTTGATTAATAAAATTCTAATTTTTACCATGTAATATGTTGATTGTTTCAAGACTACTTGAGAGGGATTACATAAAATATTAATTCACTGATTGTCATATTACGAATTACACCTGAACGTTATTGTATATCTAATAATTGTAAATAAACTACTGTTCTACGTTTCATTGCTGATTCATTGGATTTTTCAACTCAAAGTTTGTTAACTTGTCAGAAGCAACAAAAAATCGTTCAACTAACTCCTTTACTCATTTCAAGTTATAACGTGCAGAATAAATGCAGTTTTCCACAATAAAGAGGTTGATCGAAAAACAATATTTATACACATTCCTATTTTATTCACAGTAAAACATCGTCTTCTAATTAACTTGTTTTTATGTTGTTTTCATGCTTCTACTTCATTTGGGGAAGTTTGTGCGCAATATGACAAATTTAAATGGTTATAATGACAAAGTACAAGAATGCTCACTTTTTCTCTGTATTCTAGGTTATCACATGTATACAACATTTGCTGTAGACAGATACATTTATTACAGGGTAGGAGACCGGGGCTAGTTATGACAATTTTAATTTATTTAATTTTTGAAGGTGTATGGACCATCATTTAAAACTTCTAACAAATGCAACAAATAGAATGGCTCTTTGTATACATTTTTATATAATTGTATTTAAAATACATGTTTAAATGGTATATAAACAGTTTTATGTAGCAATGCACTTTGTCACAACCTGCCCCTCTACGGGGCAAGTTGTGACTTAACTGGGGCAGGTTGTGACACTTGTAAAAGAAACTAGAATATTGTTATATTCAAATATAACAAACGTCTCTACAATGCTGATTCATTTATACGCCAACTTTTATTTAATATTAATTGTTTTAACATGCGAATGGCAGTGAATTTGAACATAGTGTACTGCATTTTACTGCAGTTTACATGTGCCCATTTCTTACAAGTTATACACTGCACCCACTTCTCACCATTCTTTGATGTTTGAAATGGTTTTAAACAAACGAGGCATATGCAATCTTCCGCATCTTTGGAGCTCTAGGATACGTCTTTATCTTTTTTTGACGTATTATATCTAGATATTTGCTTAAAAACATAGCTTTTTGACAACAAGCTTCTTTTTTGTTTTTCCTTTTTTTGTGGTATTTATAGGTATTTTCTCTAATCTTCTTTGTTACTCGAATTCCTTCATTAAAAGGAGTGATAGTTAAATGGCAGATTTCAAAGTCTTTGTTCTATTACGGTTACTCCTGAAGGTCTTGCTTTAGGAAGAGATCTGATTTCCAAAGGACTAACAGCTGATGTGGGTAACGCATTTTCTACTAAAGATACAGCAGTATTACCTTCTCTATTTTTAGCAACTTGACATATTGCTTTTGAACTGTTTCTATCTCAGTTTCATCGAAGATCCAAATGTCATTGGCATTGAAACCATATTTTTCGAAAACAGAGGCTAAATGGTTGAAAGAAATGTCAACATTGTGTTTATTAAAACATGTGTTTCAATTCAAATTAGTAGCTTCAGGAACACGAAGAGAAATTTTAGTATCGCTGCATACATTTCGTCATCCAATTGGTTTTGCAGACGTCTTTGTTCCAATTTTCTGGTACTTGAATTTTGTTCTTCACCGCAATATCATATGCTAAGCCTAGTAATTTCTTACTACGGTTCCTGAAATTAAAATTATTACTGTCAAACAATATTGGGGCAAATAGTGACACTATCACAACGTGCCCCTTAGTACCTGTCGTAACTAGCCCCGAGAGATAATAATATGAATTTCTATTTTTATTTCAGATTATTTTGCCTTTCATATAAACCAAAAAACATCAAATTATAACTTAAAAAGTACGTTTTTCAATAATTTTGTGTAGTTGAACATACCTCAGATTTAAAGTTCACTGGAACAATCTGATAGATTTTTACTTCACTACGTGTAAAACACAAAATGTTCGTAAATAAGCAAATCAAGCAACTGTTCCCGCAGCATCTCCAAGAGAACACTTAGACGAAGGTTTGAAACGTGAAGTAAACTCTCACGAGCTGAAATATATTGGTTCGGTCAGTAAACATGATGTCACAATTTGCCCCTTTAACATTTGGTCTCGGTCTCCCCTACTCTTAAACCAACTGTCCGTAATTCATTTCTTTAAAACGGAAGTTTATTAAGTAAGCCAACGCCTAAATATTTAATTTGGTATCTTAGTAAATAAAGCAATATAATTCCATGAAAAAAGCGTAAAAAAATTCACTGTGAAATTCATCATATTATTAACTTTGCATGCACATATCTGCCATGTACAATCGCGGATTACGCGAGTGGACTTAAATTCAGTGGTCAGTCATCTTAAGCTCCAATAACTGTGTTTATTTATTACATCAAGTGTGCAATGCATCTTGTTATCTTTGTGGTTCGTAAACTGTGAACATGTGATGCACACCATGATACACTACACACCATGATATGGTGTAATCACTTAACTCGTGTTACATATTCAGTTCCATACGAGTGGCAACACTGCTAACATCTGCTGTAATATCTTTGGAACGGTTGTGAACCAATGTAATCGCTTGTCACATCATCCCCTACGTCTTGTATACATCATGTCAATGTAACAATTTGCATTTTTGTGTATTGTTCTTTTCTTTCAGGTTCTGTCTTAACAGCTTTGAACTGGGTAATCATACCACAATTTAAGTGATCATCAGTCGCTATAGTGCTTCACACTTCTTAAATTTATGTTAAAGATAATTGATTTGTACTACTATCGTAAATTGCCTCATGTAACTTATTCAGTAAATCAATTATACGTTACGATTAATATCAGACGTGTTTGCTAATTTCTGAGTGATGGTGACAGAACCTGAATAATCAACTTTTAGGAAAGCGCGAAACCAATAGCTCGCCCTATTAAATCTATTGAAGGGCGGTAAGGTATCCAAGGTAAGTGAAGTTTCCAGAGGAATGACGGAGTGGTCAACGTGCAATGGGTCATACCCTAACCAATTCTCATTCGACTGCTACATGTAATTTACTTAATTATCCATCTTTTACGTCGTGCAGTTTTCATCCAACCACACTATTTACACCTTCACATTTCTAATTTTGGACACAGAAATTCTCTATGAACATTTTAATAATAGATTCTAATTAATGCGTTGTTTAGTGCCTTCATTTATCAAACAAGCTAGGTTTGAGAATTGATATAATCTAAGGAATATTTAAATAGATGCTGATAAAACGTCAGCACAAATTAACACTAAAAGCGGAAATCAGCGTTATCCCCATATCCCATTTCCTTTCCTTATCTCTCTCTCACTGTGTCTCTCCCTGGGTCTCTCCCTGGGTCTCTCCCTGGGTCTCTCCCTGGGTCTCTCTCTGTCGGTCTCTCTCGGTCTCGCTCACTAGGTCTCTCTCGCTCTGGTTCTCGCTCGCTCTCTTTCTCCCTCCCTCTTTCCCTTCTCCTTCATTGTCCCCCATCAGAGCTTGCATCCGCCGGAACGCCGTCAGCGGGGCTCCCCCATTGAACATCGACAGCGGAAACTTTTGCAGCTCCGCTCCGCTTATTTACGGCGAAGCTACTCGAGGCGCTCGGGAGAGGATTCGCCGGGCTGCGATCGCCCACAATAAAAAGCTCGGGCATCGCTTTCTCCGGGAGAGGCCTCGTCAAATTTTAGGGATCCATTACGGCGTCTGCCCTTCCTCGCAGATCAGGGATATCCAAACTTGCACCCAAAAAGTCTCCAGCACAAACGTAAATACAGCACAAAATATGAAAATTTCATAGATTTTGTAGTCAAGCATATACAATAATGATTCTTACTTGTAATGTAACTTCTTAGCAATAATCTAAATATCGTTTCCAAATGTTTGATTACATCCTTCTATCACGTATTATTCTGCAGAACAAATTATCTCTTTCTTATGAACCTGCCGTTCATATAACCAAATAATGCTGATGCCATGAGTACAATAATTATTTTCCCCTTGGCATCACTATAATTTAATTGTATGTACCGCAGTTTAATAAGAAAGGAAGATAATGTGTCTTGCAGTACAACACATTGATTACCTTATACTTGCAGTTATAACTTAATCACAGGGAAACAAACATGGGCAATAGCACTTAGGCTTCTGCTACAAGAGACTCAAATATTAACAACGAATGTTCGTTAACTTCTTAAATATACTGAAAATTTTATTTTTGTCCATTTAGATAAGAAAATATTGATAAAAACAGCAAATGGCATTCTAAATTTAATAATAATAATAATAATAATAATAATAATAATTAATAGTGTAAAGAGAAACAATGTATAAAGCTAAATCAAAAGTATTTGTATTACAACGAATATTTAACATCATTGCACCAAAATATCTGTGTGGGTAAACATTGGCTCCCTCAAAAATAAATCTTCATACAAATATGTTCAATACCCATGTATGTTCTTCTTTATATAAGTTTGAAGTACGTGCGAAATTGAAAGTGATAGCATACATTTGAATTATATTCTCTACAGGGAGTACTCTGTTTTATGAATGAAACGAATAAAAAATCTCCACTATTGGAATTTGTCAATTTCATGTTCTTTCAGATTTTCCTATAATAATGCTAAAGAGAAGACAATGAAAATATAGTAGAGCAATTTTCAGAATTTAAGCATTTACTAAAATTGAATTAAATGTTACTATTTCATAATTTAAAAAAACATTTAATAGAAATATAAAACAAAATGGAAATTGAATTATCGAAATAAATTCAATGTCCACTGCTAAGAGGTGAAGAAAACGACTTTCTTTTATAACTTGCTTCTTTCACGTAGTTCAAGACATATCACTTAACAATTGGAGGTTAGAAACAAGGTACGTGTTAACTTTGTAGTTTTAGCCGAGATCTTTTGGCAAATAAATATTATGGAGTTAAATAGGTGAAATTATCTGACCAATATAACGATTTTATTTATATAACACTGGTCAACACTCATTTTCTTGCCAATTCAAAGCCATTTTAGGATATGTTTAATGCACAGATTTCAAATATGTCATTGGTTTTTCTAGATTGTCTCCAGTTTTTGAGATAATAAAAATCGCATCGAAAAATATTATTTTATTTTATTGAGTACAGGCTATTCGTAAATTGCATAAAACTTGAACTAAATGAAACTAGATATGCCTATTTATACAAAATTAAACTCTTGAAATATTTAATATTAATATAGTCAATATATTTATATTTGCAGCCTGCAAAGAATCACAAAACCTTCTATGATATCCTTTTATGTGGCAAATTAGGGCAATCACGTTGATGGCTCCAGTAGTAGTCTGCCATTGTGTCTATCCCATCTGCCCTGATATCTAACTTCCATTACCATTAAATCTTGATGGAACCGCTCGCTTTGTTCCTCACACATATTGACAAGATTTTCTGAAAATTTGTCTAGATGGTTATGGAAATAGTGTACCTTAATGCTCATTATTGCACCCAAATTTTGAAAGTTTCAAAGCAAATCTGGGACCAGTTTTGGATAATTTTCTGCTTTATGAAAACCCAAAAAAGTTCTTGACAACTATGACAAAGCCTGTACCAATAACCAGTAATGTATTATTTTCGGTTTCAGTGTCAGACATTTCTTTTCTTTTAGTCAGGATGCTAAAAGTTCAGCTGCTTTGTTTGACAAACTGATGTCACGTATTAAATCACTGAACTTACCTCGTGAGAAGTGCTCTTTTGTAACAACACTTCCATCGTATTCACTGCCACTGCTAACTCTTGAATTACACCTCAGAATCGGTATAGCCTCACTATCAGATACAGTGAGTGTGGTGAACATCAGTTCCATGTGACACAGGTCGCTTTGCTCATTCCAAATCAGGGTACTCCTTGTCTTTTTTCTTGTAACGATTGAAGGCTTTTACTTTACAGAACAAAAATAACTATCATCATGATTTCAGGGCTCTCGCTATACCATCAGTAAACCAAATTTTAAACTCTTCAGTATTCCACTGACGGAGATACTCCACACAAATTTTGCATACCACATCAGGAGCCCACGACTTATTTTGATCACCCACTTTTATACCAAAATATGTTTCATATATTTTTCCACAAAGTTTGTAATATTTATTTTCTGTTTTTGTAGCGTAAATTCCCTACAAATGTAGTCAAATACATTAAAGTCGTTCAAACAAGGTCTTTCTGAAGAACTCATTGTTTTGTAACAAAACAAAATAATACAACGAAGCTCAATTAAAGTATACTGAAAATAATGCGATACTCAATGTTTAAAATGAAAAAAACAGTCTTTGTATAAAAATAGATATTTACATTAGATGCTGTGAGTTTTGTGATAGTGTCATTCATTACAATGTTCATAGCACAAAAACTAGAGCCAATTCAGCAAAACTAATGACAATTTGCATTCAGCGTACCCGATTTACTGTAAATTCGTTGCTAAATCCTGAGCAAGTGAAAAAAAGTTATTTTTTGTTGAGCAGTGTAATTAAATGATATTATTTACATTAGACAAAACAAAAATGAAAACTGGCAATTCGCAAAAACTGTCTATTATTTTAGGTAAAGTAGTGCTTGTTGCAAAGTTCTGAAGCGCAATCACCGTATTTTCGAAACCAAGTTCTTTTTTTGGGTAAATTCTATTACCGTCAATTGTCCTAATGCATAACTAAAACACAAACTTTCGTGCCCACTGAAAAGCAAAGCCAGAACCGCGTACGCGAGTATACCTGACTCGGACACAAATCATTAAAAAATTATGTAAGTAATGTTTGAATATAGACTTTTATTAAACTCACTTTTAATGAATTTACGTTTTATTATATAGTATTCTGAATTTTGGAAAATACATTTTCGTCATTGTCCAGCTGCAATCTTCAGTTTCTTACGATACCAGCCGCCAGTACTTAGACTTATGCGATTAAGTTGCACATATCAAACAATCTTCATTTTGCATATTTTTCAAGATTATGCTTATTTCTGACTATCGGCGCTAGGGAGAGAAAGAACCAAAAAGAGCTGAACCTTCAATAATGTAAAATGAGCTATGAAAAGGTCCCATTTTTTTAGAATACTCGTACGCCGAAATATAATGCCGGTCTCTTGTTTCGTTGTTCCAAAGTGAGCGCCTCCTTGTGATTGATTAACTGATTGTTAGTGATTCCGGGTGCGTCAACTACTGAGGTCATTAGTCCCATGAGTGTGTTGCACGTTTATCATCGGGGGTTGGCATTGATTTCCCCTCGCTGGATGGCAAGATCCGGCGCCGACCTGCCGTCGACTAGCGGGGATTTCCCCAAGTATCTCCCACCAACGGCGCACCACTCCAGCCGGGACAAACTCTAAACTCCCGACGGGTCTTCCGACATATGTGGTAGTGTAGTGCATATTACTGTGAGTGTAAGTGTGTGTAAAGGGTGAGGATAGGACAAAGTAAAGGAAGGAAAGATCGCGCGCGGTCCCAGGCCCGTTTGTTAGGGTACTGCTCCGGCATTCGCCTGGTGTTGATCGGAGAAACTACGGAAAACTACCGATCAGAGCAGCTGATCGCTAAAATTCCCCTCCAGACAGCGACTGAATTCGACCTAGCTGACCTACCTAGTGTCAAAAATCCTACCGCCGTCGGGACTCGAACCTAGGACCTCCCGGTCAGAGGCACTGCAGTGACGCCTCCTTGTGCTGGCGACGGATTCCCAGCGCCCGTCCCCCAGCCCGCAGGTAGCGCCCGGCCCCGGCCCCGCCCCCTCCTACGTCCTCCTTCGCCGGAGACAATTAGCGGCACCAGCGCTGTTTGCCGCATAAACAGCAGGGAAAGGCACCACCCTCCCCTCCCCTCCCCCTCAGCTAATTAGGATGGGTCCCTCAGAAGAAAGGCTAATGAGCCTTGGAGATGCGGGCGGACGGGGTGAATAAGACGCCCTGTGAGTGTAGATTCAACAGCTAAAGTTTCCTATGCGTCACCCGCCTATAAAGTATCCGACCTTAGGAAGGGAAAGAATGTTGTTTACCTGATAGGGTTGGGAGCGAAATCCCTTTCAAGGCGGGTCCCTTTGTTGCGAGACAGGACGGCAACCGACTGTACCCGCCACGCGTGCAATGTCGCGGATTTAGTGGTGATGGCAGTGACTAGCGCAGCCCAAAGATCGCTATGCCGGCCCCGAGGCCGAGACCGCTAAAGCAGTAAGGTCCAATTAAATTAAGAAGGTGATTGACATTTGTGAGTGGAGGGGAGCGACGTTGCCAGGTCGCAAACCACTGAGCACGTGTTACCGGGACACGAAAACAAACACTTCAAAAAATACGTGTAAAAGTGTAAACAATACGACAAAAGCCTAACCTCAACGCAACTCATCACAACACAGTACACATTGCGCGCGCAGCACAGGCAGAAAGGCGGGCAGCGCGGCGACAGGGAAGTCGCTGTGCGATGCTCAAATGTTCCCCGTGTTCGGCAGCGGCAATTGAGCGACCTCACACGTCACGTTTTGTTTCTCTGGTTGGCAGCTGCCATGGAAACGGGAGAGGCGTCCTGACGTCACACAACACTGTCAATCACCATCTTAATTTAATTGGACCTTAGTGCCATAGTGGTCTTGGACCGTGGGATCGCGGGTTCGAGTCCCGCCTCGGGCGTGGTTGTATGTGTTCGTCCTTTCATCTCCTATAATCACCATATCGTGTCATCATCATGTCATAACGTTACTTGCAATAGTGGTCGCTAATGACCGAGTAGTTGATGCGACCTTAAATAACAAATGAATACCAAAATATCTCAATGGCTGATTACCCCTTCAACACGAACCGCCGTCTTGAGACGAAACGATCCTTCCACCTCTCTTGGAGAGTATGCGTCTCTAGATGTCATCGGATGATTCCCTATGCAAAGGGATGCCATGCGGATACTCTTGGTCTCATGGTAGTGGTCTTATTACTTCTATTACCGAATAATGACCCCCATCTCGATCAGGTTTTTGTCCAGTTTCCTTGATTCAATGAGCAAATGCCGAGATGGCCCCTTGTTTTGTTTCTGGACATAAATGTAGCTTCACTGTGCGCACGTTTTGTTGATCACTCCTTTTGCTTGTAGTGGTAGGGGTAGATCTGATGTTCATTACTATTTTGTTAGCAATGGTCAAAAATCAAATCAGCAGTTCATTTACCGTTGAAATTAATTTTCTATAACTCGGGAACAAACAATTTTTCTAATTTCTATTTTTTAAAATAATAATTTTTCTTAAATTCTTTTTCTAGTTTTTCAAATGTTGCTAATTTTGCGCTTTTTTTAATTCTAGGCCTCAAGAAAATTTGCGCAGATAATCTCTTCCCCCATAAGTCATATACAGTTTTTACTGTTTTCTTTTTCAAAACAACTTTTGAGTGCTAATAGGAGCTCAACCATTCGGAATATCTACATAGTTTATTAGAGAAATAACGCATAGAATTTTCTTATGAGCTTATTTTGCAAGTTTCGACGTTTCCTCCCCGAACATCCTGTATTTTATTAACGTTAATTTTCCGTCATTGATCTTTGGACGCCTGAGAAAAATCTTGGACGAGTTTTCTTTATTTTTTGTCGGCTGAAACGTACGGGAATATTTTGAGTGGTCCATGACTTTTATTTACTTGAGGCTGACCTTTATTGCACCGGTCACGGGGCAATAATGTTTAAAGGGTTGTGGTAGCATAGTGATTAGCGCACATGTTCCCTATCCTATTGATATAGGAGTTCCCCATCCTTTGTGAAATATATTTACCTTAGAAAGTATGTGAAGTATGCGGGATCGAGCGCCTCCGAGATCAAAATTGCGTTCCTGCCTAGGCCAACGCTGTTCGAGCACGTAAGAACGTGTTTGTGTCAAAAGGGAGGTAGACAACGTAAGATTCCATTGGTCCCCGGCCTTCGCCCATTCATGTCTCACCCTTTGGCCATTGAACACCTTTCTCGCGCTCCGAGGGCGCCTGGCAGCTCCAACAACGGCCTTCGTACTTCCCTGGACCTCTTTCCCACCGGAGGAAACTATGCTGCGACGCTCAACTACTCTTCGGAAGCGCATTACATCACGTTCGCCGGAAAGACAACTCTTCGGAATTCCTTCCTAAATATAGTGCCTGTCTTTGAAAAGGTGCCGAAAGTTCTTTCAAATGTTGAAGGTAACTTTGCCGATAAAATATCCCTTGGGATCTAGCAACAATGAAGAGGTATTAAATAATGGCTACAGAGATTATAACAATACTGCTTTATTCTCTTTGTCATTTGTTATTACTAGAGACCGGATTTCAATGCAAATTCAAGTTTTCCTCAGTAATTAGAAACTAAGTTCACTTGGTATGAGCATGAAAAATCCAGTTTCCAATTATTTTAAAAGGAGTTTATGACATTAATTTCGCATATTTTGCATATTCAGTCGATTTTCTTAATAGCATCATTTTTCCGCAAATTGCTCATAATTCTCCATATTTTGCTTTAACATAAGCTTTAATAATAATAATAATAATAATAATAATAATAATAATAATAATAATAAAATTGCTTTATTTGGAACAGCCCACATTTTGCGTAAAGTATTGTAGAGGCACTGATAGTCACCGTATCTGCTCCTTAGGTAGCTGGTTGCAACCTGGAGTAGATTTTATATTCAGCCGACTCATAAGATCTTTAGTCGTGATGTAATGGAATAATAATAATAATAATAATATTGTTGCTTATTTTATTTTATAATAATGTTTTGACAATGACATGAGTGAGGGTCTGTCAATTTTAATTTTTTAATTTGTTATTTCTGTTCAAACATTTTTGAGGAATTTGTACCTGAAGATGTGGACAAAGTAACTTACAAAAAGTTGTGCAGGAGTTATTAAAAATTGTGATCGTCAAATAAATATGTTGTGAATAAGTAATATTTTATTATCATTAAAAGTCTTCAATAAACCCAAAACATTTCCTCAGACAATTATATTAAATGTTTAATTTAAAAAGAAAGTATTTCAACCCGCAGCAAAAAGTGGACAAGATGTCAAGCTTATAGCTGCGTTATTCCACTCTGAACCCTTTAAACCTTTCGCAAAAATACATTACTTGTTTTTCCCATTATCGTAAACTGAGCTTTTAACTCCTTCGAGCAAAAATAGTTGTCTCTGACGACTGTACTCCACATTTCACTCGTGCAGTTGGCTCTGAACTTCAACACCTGTTCATAGCGACGGCGCGGCAATATGGAGTTTTTGCACCCTCGAACGTTATGTACTATCGATCTTGCGCAGTGGAAGTTTCGCATCACTTTGGTGCATCTGCGCATGCGCAGAAGATCAGTAGTACTCAACGTAAATAAAGCGTACCGTGTTCCGCACATCTCGCATCGATCTTCATATCGACCAGGAAGTTGATGTGTTAAAACGCTAGCGCCTTTGAAGCAGTGTCGACTTTTGTAAGCGCACAAGGCGCGTTGTTCGGACTACACGTAAAGTACACGTAAAGACACTACACGTTTTAGTAATTAATGCAAATGTGCCTACTTCGTAGTTCTCAAAGATAAAATTTGTGGTAGAATACTAATATACTGACGAGAAATAATTATAAATCTCTGCACATCCTGCAATCAATCCAGTGACGTTAATGGAATGACTAGGAATCAGTAACACTATCTATAGTAACCAACGTAGAAGGGTCTTAATGAGCTTTTAAGAGCATATCATTCCACGTTTGGTAATATATGAGTCGCATCTGAAATATACACCAGAGGCACATGAAATGTCGCAAAACAATTTTAATAGGCAAATGCGGAAAACGAGTAGATGCCAATAACACAAAGGAAGTACAAATTTGAGGAGAGAGTGAATCCCAGATGTGTTAGCTTTTTTTAACTATAAAAATTCACCAGTGGCATGATCCTTCTGACAAATGTTGATTGATTTGTTCGCCCCAATACGTCACTTTCATCACATTGCCGACGGCGCGGCGCCTAAGGTCCTCAGTATTATAGGCAGGGCAGTCGTCGGGGATTGATGGGGCGAGCAGCGCGCGAGCGCCGAGAGGCGGTGACGCAAGGCTCTTGCGCCCAGCCGCCACTTCCCATTGGGATTGCTTCCAGGCTCCGCCACAACCCGCCAGGCCTCGCCATGCCCTGCCACGCCACTCCCCGCCACGCTACTCCCCGTCACGGCTCGCAACGCCACGCCTCGCCACACCCCGCCACGCCATGCCACGCCACGCCATGCCACGCCACACCACGCCGTGCCCCACCACGCCACGCCACTCCCCGCCACGCCCTGCCACGCCACGCCACACGCCGCTACGCCCTGCCACGCCACGCCATCCCACGCCACACCACGCCGTGCCCCACCACGCCACGCCACGCCACTCCCCGCCACGCCACACGCCGCTACGCACTGCCACGCCACGCCATCCCACGCCACACCACGCCGTGCCCCACCACGCCACGCCACGCCCTGCCACGCCACGCCACACGCCGCTACGCACTGCCACGCCACGCCATCCCACGCCACAGTACGCCGTGCCCCACCACGCCACGCCACGCCACGCCACGCCCCGACACGCCCTGCCACGCCACGCCACACGCCGCTACGCACTGCCACGCCACGCCATCCCACGCCACACCACGCCATGCCCCACCACGCCACGCCACTCCCCGCCACGCCCTGCCACGCCACACGCCGCTACGCACTGCCACGCCACGCCATCCCACGCCACACCACGCCGTGCCCCACCACGCCACGCCACTCCCCGACACGCCCTGCCACGCCACGCCACACGCCGCTACGCTCTGCCACGCCACGCCATCCCACGCCACATCACGCCATGCCCCACCGCGCCTCGCCACACCCCGCCACGCCCTGCCACGCCACGCCATGCCACGCCACACGGCGCCACGCTCTGTCACGCCACGCCATCCCACGCCACACCACGCCATGCCCCACCACGTCACGCCACTCCCCGCCTCGCCATGCCCCGTCACGCCACGCCAGGCCACGCTACACCCCACCACGCCTTGCCACGCCACGTCACGCCCTGCAACGCCCCTCCCTGTCACACCCCTCCACGCCTCGTCGCCTACTTTCCCAACCACCTGCCCGCTCACCCACCGCCTCCCCAAACCCCGGGCCCTCGGCCCCGCTGCGGCTTCTCACCTCAACTTCCCTCTGCCCCGCAACCCTTTTCGCTTCCTTCTTCCTCTTCGCACCGCCGTATTCTTCCCGTGATGCCCTCGCACCCTCGTCGTCGACATCCTTACCCACCTGTCCCACGCACCCATCGCCTCCCCGTTCCCTGGGCCGTCAGTCCCGCCTCACTCACATCGCTGCGGCCGGGAGAGATGGCTCAGTGCAGCAACCTGATGTCACTGCAGTGACATCTGACCGGGAGTCCTATGTTACACTCCCGACGGCGGGAGGATTTTCGACACTAGCTTGTCAGCTAGGTCGAATACAGTCGCTGTCTGGAGGAGAATTCTACCGGTCGGTTGCTCTGATCGATAGTTTTCCGTGGTTTCTCCGATCAACACCAGGCGAATGCCGGAGCAATACCCTAACAAACGGGCCACGAACCACGCGCGGTCTTTCCTTCCTCTTCCTTATCCTATCCTCTCCCCTTACACACACACACTTACACTAACATACACTATATTACAACACGTACCGGGAGACCAGTCGGGAGCTTACACCTTGTCCCGATTGGGGCGGTGCCCCGCTGGTGGGAGATACCTGGTTGATGGGAAAACTCCGCTAGTCGACGGTAGGTCGGCGGCAGATCTCGCCACCCAGCGGGGAAAAGATCATCGCCACCTCCCGAGAAAAAACACGCAATGCACTTACAGGATTATGACCTAAGTAGTTGACGCGCCCGAAAACACGAATCAATCAAATCAAACATCGCTGCGCCCTCCCCCGCCTCAACCTCCCCCTGCCCCGCAACACTTCTTCGCCGTTTTCTTCCTCTCCGCTCCTCTTGACGTCCTCGTGCCTCGACGCCTACCTCTCCGCCCACCTGCCCCGCGCATCCCGTCCCTGGGCATTCCGCCCCGCACGCGCCCAAGCATAATTCTAAATCGTAACCAGCTATATCCTGGGGCCTCAAACTGAGGCTTCTCATTGGTCAGAATTTTATAGCTGTTCCAAGTAGTAGGCTTGGTGAACACCAGATGCCACGAGCGAAATGATTCTTTGCGGATTGGCATACAAATATAACCCTTCGTCGTAAGCCTTGAAACGCAGAACAACCGAACAGAACTAAACAAGATCAACGCTGCTGCAACTGGCTGGTTGGTTCACACGCTCGCTGGGAGGAAAGTGAATGATTTTCATTCAAAATACAACACGTGTGTTGCAAAGTGCACCGGAAGAAGTCGAGCCTCTCAATTCATGCCAATCCGCAAAGAATCGTTTCACTCGTGCCATCTGGTGTTCACCAAGCGTACTACATGGAACAGCTATAAAATTCTGACCAATGAGAAGCCTCAGTTTGAGGCCCCAGGATATAGCTGGTTACGATTTAGAATTATGCCGCGCCCAAGCCCTCAGCGCTGCCACTCGGACACGCCAGCGCCATCTCGCAGGGCAGCGGGAAAGCTCCGTCTAACATTCTTGGCGCGGCTTACTCACTCGCTCAATTAAATGATCACAGGTGTTGTCATTGCCAACAATGTTATTTATTTTATTTTAAAATTAAAATTAAAATAAATAACATTGTTGGCAATGACAACACCTGTGATCATTTAATTGTAAATGCCAACGACATTTCACCACTAAACCAATAATCACTCGCTCAAGTATAAAATTTTGAGCGAATGTTTGTTGATATATTAATTGGAATCTTATTGCATCGGCCTTGTAAATTCTCTAGGACCTTCCTTGGATAATTACTTACGCTGCAAAAATTCCAGAATAAAGTTCTTTTGGTTACACAAACTGTCGATAATATTTCTTTAAATAATTACTGCAAACTACGTGATGGCTAACACCCAAATGACCAAGTAAAATTATAACTATATTGAGAGTATTATGTTATATTTAAATATTGCCGTAAAGAATCAAAGTATCTTAACAGAAAAGAAGATTCGACAGAGTATCGCAATCAATCGATTGATTACTTTGTGTAATCGTGTGCGTCAACTCGTATAATCATTATTTCCATAAATTAGGACATGTTTTATCTCGGAAGTTGTCGGTGTTCTTCCCTCGCTAGTTCTCTCCCTCTGGGGCCGATCTACACCTCAGTTTTTCGGGGTTTTCTCTAGCCAAGTATCTCCCATCAGGGAGTCACCTCCTCAGCCGGGACAAGCTCTTAAGTTCCTGACTAGTCTCCATACGTGGTAGTGTGTGGACGTATGTGGATGAGGTATGTTTGTAAGTCTGTGCAAGTAAGGGGTGAGATAGGACAGGAAAGAGGAAGGAAATATGAAGGAGATCCGTGGTCCGTTTGTTAGAGTACTACTCCGCTATCACCTGGCTGATCGGAGAAACCATGGAAAACTACCCGTGAGAGCAGCCGACCGCTGGAATTTTCCTTAACCGTTTAAAACCCCAATGTTGCCTGAGAGCAACATGTAAAATTTTCTAAAATTTGAGGACATATTTAAAAAATGGCGTATTTGCTTTAAATTATTCAAGTATAACTCAATACTAAGTTTTTAAAAAAATCATTCGTTACTTAACAATCATTTGGTATTGAAAGAGTTAAGACAGCGGATGAATTTGACCTAACTGACAAGCTAGTGTCGAACGTGTGCCACCGTCAGGATTCAAACCCTAGGACTTCCCTGTCAGTGGCACAACAGTGACATTATTGATGACTTATTGATGTCCTGTGTCACCTTAGCCGCTGCAATACCAATCGATGGGATGTAGACCTCCGCATGACGGTGAAAGGATGGAGGAGGAGAGATTTAAACGAAGCTAGAACCAGCGCCTTTTCAGAGTTGAACATCGATAGGCGCTAACGTTATTACAAACGGGGAGAAACGATATTTCTAATTTTACCCACTTTCTCCCTCTTACTGTTCCTTACTCTCGCCTTTCATATTTTCTCTCTTTTCTTATTCCTCACTCTCCTCCTCCTCCTGTCCTTAATTCAAGTTCTCCCACCTTCTCACATTCTCTTTCTTTGTCTCCGACCATCCGTCTACACTAGAGACAAGCGTAAAGACTACGGGTTACGGTACAGCGTACCAGGCAGAGGTCGCCGATTCTTCGAAAACCCCTTCATTTCTTGCCGTTTGAATTCTTAGGTCGATTTCTCTGATCAAAAATGTTCCTGTTTTTTCTCACGACTTACGAGCGTGGGCCGGAGCAGTTCTTTATACAACAGGCCCCGGACCGCACGCCATCTTACCTTCCCATTCCATTTCCTTATCCTCGACCGTCAATATCACAGGATTTGAAGTGCCCTAAAACCACCATCAAATCAAGTACTCTCCCTAACACTCTCCCTCCCCTTCTTTCTTCCCCTCTCTCTATCTCTCCCTACCTCTCTCACTCCCTACCTCTCTCACTCCCTACCTCTCTCACTCTCTACCTCTCTCACTCTCTACCTCTCTCACTCTCTACCTCTATCTATCAACCTCTATCTCTCCTCCTCTCTCTCCCCCTCTCTCTCCCCCTCTCTCTCCCCCTCCCCTTCCCCCACCCCTATCTCCCCCTCTCTCTCCCTCTCTCTCCCTCTCTCTCCCTCTCTCTCCCCCTCTCTCTCCCTCTCTCCCCACTCTCCCCCTCTCCCCCCCTCTCTCACTCTTTCAACCTCTCTCTCTACCTCCATCGCCCTCTCTCCCTCCCTCCCCCACCCTCCATCTACCTCCCTCCCTCTCTCCCTCCCTCCCTCTCTCCCTCCCTCCCTCTCTCCCTCCCTCCCTCTCTCCCTCCCTCCCTCTCTCCCTCCCTCTCTCCCTCCCTCCCTCTCTCCCTCCCTCCCTCTCTCCCTCCCTCTCTCCCTCCCTCCCTCTCTCCCTCCCTCCCTCTCTCCCTCCCTCCCTCTCTCCCTCCTTCCCTCTCTCCCTCCCTCCCTCTCTCCCTCCCTCCCTCTCTCCCTCCCTCTCTCACTCCCTCCCTCTCTCCCTCCCTCCCTCTCTCCCTCCCTCTCTCCCTCCCTCCCTCTCTCCCTCCCTCTCTCCCTCCCTCTCTCCCTCCCTCCCTCTCTCCCTCCCTCCCTCCCTCTCTCCCTCCCTCCCTCTCTCCCTCCCTCCCTCTCTCCCTCCCTCCCTCTCTCCCTCCCTCCCTCTCTCCCTCCCTCCCTCTCTCCCTCCCTCCCTCTCTCCCTCCCTCCCTCTCTCCCTCCCTCCCTCTCTCCCTCCCTCCCTCTTTCCCTCCATCCATCTCCCTCCCCATCTCCTTCCCCATCTCCCTCCCCCATCTCCCTCCCCCATCTCCCTCCCCTATCTCCCTCCCCCATCTCCCTCCCTCTCACACTCCTTCTCACACTCCTCTCTCTCTTTGTGTCCCTCCCTGAACCTCTGTGAATGGCGGGGCAGGGGCGGCTGGCGCGCGCCTCCCTTGTTTCGGGGTCCTTCGCTCTCGGGGGCGGGGCCGGGCCGGGGGGCGGAGGGCAGGGGCGGGGACGGAGCGCTAAGTCTATTTGAGGCGCACCTGGCGCCCCTGGCGGCGGCCGCCGCGCGAGGTGAATAATTGAACATGGCGGCGACGCCCGCGGCGCTTCCGATGCGCTCATTATTATTACACCGCCCTCCCCTCCCCTCCCCGCCCCGCCCCCGCCGCCACCGCAGCCGCAGCGCAAGTTTGTTGCCTCCCCTCCCCCACCGCCTCTCGGAACACAAGGCGGCGCGGCGCGGCGCGGGGCAGGGCGGTGTTCTGAGCAGAAGTGATTGCCATTGGGATAAGAGAGATTCCATTCGGTCACTGACATGGTCAAAGGCCTGCGTTAAATCAAGGAGAAACCGCTTGTTGTTCTGTGTGTGCCTTCTACTATCTGTTGGCAGGGACGTCCCTGGACTTGATGTCACAAGAAACAGTAACTGTGGAGTGTTCCGGACTCCTACTTTCCATAATGGGCAATATGACGAAAATGTCTTCCTCAATCCTACTACTTTCTTTTCTTCTGCAAGAGCTTTTCCCTTTTTGTTTTCGTAGCAAAATGTTACCTCCAAATTTGAAAGCAAACGCTTATTAACTACATGATTACTTTGATCTTTTGAACAATAACAATTATCTGTAATGATTCCGTTGAAAAGAATCTGTTAGTAATTCCGTATTGTTCCAATTACAAAATTCCTGGATTCTCTTTTCTCCCGAAAAATCTCCGAACCTAGACAAAACATTTGTAAAATACAAAGTAAAAGGCCTAAACAAAGCCAACGGTGTATAATGTCTAGTATTAGAAGGAAAAAGTGTAACGTCCATTATTCCTTTTGATAATGTTGTTGTCTACCAGAATAATTTCAATGTGTTTACTTTCTTTTAACACCCGTAACGTATTATTTCATATCCATTTCAATGCTGTACATTTATTAACCTTCAAGAGATGACAATGTATTCACCAATTGAAAATTGTTTTCATGTGGTTGTTGTGCAGTTGACTTCTGTATCTTGTAAACTGTTGAAATAGGTATCCCAGGTACTCCCATACATACTGGATGCAAGATCGTAAATCAGGTGACCCATAGACGCTGAGGCTACGTTGCAGAAGCTTTTCGTTCATTAGGCTGTTGAGAACTGTTGCTTGGAATCCTCTTCACGAAAGACAACATGTGGTTCACCAACATCCGCCACTATTCCTTAAGACCCTACTTATATGCTTCCTTTTGACAAATTGGGAATATTTCGGTCATTTACAGAACTCTCGCATGCAGGTTTCCTTCTGGGAGTTTCAGAGACCTCACGACATAATCGCGCGTTCGCCGAAACTCCAAAATCGTTCATCAAGAATATGCGTACAAGTCAGGTCGACTGTTGTAATTCTACAAGCGAGCGTGTGTTTGTTCTGCCAGCTGTCTGCCGGGCTATGCCGCAGCCACAGGGTTCTTAACTTGCCGACTCGCGGCCCGCTCCTGAGGAACTCTGTTATTCGCAGATACGCTCCCATTGCTCTCCCTTGTCTCGTTTATAACCATCCAAACGGACTAATTACGCTGCTCAACAAAAAAAAAACTTTTTTTTCACTTGCCCAGAATTTTGAAACGAATTTACAGTAAATCGGGTACGCTGAATCCAGATATATCTTTACTTTCGTTGAATTGGCTCTAGTTTTTGTGCTATGAACATTGTAATGAATTATATCATCACAAAGCTCACAGCATTTAATTCAAATATCTTTGTATTTTTATACAAACACGTTTTTTTTCATTTTCAACATTCAATTTCGGATTATTTTCAAGATACTTTAATTGAGTTTCGTTTTATTAACACACTTTCTTTTTTTTACAAAACAATGAGTTTTTCAGAAAGACCTTGTTTGAACGACTTTAATGTATTTGCCTATATTTGTCGGGAATTTACGCTACAAAACCAGAAAAGAAATACTACAAATTTTGTATAAAATATATGAAACATATTTTGGTATAAAACTGGGTGATCAAGATAAGCCACGGGCTCCTGAGGTGGTATGCAAAAATTGTGTGGAGTGTCTCAGTCAGTGGAAAGCTGAAGAGTTTAACATTTCTTGTACTGATGGTATGGCGAGAGCCCTAAAATCATGATGATCGTTATTTTTGTTATGTAAACGTGATAGCCTTTAATCGTTACAAGAAACAGAACAGGGAATATCCTGCATTGGAATCAGCAAAGCGACCTGTGCCACGTGGACCTGATGTTCACCACACTCACTGGAAGTCCTGTGTCTGGTAGTGAGGATATACAGATTCTGAGGTGCAATTCAAGAGTTAGCCGTGGAAGTGAATACGATAGAAGTGTTGTTACAAAAGAGCACTTCTCCCAAGATAAGCTCAGTGATTTAATACGTGACCTCAGTTTGCCAAACAAAGCAGCTGAAATTTTAGCATCCTCACAAAAAAAAGAAATGTCTGATACTGGAAGAGCAAATAACACTTTACTGGGTATTGGTACAGGCTTTGTCATAGTTGCCAAGAACGTTTTGGGTAATCATAAAGCAGAAAATTATCCAAAACGGATGCCATATTTTCTTTTAAACTTTCAAAATTTGGGTGCAACTATGAGCATTAAGGTACACTAGTACACATGTCTACATAGCCATGTAGACAAATTTCCAGAAAATCTTGTCAATTTGTATGAGGAACAAAGCGAGTGGTTCTATGAAGAAATAACCGTAATGAAAGTTAGATATCAGAGCAGATGGGATAAACACAACGGCAGACTACTACTGGAACCATCAACGTGATTGCCCTGATTTGCCCCATAAAAGGATATCATACAAAGTTTTGTGATTCTTTGCAGGCTGCAAATATAAATATATTGACTATATTAATAGTAAATATTTCAGAGTTTAATTTTGTATAAACAGACATATCTAGTTAAATTTATTTCAAGTTTTATGCAATTTACGAATAGCCTGTGCTCAATAAAATAAAATAATATTTTTCGATGTGATTTTCATTATCTCAAAAACTAGAGCCAATCTACCAAAACCACTGCCATATTTGGAATCTGTGCATTAAACATACCCTAAAACGGCTTTAAATTCTTTGGCAAGAAAATGAGTGTTGAACAGCGTTATCGAACGCCCACAAGACACAATTAAAAAATCAGAAATTCGATGATTTGTATAACGTAAGAGAGCATATTTAGGACATTTTCTGGTAATGCATCATATTTCATTAATATTTAATTTATTATTCACAATTGTTTGTAAATATTATGAGACTACTGTGGTAAATTTGAAATGGTCTTGGGTATTAAACATTTAGAAACAGAAAAGCACGAAAATAATGTGTCGAGGAAGAATGAGAACGAAGTAATTCAACCTATGCTCTCACTTGCTGCGAGTGAAAATTCTAAAAGCAAACTTCGCCATTTTCTAAAGATTTGTGTGAAGCTTTTATTGCAGCTAATATTCTTCGGTCTAAAGTGAGCAATCCTAAACTTAAAAGCTTTTAGAAAAATATTGCGACAAATTCGTCCTAGATGAATCAACACTTCGAAAAATTTACTTCAGCAATTTATATCATCAAACCGTTGCAAAAATTGCTATTGCAGTTAAGAACAAAAATCTTAGGGTTTCTATGGATAAAACAACCGATTCGTGTGGTCGATATATTGTGAGCGTGATAATGGATGTTTTAGATCAAAATAAGAAGGGGCAAGTATCAAGTTAACGAGTATTTATTTAATATAGAAGTATTAAAGACAACCCGTTGTTCCTCAGGGTTTCGAAAATGCTAAACAGACTATTCCACAGAAGTACTCAGCAAAGGCGACTAAAAGTACACTCTCCAAAACCCTACGTTCCTCGCATTGTTAGGTTCCTCGCATGTCATTCATTGTTTTAAATGTTTAGCAGAGCATGTACAGAGAAGTAAATTTTTGCGTCAAGTGCGGTGACGGAAGTAAAACGCAAAAAATAAATTCGACAGTAGGGGTAAAGACAGGGTTGTCCTCTTTCACCGCTATTGTTTATCTTGTTTATAAACGATTTATTGACACGGGTACAGGAAACGGACACATCTGCGCCGGAAATTGACGGCCTGCAAATCCCCGGATTTCTTTACGCTGACGATTTAGTTCTGTGTTCAGAAACGATTGAGGGCTTACAGATGCGTTTAAACACCATTGCAAGATATAGTGTAGCATGGGGACTAAAAATAAATATTGAAAAAACGAAAATTGTTGTCTTCAAGAATGGGTTTATTTGGGGTAACAAAGAAAAATTTTATTACGCACAACAGGAACTTGACCGTGTCAAAACTTTTACTTATTTTGGTGCAAAATTTTCCATGAACGGGGATGGAATAGTCACATAGTTGCGGAATAGTAAAGGAAGAATTGCTCTCAAATAAATCGGTTGCGTAATGCGCAGAGTACCGGAATTGTGTGGATAGAATAGACAAATTAGAAAACATCGAAACAAATTATTACAAATTAATTCTCGGAGTCTCTAAATTCGCAGCAAATGCCGGCGTCTTAAGAGAGGTAGGTTGTGTAGGAATTTTGAAAGATTTAAAAATGAAAGCCTTTAAGCTTTGGATTAGATTATCAAGCGAAGAGGCTGACACACTTATTAGCAGGTGCTTTAGAGCGCAATTACAGGAAAACGATCAGCGCTATTGGTCGTACAAAGTGAAACGGGTACTAGAACGGGCAGGTCTGGGAGACGATACCTCGGAGATGGTTAGAGATAGGGGTACACGGAAAATAGAACGGTTAATCTCAAATAGACGTTCGAATATTTAAAGGAAAGATATCCTGACAGCATCGGCAGAAAAATGTTCGTTAGTGGTACAAATTCACACGAGTCCTGTATGGGGATGCGAAAGTTACGTACACACACTTAAAAGGAATGCAAGAGGGGGATACGCTTGGTTTAGGGTAGGGGGGTGGATGCAACGTAGAATGAAGGATTCGAATGGCAACGGAATCTGTGTACTTTGCGATGATAGAGAAGATTGTCTCTACATCCTGTTAAACTGCTGCGCTACGGAAACTTGGAGAGGAAAATGGATGGGTATGGGAAACTATTGTTTCCAACTTAGAAACATAACGCTCGCTGAAAACATATTAGTTGATAATAGATCGCACTTCATGAAAGAATTAGAAACATTTTTAGGAAAGGTTCGAACTATCAGGGAAACGGTAATCATGGAATGGGAAAACAGTACTGGTTAGTACGATCGGAGCCTAGACTGGAGATGAAATAATTCAATAAGTTAATCAAATCTTGTAATAAGTTAATCAAATCAAAGTAAATATTGTTTTTGTATTTTTTTAAATAGCACATATTGCACGCAATATTCCACGAAAACTACTAAAATTTTCAAAACAATGTACCTGACCTTAAAGAAAGAACTCACTATGAAGAACAAATTTCATTCGAAGGAAAAATCTCTACCTGCAATTTTCTAGTTGGAGGAACACGCCAAATAAAATTCAAACTTTTGCAATTTTCGAAAATTCAGAGTTAACCGTGAAAATAGGACATATGCCACCTTAATGAGTGTATTTTGCTCTATTCTTACCAGAAATTTAAAGAAAAAATTTGGAGCTGTTTTTCAGAAAGTTTGAAAATGACTGGGAGCTTGTAATGTACCCCCCAAAAATTAATGATTTTTTTCAAAATCTCAAAGCTTCGAGTAGAGACAGATGGATAACAGTTTCTTCGATTTGGAAAAATCCGTGGTTTAGCCGCTAGTGGTATTCACAGACGGGCGGACAAAGAGACGTTTTGCTTTCAATTGTTTTTTCGGTATCAAGGACCTACGTATAAAACAGGTTTTCTTACTACACATGTATTAGGGGATTTTTTCTTAATTTATCAACTTGTTTTATTCCCTTTATCGTTATCACGACCCGGCAATGAATTTTTTCTGCCAAAAATTGGACGTTTTTTCGAACAGCATTACATAACTTTCTCTATACTACGTATATTACTCCATATATACGTACGTATACGGGAAAGTAAAAATTCGTGTTATCCGAGTATTATGGATGTCCGTATTACCCTAATCCCTTGCCGGGGCCGAAGGTTTGTGAGCGTCACGGCGAAATTCGTGTTAAGCGAGTTCGTTGTAACGAGGGTTTACTATACTGTAATTCTCAAAATGACAAGTAACTTATTACGAAATATGGTAAAAGAGACCTTTTGAGAGTATGGAATCTTTCAATCCAAGGCCGATAAGCCACGTGGCGCAATCCCAAGAGCGAAATAACATTACTTTCACCACATGTATCATACACAGTTTTTCAGACTGCCTTACTAACTTTCATTTTAATTGTATTCAAGTATGCAAATGACTTAATGAAACAATAATGACAGAGAAAACTGAATCGGTCGCACGACAGAATTTTATTTTCTTTGTTGCGTTCACAGATTTGTCTGAAAACTTGAGCGTCAACTTTTAGCACTAGGACTAAAAATTGAACGTTTAGCTCGAACGATAACATGCATGCTCTTAAACAACTGCTTTTATTAGTGGTTGTCTAAAAACTGTTTTTTTTCTCAGTTTTGAAGTGAATTAAGACTTTTAATTCAAACCGCTCTGCATGTAAATACCAACGTTTCAAGGAGGGAGATATATCATCGAAGGATTCCATGACCACAAGCATACAGCAGCAGTTTTTCTAGATGTAGCAAAAGCATTCGATACCGTTTGGCACCCAGGGTTAATTTTCAAATTACGCAGTTTAGGTACTCCATCATATCTCTCTCGCATCATTGAAAGTTTTCTTAATAAGCGTACTTTTTCTGTACGTCTCCCAGGAGATCTCTCAGCACCATTCACCATCAAAGCAGGAGTACCCCAAGGCTCCACCCTCTCACCCACTTTATTTAACGTTTACACATCGGATATACCAATCACTCAAAATACAGCAATAGCACTATTTGCTGATGATACAGTACTTTATTCTTCTAATAGAAATCTCGATTCTGCCGTGGAAGATTTGCAACATCACCTCACTTTATTCTCCAGCTGGGCCAAAAAATGGCACATCCAAATAAATCCAAATAAAAGCCAGGCAAAAATATTCACCCTCCGTAGACCAGACGTCCCCCCAAATCTCACATACCAAAACCAAAGCATCACATGGCTTCCTCACAATAAAACTGTCAAATATCTTGGAGTTCTGTTCGACAAAAGACTTACGTGGCAGCAAAATATTAAACACCGAATAGCTCTAGCGACTAGTAGAGTCCACCAATTGTATCCGATTCTCAAAAAATCATCCCCCCTACAGTTACATGTGGCTACTCACCTCTATAAAGCAATGATACGACCCATACTTTCTTATGCTTCCCCAATCTGGGCTGCCGCAGCCAAAACAAACATAAACAAAATTCAAATTTTTCAAAATAGATTCCTTCGAACCATTACTAAAGCTCCCTGGTACATTCCAAATGCGCAATTACATATCGAACTTGGCATTACACCCATCCCCGTCCACTTCTCCCTCTTAGCCGCAAAATTCTATCCTAAGATATTAAAGATCCCATCAGCCATTCACTTTCATATTGGTAAGCAGAATCCTCATCGAAAAAGACTAAAAAGAAAGCTTCCAAGAGAATTTTTCGATCCCCCATAATGTAGAACCGATGAGTCTTTTCTCATGACATATCACATAAGCACGCAAATGCATTATATTTAAAACTAGAATAGTGTCTCTAATGTATCCGAATATTCATGTATATATTTCTTTCTAATATATATATCTTATGCGGCTGCAGAGGGCCAATGGCCAAGCTAGAATAAATGAAAAAAAAAAAAAAAAAAAAAAAAGGAGGGAGATAGTGAAGGCGATAAACCGATAATACGCCTTATCAAGCAGGTTCAGTAGACGGCAATCACTTCGCTGATTAGAATGATGGTAAAGTGGACGCAGGTGCCTGGAACAGAGGAGAGGTTCATTCCGCTCTTCCACAGTCGACGTTGCGGTTCAGGCGCAACAATAGGCCGAGAAGCTGTGAGAAGTCAGAGGTAAATCATGTCTACTTTTCTACTAATCTTTAAAGTCAAGTTTTTAATTATTGATAATCAGATTTTTAATATTTGATTTATTTATTATCATTTCACCGTTTGAATGCATACTAGTTTGATTCAATTCAATCAAAAAATAATGTGATTCAAAATAAAAATATATCTCCAATATTTACGCACCAAGGACGTTAAAACGTTTCTAATGATCGCCGGCGACAAAGTGCCCAAGGGCCTTTCGAGCTTTTCGTCGCCCAAGAGCGTTAGAACTAGCGAACGCACGTGGTACGCACAGAACTTTAGTTTTTACCAAAGTTTATTGATTAAGATTTGCATATTTACTAATTAAGTGGATTCACTCCATAAGAGAACCTGTAGCATCATTGAATGGTTATCATATTTCCCTCGTAACCACGGTCCCCTCGATCCAGTAACGTTATGCAGTGAGTATCGAGTTTCGTATCGAAGGCAATAACAAGCTATAACGTACCAGTGAAAAATAAATATTTTTATGTGTAACATTTTCGAGAACCTATTCCACCTAAGAAATATAGTGGATACAAATGGATACATTAATTAAATTTGTAATTAATAACCAAATTTCGTATCAGCAAGTACTCTGTTTATGCCCGAAAAAATTGTAATCTAAATAGTAATACAAGAGTACAGTATAAATAAATGATTTTCTCTCTATCATTCTTGTGTAAATATAAACTGTGAAAATAATTCCTTCTTTATAGAAACTCCATGATCTCGACGGTGTAAAGGATGGCATGGACGCAGTTGGTGAGCGACATTCCGATGAATGGTTTCTCCTTGACAAGAGGCATCCATGCAGTTGCAGTCGCCGACGAGGTCTACTTGTTCGGCCTCAAGGAATCCGGTGATGAGGACGCCGTGCAGGTCCTCGCCTTCAACCCGGCCACGGCCTCCTGGAGAGTCCTCAACGGAGGGGATGGAGGGGACGAGGACGCCCCGACCCCTGGAGGCGAAGAGACAGTCATCCACTTCGCCGTGGCGTCTGAGGAGAGGGTGTACGTGTGCGTTAGAGGGTGTACAAACTTAGACGGGCGCACGTTGAAGGTCTTTGACACGCGGACTTCGCAGTGAAGCTATGTGATGACGAGTGGGGGCGAGGTTTCGTGGCTCGGAGTACACGCTTGTCATTACAATGGACACGTGTATGTGTGCCGGACCTTCTTCGTACGGGGGTTCAGTCTTTGGGCCTTGGACTTGAGCAGTTTGCGGTGGACCATCGTAGGCACCTGGGAAGGTTCAGTCTACGATGTGGCCTACCTTCTCCCGTATAAAAACCGTCTTTATATGCTGTTGGACCACTTGACGGGTCTGCAAGAGGTGTTACTTGGCCGTGATGGGTACGTTATGAAGTCCTTCGATTTGACGACCCACACGTGGGAGGAGTTGAATACGTTCGACACAGTACAGATCAGGGATTATTGGATCCCTTTCATTCACCGAGAAAAATTGTACACTCTTCTTCGGAAGAAACCCAATGATATTCCTTGCGAATTCAGCGAGATCGAAGTAAACGAAATGGGAATGAATTATTGCTTCGCGAGGGATATGTGGGAGCGAGTAAGGCTCAGGGGTCCTGCGCCCGCAGATTTCTTAGATAGGGGCTGTGTTGTTGCTAATATGGCAGTTTTCTTTTCCTTTGAGACACAGAAAGCTTATGTGATCGACTTTTTTCCAAGTTTGAGCAGCTTGTGCTTTAAAGCAATTAGCAAATA
Source organism: Acheta domesticus (assembly GCA_031308135.1). Classification (NCBI taxonomy): domain Eukaryota; kingdom Metazoa; phylum Arthropoda; class Insecta; order Orthoptera; family Gryllidae; genus Acheta; species Acheta domesticus. The sequence continues at coordinate 129,869,627 of JAHLJT010008756.1, read as the reverse complement.
TGAGTTAGACCCATCGTCACTTCCAACGAGGTTGCAAAGAGAATTGGAATTGCACATACGTGCATGGGAATTCTAACATTGATGAATAAGCATTATTCCCACCATTCAGCTACCATTCGAAACAGATGAAATTATCTAGAATTGGAATGGAGCACAGGAATTATTTCAATCCGTAAATGACGTGCAAGCAAGAAAGGTTCGTTGTGTTTTGTTAAAACTTCCAATAGGATGAATTGAAAGTAAACGGTTTAATCATGTATTTCCAAGATTTCTTATTCTTTAATTTCCACTCTTACGGTTTAACATTATTTTCATTCCGACTAGTTTGTTAAGAGAATATTTTTATTATATCACATCACAAAGTAACCAAATGTAGGACTTGAAATCTAGCAATATACCGAAACTAAATTAAAATTAATTTATCTTCGCAGTCAATGATAAGCAATTCTCGGAGTTATTAAAATAATATTTACCAGTTTGCTACAATACAATTATAAGAAAATAATGCTGATTGATTTTAATTTTTCGTTCTTAATTTTTAATTTCCATGTCTTATTTCATTTGTTGTTAAAATACACCACCATGTATATAATTATATTGCTGCTTTGAAAACAAAAGTGCAACGAAGAACATTGTACGGAGAAATATGTTGGGAAGAAATGATATTGACTTAAGAAACTAATTTGAAGGAAAAATTACATGACTTGACGTATTTTACATAGTTCAACGAAAGTTTTCACGTTTGAACTACATTTATATAACTTGGAGGACATAAGAGTAAATTCTTACTTTAAATATGTAACCTTTTCAATAAAAAGATAATGTTTTTTGTGAAAATCCTTTTTTCTCCATTTATTTTGTATGTTTATTTCATTTTTAATTGTTCTACACAGTTTGTAGAAGTTGGCAAGTACTTTATTCAACGCCGACCTTGCTTTTTTGTCAGATGTACGAGTGAGTATGCAAGAGCGAGTCTTGAAAATGTAATTGTGTGCTGTACGACTTAAGGAACATCAGGTAGTAACGACGATGCCTATTGGATTTTTTCTAGATATCTAGTAGACTTGCGTGTAAAGGTAGATTGTAGGTACGATTTACTGTGTTGCATATGCTGATGAAACGTTTGTTAATCCACTTCCAAGTTCCGATAATTTGATACATATGAATTACATAACATAAGACAAAGAATGTTTCCAAGCTACGCGCTTCCTCGTGCCTTACAAATTGCCTCTATTTCACGAAAAATTAGGCGAAAACTACTAATATTTTCGAAAAATTGTTTCCGAGCTTATTTCAAAATCTGCTTTCCATGATTTCATTAAGGCAAAAAAAGTATCTTCATTATTTTAGTAATGGTAAGATGATAAAAAAGTGGACTTTGGTAATTTTCAAAATTCAACGAAAATTAGGGTTGCGCCATTCTCTTAAGCATTCTTTACGCTGACAACAATATTAAATAAAATAATTTGGTCCAATTGAAATTTTTTTATGTAAAGAATCCCCCAAAATTAAAATATCGGTTTCTAATTCAAGGGGTCGCGACATCAGCCAGGCCGTTAAGGGGAACATCAATTCTGAAGAAAATCGGCTGAATAATAGACGCTAGCGTTGCCGACAGACGGACAGATGTTTCGTAGTGAATACAATTTTCGGTATCAAGTACCCACAAAACCACAAAGCATTACATAACTTTCCTTTACTACGTATATTACTCCGTATATTACTACGTATACTATACGTACTTATACGGAAAAGTAAAAATGTAATGCAACAATCACTGCGTTGACTTCCATGTGAATTGTCACGCAACGCCATTCTTGGCCGGAGTGGTATCCTCAGAGACAGTCCAGCCCTGGCTTAGAGAAGGCAGCTTGGCAGAGGGCGCTGGCAAAAGGCGGAACGATGTTTCTCGGCGGCCGCGTTCTGGCCTACATGATGCCTACATGACATTCTACTTCACCTCTGTGACTGCAGGTGCACACGTCTTATTAATTAAACTATTTACTCAGAACCGCACAAACGATTTATCTGCTTCTAAATATTCATTTTAGAATTCATATAATAATAGCAACAGGAAACAATATTTAATATAATATTTGGTGAATATTTATGCAAAAAATGACCAATTACGAAAAATATTTTTGTTCAACATTTCGAATACGGTTCTCACTATTTTCTCTTGCACACGTGGATAACTTAATGTACTCTATCACAGCTTTCTGAACGAGCAATGAAGACTGAATCATCGTGTTAATATACAAGGTGTCCGGGAGGAAACGTCGGAACCAACTAACATAAGCCCTTAAGACAAATTTAAGCATATTTTGTAGAATAAACATTTTGGTTATTCCCAATGCCAGAACCGTAAATAAGCACTCAAAAGTTGATTTGCGAAAATATTTTCTTTGCAAAAATTTGCAATTCTAAAACATAAACACTCCAGAAACATGTACATAAAGAACATTTGTTCATAAAGAACAATTAACATAGAAGTAAAAAAGCACTCAATTTACACAAGTAGACTGCCTTTTCATGTATTAATTTTTCTTTGTGAACAAAAATATTTATTTTCTAAATAATATAGAATGGATGTTTCTGGATTGTTTATGTGTTTCAGGAATGCACATTTTTCCATAAAAAGCATTTTTTCAAACCAACTTTTGAGTGTATGTGCCATTGCTGATATTTGCAGACGACGACGACGCGGACTGGGAGGACATAGAGGAGGAATAAGACTTGTTACTGCGACTATGACGACGATGACGACAACAACGGTGACAAAGTGACGGAGGTGCGGACGGTGACAACGACGACGGGGATGATGAGGCGTCACCCAATGACGGAGATGATGGCGATGGAGGCAATGGGTCTTTATGAGGAAGATTGAAGGCAACGGAGGGAATGGGCGTTGTTGAGGAGGATGAAGGCGACGGAGGCAATGGGCCTTTATGAGGAAGATTGAAGGCAACGGAGGCAATGAGTCTTTATAAGGAGGATGAAGGCGACGGAGGCAATGGGCCTTTATGAGGAAGATTGAAGGCAACGGAGGCAATGAGTCTTTACGAGGAGGATGAGGATATTATTTGTAGCTTCTTTCAACTCTGAATATAAGTAACATTTTATGAATCTGGTCGTTTATTTTCAAACTATCAGCTAGATAATTTTGTTTTCATTTTACTTTATTACTTTTTCAAGCAGCCAGACATTATTTTCTTTGCTTTGAAACTGTTTATACCAAGTCAACAGTTTAATTTTTAAGAGTTTTGTAATTGTTCATGAACACATAAAACTGGTAATTGTTAGAGCGTATTTCATTAGGGCTGGGGCACATTTGACCAATTTGCGAGCATATTTGCATATAGTACAGTTCAATCACAGCAAATGAAGTGCGCCGAAACAGCCTTGGATTAGGGTTCAGAGAGCACAGTACGTACGCACGCGATGCAGGCACCCGGGATCGGCATATCTCCCGTAGCTACAGGAAGGAAATGCGGAACCCCCCTTGCACTTGGGGACGGCTTAGATGGCTCAGGGCATTAGATATAAGGTTTATTCTACAATTGGGCTGATGTTACCCGGTGGCAGAATACAGAAACATAAAAGTACATTTACAATTATAAAACAATTAACAATAAAAACTATATTAAAAAAAAATTATCTTCGTCATTACCTAGAACATGCAAATGCATTTACATACATATACAACAAATGAAACTACATATATACTAACATTTAAGTAAATAAACTTACTTACATATTACACCAACATTCATACATACAAACATACACGCTTACATACATATCATACAAAGACATAGGAACACTCGCATACACAACATCCTGCACGTATTCACTCACAATCACATTCAGACAAATATGGATAAACATTTTTACCTACAACATAATAATATACAATACTTATAATAATGTTTACATTTCTAACACGTAAAGCACTCGTTAACATAAATCAATAAATACCAACTATTGCCAGAATAGCCTATAAAAGACGCTTTAGATTAGTGAAATAAACAGAACGAAATGAAATCACTTCACTGCACTTCACTTCACTTCACTTCACTTCACTGCACCTAATAACACCTTACCTAAATACTAATACCTCAATACTTTTTAGTAGACTACCCATAATCGCAATTAACTGATGTCCCTCTAGGGTCTCTGATAGGACGAAGATTGTCGACACTAGCTATGAACCTAGGACTAGTGCAGCCGTTGTTTGTTGGAGAATTTTGGCGGCCTGCTGCTCTATCACCATTTTTTCATTTGTTTCTCCGGTCAACTCCAGGTCAATGTTGGAACAGTATTCTAACACTGCGCGCGATCTTTCCTTCCTCTTCATTGCCCTATCCTTACCCGTTACTCACACACACACTTGGATGCACTACACTACCATATGCAGGGAGATCAGTCGGAAGCTTTCAGCTTGTACCTGTTGGAGAGGTGTCTCGCCGTGTGGGAGATACCTGGTCGGGGAAAATACCCGTAAGCTGACGTGTGGGTGAGCGACAGATCTCACCATCCAGCGGGAGAAGTTCACCGCCATCTCCCGCGCAAATAGCGTGCACTACACTTAGGGGACTAATGAACTTGGCAGATGACGCGCCCGGGAACATGAAACAATGGGTCAACGGTTCAAGGACTGGCCACGCGCTGTATAAGCGCGAGACTCGATCGTCGGAAGGCTGCTCGTTCACGATTGACAGAGTGTTCGCCAGCCCTTTGCACTCGTAGGGCATGTGTGACATGCCACCCATACAAGCACTCTGCGGTCGGAGGTTTCTGAGCACTGCGAGGTGCTACAACTTGTAAGGCGTATCTAACGTGACAATAGGGAGTTTTAGCGGCAGGCGTAAGGACACATCCTTAAACTCTATTGATCACGTGACTAACAACTTTATACAGTCGTAATCAACACGTCAGTCGTAATCAACACGTCAGTCGTAATCAACACGTCAGTCGTAATCAAACGTTCAGAAGAGTTTTAGCATCAGCGTCGTTGCGTTATGCATTACAACCAGTGGCGTAGCCTGAGTTGTGGCTTAGGGTATGTAACTCGAGAAATGAAAAAATAATTTAAAGCTCCTAAATATTCCTCATTCACCAATATCATTTCTGTCACATTGGTCAATTATAGCGTACAAATAATTTGTATATTTAAAATAAAAACTGATCCAGTAAAACTAATAATGCCTCACGTACTTCATGTAGTTTACTGGTTGAAAGTTAGAAAAAGTTGACTTAAGTTCACGACCTAACAAAATATAAATGTGTGTTCTCATACTTTAATAATAAGAGCACTATCAAACCCAATGATTTTCAAAATTGTCCAATTCATATCATTTCGAACCCATTAGAATTGGCATAATTTATAAAATGGAAAGTAATGATCTACAATAAAAATATAATACGAAAGAGAAAATCAATCAATTTACAGACACGTAATGAAAAACAGGCGACAGTTGTCCTTTGCTGCTTACATCAAGGGTTTCATCTAGTATCGAGGCGACAAAAGAGGCTTTAGAAAATTCCTTTTTAATTTCATGGGTCATTACCATGCTCACACTTAAAATCCAATTAATTTGAATTTCTGGCGAGATTGCATGAAACACTGGAATTTTCCATATAATCCTTGTCAGTTTTATCATATTTCATTATTACACTTACATATTCCACGAAATTTTCTCTATTTCATGATCCCCTAATTTCATTATGTAATTTTTCATTATGAAAATATAAGTCCTTGTATCCCAAAAAGCATACAACTTGAATTAAGTGTGACAGAATTTCCCTATTTTGCCTTATCAGTGTTGTATTGCTCAACATAGCCTGCATTGGCTGTTTAAATACAATTATATCCTCTCATATTTTTTAAATATTTTTAACAGTTTCTCACGTACTATAATTTGTCCACGGAACAAAATTACGACTCCATAATTATGTAGGCACTTTGGATCGCGTTGTGCTCGCCATTCCAGGGCACAGATGTGTATTGCACAGTCACATACCCTCGTGCATTCAAGCAGCACAATCCCTAACCTAAATTGGCTACAAATATATAGTTGCTAAATGCATTAAAACACGGTAATAAAACTTAAATAAAACGACAAGGTTCATTAATTATTCTCGTTTTCTAACAAACACCGAAGAGAACAATAAAGTTTCATAAAACGACCGGTTTTTCGTGGGCACGTAGGATGTAATGGGTCATTGTGCATCTGATTCACAGCGCAGGCAAGGCGGCATTTCAGACAGATTCGTTCATCCTTGTGAAGAATCGAATTCTCAACGGCGCGATGTTTGAAATATAACGAAATATTTTGTAGTCGAAAAAGAAAATTACAAATGGACAATTTTTAATCGTTCATCCTTGTGAAGAATCCAATTCTCAACAGCGCTATGTTTGAAATATAATGAAATATTTTGTAGTAGAAAAAGAAAATAAATGGACAATTTTTAATCATTTTAAAATAAAAATAGCTGATATTGTCAGGGTATGTAACACATCATCCACATCCATGGACGCTACGCCCCTGATTACAACTAATGAAGCATTTCAAGTGTTGAACAAAGAAGTTGTATAATATACAAAGAGTAGGCTAGTGGTGAGGCATTTAAATCACGATAGAAGTCAAGAGTATAACAAATCTACATTGTACACGGAGTTTTAGATTTTGTTGTCCTCCGCGATGAGTATACAGTATAGAATTTTGAATCGGCTTTTATTTAGAATGTTGGAGGAATCTTAAAACAACGTTCGTTATGAGTATGTTTTAACCTAACCCGAAGATATGATTTCAACTTCTTTATCGTGAATTTGTTTCCTGTCACTTCTCCAACATTTCCCGTTAATTCTTGCCAGCGTTGTGGAGTTGGTAAGGAATAATTGTAACTGCCTCACATACGAAAATCGGTATATCAGTGTTGGAAAAAGGCAATCTTTCTTGGTTTTAGGCGGCCATTTTGCCGCTTTTAAGGTGACCATAGAGACTCCTACAGGCGTGCACTATTTATGAAGGTATAAGGACATACCTTAGGTCAAAAGTAAGACGTTATGACTTCAAGATCCGTCACGTGACTATTAGTGCATTACGCCGCGACCTTACGTGTGACGCTAAAACTCCCTAATGAAAAATGGTGACACAGCTCGAAGCGGATACTCGGCATTCCCCCATTCAGCTCGGGGCTGCGCAGTGCAAAGCGAGCACGCTAACCAACAGATCGAGCAGTGCTGACGATCATGCGCCATGTAGCGGCACGACCGAGAAATGACGTGAGATATCCCATCGTGAAGACAGGCCCTCACGCGCCAAGAAATAAAAACCCAAGCATACCAGAAACGATCTCGTCCTGGATGTTCTCAGCAGCCTCGGCGCCGGGTGCTTCCCAGCCTTGCCTCGGCCTCCACCCCCGCCCCGCGCCCCCGCCCTGCGCCCCACGCCCCGCGCCACGCGCCCCCCGCCCCCCACCCACAGCCCCTGCCCCGCGCCCCTCGCCCCGCGCCCCGCGCCCCCCGCTCCGCGACCCCCGCCCCGCGCCACGCACCTCCCGCCCCCCGCCCCGCCCCCCACCCACAGCCCTTGCCCCCCGCCCCATGCCCCCGCCCCCCGCCCCCCACCCGCGCCACCCTATAGCCCGACGCCCCCGCGCCCCGCCCCAACTACCGCCCTCTACCCCACAGCCCCCTGCCCCCGCCCCCTTGCACTTTCATAGGCGGCGTCAGCAGCGCAACTTAGTTTGTCGCCGTCGCCTGCGTCTTCGACGCTGCGTAAATCTGCTTGATGGGCTATTACCCAGGGCAGATGACACATCGACCCGCGGTGAATGGGCACTCCCCGCCCCCTCCCCCAAACCTCCTCCACGCGACGTAGGCAATGGAGCGAGCGATAGAACAGTTTGGGGGAAGACTTGGCTGTAATAAGCTACAGGATGTACGAGCTCAAATCTGGACAAGGAACTCCTTTCGACTTTGTCGAGTAGCACAAACATTTTTGTTCTAGAGGATTTTATAGAAATTCGCGTTATGTTATGTCTAATTCTGAAAAAATATTTTTAGTCTCTTTTTATGGTCCTAAATTATTTCTCCAATAATTGATATAGGAGTTCAGATCTACCTTAACTTCGGATGCGGCGAAGATGAGTGGAAATATATTTTCTGACCAAACATATCTCAAAGAATTTGTTCAATGTCGATGAAACAATTATTTGAACAAGTAGTTACCAAATACTTTGATATTACGGTAAAAGTCATCATGACTGATTTTTAAAGTACGAGTATATTTACTAATGCTTATTATTTTTCAACCTTGCCAAGTCTACAGGTGAATTTGTGTTTCTAAACAAAGTGTATATTCTCGGTTTAGTGAATGTAATATTATAGGAAGTTAAATGAAGTCGACTGAATTAAAAATAAAAAAATTCTAAGCATCGGAAATAAAATCTAAGCTCTTTTTAAACAATGGGTGAATATAATTTTCTACAAAAAAAACTGCAGATAATTTTGACATTTTATATGGGTAGACTCGAGCAAACTGAATAATGTGGATGCAGGATCATGTTCATTAAAACGTTTTAAAATGTCACAATAAACCAAGTTGATTAATTTTGTTTTGAATCTCTCGTTTGTTAATAATATTTGCATTATCACTCTATTTCATTATACATAAGTAATATTTCATAAGTTCCTCAAATTTATAATATTTTTTGTGTACGTTAGAGCCAAAAGCAACAGCATCAAAAAATTATCATCAATATTTCTCTAAAACTTTACATGTTCTTCTCAAAACGGTATGACTATCAGCTTGGTCAAAACAATGCAATTTTTCCTCTAGTGGACGGGAGGAAAATTTTCAAGTGTTATATACTCGTGGTTTGCTTGTTTGCTTGCTTGATTAGTGATTACGGGCGCATCAAATGTTGAGGTCATTATCCCTGTGAGTGTAGTGCATGTCTTTTCGTCGGGAGGGTGTGGAGTGTGGGGTTTTCCCCCCTCCCCTGAACATGAGACACGGTGCCGAACTACCGTCGGCTACCGGGATTTTCCCCACCAAGTATCTCCCACCAGCGGGGCCCCGCCCCAGCCGGGACAAGCTGTAAACTCCCGACCGGTCTCCCGGCACGTGTGGTAGTGTAGTGTATGTTAGTGTAAATGTGTGTGTAAGAGGAGAGGATAGGACAAGGAAGAGGAAGGAAAGATCGTGCGATTCAGACAGCGGCTGAATTCGACATAGCTCTCTAGTGAGTGTGGGAAAATCCTACCACCTTCGAGATTCGAACGTAGGACTTCCCGGCCAGAGGCGCTGTTAATGCCCTTAGCCACTTCCCCCGCTCGTATACTGCGATTTTTGTAGGAAGAGCTCTCAAGGCCACTCAAATCCCATCTTCGCGATGGAATATGTCACGGCATTTGGCGTCTTTTCTCGGTCTTGCCGGTAGAAGTCGCATGATCGCAAGCACTGCTTCATACGGTCGCGATCGTGCGAAATCTAGCGGAACAACTGTGAATGACACGAAATGCCGTGACATATTCCATCGCGAAGATGGGATTTGAGTGGCTTTGAGAGCTCTTCCTACAAAAATCGCAGTATGTTTACACTCTACTTGTATTTGATAACATGTTTCTGCCGGAGTTCTGGGGTTTTGTTGTCTCCTCACTCACCCAAAAGTGCTTTCATCAAGCTCTATCCACATCCGCAATGGTGCTAAAGTGCAGTTGACGGCTTCTGCCAGCATCAGCGGGAGTGTGGACGAAGGGCTCAGAAGAAACTTCCGCAAGCGCCGTCAGAACACTTCCCGTATACTCAGATTTAGCAAACACTCAGATTTAGCAACAAAAAGGTAGCGTATCTCGTAAAATATTTTAAAACTAGCGTACCCGTGCGAGAACTCTCGCATGTTAAATCCCACCCATTTGCCTATCCATTTGTCTATCCTTTCCATAAAGGAGAGGAACTACTAATGTAGTTACAGAATATCAAACAAAACAACAATGCAATTGATGTTTAAAACAAATTTTCAATTAAAGTTTATTCAACATTATAGAGAGATGTTCTTGGAACAATTCATACTTCTTTAAAAACAACATTTGAAGAAATGTTTCAATCCTCCTTGAGAGTTAGCTTTTCGCTTTCCTTGATAGTCAAATAATTGAAAAGCTTTTTACTCTTGAGAAAGTAAAGTTGTGCGAAAATACCGGATCGGGCAAGAACAGACCTACTCATTGCAATATTATTTAACTTTCCTTGATTTGTTATGAAGAACCGAGTGGGTTTTGGAGAGTCAGGATGCCAGCTTGCTGGGGTGAGAAAATTGAAAAATTATTTGTATACTAAAAAGTATTGAATTAGTTTCTGCGTCCTTACGTACCTCGAGAAAAGCAATTCCGAACAAAAAAATAATCAAACTAATTTTTTCATCTTTGAGTACTAAATCCATTTGTTAGCATTAGAAACAATTTAGTAGGCATTAGTAAGCCCAATTCGGTACATGGGAATGTTGGTCAAACTATGTTTGCATTTTTAATATCTTAATGAACCGACACCTTGAGTTTAATATCAAACGGTGTTTTATTTACAATATGAGTTTGCAGCTGCACGTTGGTGTATATACTTCCAGATACCGCCAACATTTAAATAGTGCGTTTGGACTGCGATCGTTGGCAGTTGTCGGTGACTTGCACTATACTTTCTATAATTTTAAATTTAGTTTTTTAATTGATTCACGTAGTATTGTAGGCTAGCGCGTTTTGATTTTTGTTTTCCATTTATTTCAAGCTATTTTATTTTAGCTACTTTAAAAAGTTTGTTCTTTGTGTTGTGCCATAGCACAAGTTTTCCCCCACTACCTCTGCGTACCCGTGCGAGAACTGTCGCATGTTAGACACCACACTCATCCCTATCCTTCTATTTTCATTCCAAGAGGGAAAGTAGTTAACGAACGTGTTTATTTGTTTAAAATCTATGAAGGTAACTTGCAATGTACTAACACAATTACAAATAAAAATAAAAAATAATGCAATTGATGTTTAAAAGAAATTTTCAATAAATATTTATTCAGTTTATCATGGAGAATTTGCTTGGAACAATTCCCAAAACTTACTTAAAGACATTTGAAGTAATTATTCAATATTCTTTGTCAATTAGGTTTTAGTTTTTCGTGATAGTCGCAAAAATATTAGCTTTTTACTTTTGAGAAAGCAACGTGTCTGAATCTGTTGACTTGAAAATTTCATCGAATGATAACGAAAATATTGGTACAGGTAAAACACAAACACAGTCTTCACTCTTCACTGAACACCCACATCTCTCCACAATTAAGTACACAGCACTTACAGACCATGAAAAAACGTTAGTTGAATAGTTTCACTTCAGGCATAAGAAACAATCTTCATAGGTATAGGTATCAAGCAACTATAATAGGACTTCTAGTTGTTGCTGGAGAGCAAATCTTGAATTTATGATTATGCAAATAAACCTCGTCAGACTGCACAAACTACGGTGTTAACAGAAAGCGTAAATAAAGATCGTCGAATCTAAGCCTTCTAAGCGCGTCGCCCCAAAAATTGCTACCAGCAGAGAGGGCTGAAATATTGAGGTGGCCTTGATAGTATTGAAGCGTGGAACCAGTCCTGTGTCACTAGATAGGCCACTTCCGGTCCTTATTTAAATTTTGAATTGTGACGCGGCGACGCCATATGCCCATGTCTGTTCGCCACCAACTCGCTCTGGCGATGAAGCTGTGAACTACTCAGTTGCACAGATCGCTGGCTCGGGTCAAGACGGGTTCTGCATTTCCGTTGGCTTTCTGCCTCTTGGGTGTGTGGGCTACGTGCAAAAGGCCATTAACAGTTTCTAGCGACCAGTTACTTTACGTTTAGGAAAGAAATTTAATGATATACTGTTGAATAGCATTGTCTGAAGGGTGTATTATCGCTACGAGAAGATGCTGGGTGCCAAATTGCACAAATTCGAAACGGTAATTAGCCATCGAAGCGCGCCATTTTGGTTTTCTTTGGAGCGAGAAAAGGTGAGTCGTATCACGTTTTTATGCATGAAGTTTGTTGATTAATGCTGATATTTTTTTACTAGCATTTTTAAAATAAGTCTGTAAAATAAATATATTCGTTTTAGATGCAGAGAATGGCTAAAATGTATTCAGAACCAGCTCTAGCAAAATGCTCGTAGAAGCATTAGTAAGACTATACGCAAAGAGCATTTTCTGGAACAGCATGTATCTGCGAATCAGAGACCATTGATAATGCTGATCCAATAAAATTTTCGGAATCACGAAATCCCCTTTGCGAGAAACCGGTCCAGTAGAAAGAAGTAAGTTCTCCGTTTTCTTCGATGTGCATTCAGATATTTCAATACTGCGTCGTAAAGTGATTTTCTAATTTTTATTTGAATTTCAGATACCAGGGTTGAAAGAATTGCACCACAAATTTTAGATGTTGCTAATGGTAAGAGTTATTTTCGGTAGAATTTATTTTTTCAGAGAACAGTTAGTGGCAATATTCATTGGAATCAAATATTTAATAATTTGAATGAAGTGTATCTCACCAGAAGTTCTTTCTTTGCAGAGCCTTCTGTAGAAGTGTCACACTGTACTTTTTGTGTCTGGAGTAATTATGCCCTGTACATTTGGTGGCAGTATTTGTGGTAAGTGTTTTACCTTGTAGGCACATTTAAATAATTAAATTCTAAATTGTGGGATTTCTTGTTAATTATATTCAATTTCAGATCCTTTGAACCAGTTGAGGTGACACCAACTGCAATGGCTGTAACTGGTAAGACCTTTTTAAGTATAATTAATCTGTATCTGTAATAGAATTAATCTATATAGCACAGTTTAACTTTTATTTTTTTACATTTGTAAACTGCGGTTTTCTTAACTGAGCTCCTGACAGGAATCAGCTTTTGACAGTTTTATCCAATCGGGAGCTTTAACGTCACCATAGTGGCATCACTTTGGAGACTACATGCTCCCGATTGGATTGCAGCGAAACTGCTGATTCCTGTCAGGGGCACAGTTAAATTCAGAGTATAGTTCATCTCTCCCTGTTGGCAATAGAGCTTCAAACAGGGCAGATTTGTTTGAGGTAGCAAATGAGCATACAATTTTGTTTCTGTGATATTAATTTTGATTACACAATAGTAGATAGTTTGAAGGGAGAGTTTCTACCAACATTTTTTTAAATTTTCAGATCCTTTTGCACAGGCAGTTGATCATACTGAAAAACGTAAGTTTTTTGCATGGGTGTGAAATGCACATAGAAGCATGCTATTGAAACCATAGTGTGTTGATAACAATTTATTCTTGATTGTTACAGGTACTACTGTCTTTCAGCATGCTGCTACACCAAGTGGCAGATGCATTTGCTAGCCTTGTTTTTGTGCTTACTTTATTATTAGGGGATATTCATTACATTGGTAATGCAGGCAGACTGATAAGAAAAACAAAGTTATTGCTGATAATCTGAATTTTTGCAGTTAAAAATGGAAATGATTCATAAGAGTGAAAATAATGTTGATCTATTATTTTTAATGTTAAAAGTATACCCCAATAATGTAAATTAACGTGAAGTGATTATTTTGTTTTTAAAAGTTTCTTTGAGAAGTCAAAGCTCAAGAGAGACAATTTTAAAGAATTATTGTTATGTGCTGTGAATGACTTTCTTAATTCTCAACAAAGTTTTTGCAGATACCTCTTCTACGCTAACAGTTCGTAGTGGTTTACATAAATAATGAAGTATTAATTTCAGTGTGTACTTTGTCATTTAATTCAGGTCTATTGTATAAACTATTTTTCCCACATGTTTTTGGAAAATTCTAATTAAATTGAACTTGATTTCAGGATTAAATTAATTCTGTAAAAGATGGTCATTTTCACAAATTTGGAATGCCTATTTTACTATGACACTTTATTTGGAAATTATGAAAACAAAAGTTTTTACTGCCTGTTTCAGAGCAAAGATGTAGTAATGTTTTCTTTTGTTTCTTTTAAGCACTGTTCATATAGTTCATGTATAGTGCTGTATAATAAAGTACTATTCACATTAATTTGGCAGTTTCCAAGCAAGCATATTTGCAAAGTTGCATGTTGGGGCTGGTGTATTGTGTTTATTGCCTTTTATAATACAAAATTGTTAATACTATTGAAATTATAAAATTGTATAATGTCAATATGCTCAATAAATGCTAGATTATACTACTATAATTTCTCATTTTCCTTCCATAAAATCCTTACAATTATTTTTGTTGCTTTTTATAAGTTATGGTTAAAGGAATGGGGAGTGAAATTTTAAAACTCCCGCGTAACTGTTTTTTTTTTTAATTTTGCGGTTACTTCTACGCTATTGGCTGCTCATTTGCCCAATAGAAATCCAGACATGTGCATATGGCGGCACCGGAAGTTGGGCAAATAAGGGTTCTCCGTTTAACATTGAGTGCCGTCTCTGATATATACTCTTTGCGTGGAACCGAAAAGTTAATTGAATGGATCGGAGGATGTCTCATGTTGTAGATTATGATACGAAAAACGTTTCTTTAATTTTACTTTTTAAGGCTCTAAAACGCTTTGTTTATGAGTTATTTGCCGATAAAAGTTGACATGCAATGCGGGTTGCATTTTAAATGAATATTTCGATGCGTTTTTTTAAAGAAATCATCCATATTTTTATAGTCAAAGTGGAATTCGTCAAGTCTCCGTGAAATTCTCTTTCTTTAGAGCCCTCATTTATAAAGATTGGTTGCGTGTGAGAGCCGGAACCCAAAGGTATACTACTGAAATAATACAGGAGACGATAGTGTCTGACGAATGTAAAATAAGCCTCTTCGGGTCAGATGGGATACGTCGGGTACTTCTCCAAACACCACCTCAAAGCTTGGACTTAAATCCCATAGAGTATTTGTGGTCAGTTTTAAAGAGAGAAGTTTACAAAACTTCCATGGAAAACAAAAATAAAACGTCTTGTAGAAGCAGAATGGAAGAAACTAAAATTACAACTTGCAAGAACCTTGTTCTTTCTATCAAAAGGCACTGCTTAGCTGATAAAAGCTATAAGGGATTCACACCAAAATACTGAAATCATAGTTCACTTTCTTTTATCCATTTTTATTTTGTTTTATTATTTCTAGTGTACGATTATCACATGCACCTACTGACTATCATATGTTTCAATGTTTAAAGAATATTCTTAGTTGTCAACGGTTCAGTGACAGCAAATAAATGAGAACTGCAGATTTCATTAACGTCTGATTTCCCAAATATGTTGCACGGTGTAACAAATTTTGGAACATATGAAAATATGTAGAAATGAAGATAAAAGTATGTAGATTATTGAAAAAAATTGTATTTTTATTTGATCAATATTTTCCTCCTTATTAACAAACAGACTTTATTTAAAAAATAACCCTTGAATATTTTAATCTGATTAAAACTGAAAATTCTTTCAAGATCACAGGCTGGCAGGAGAGAGGGATACTTGTTATCGAATCGCGAGCTTCGTTACAACTTAAACTTTTGCTCCCGAAGCACCCAACTGGATGACAGTGTTACTGCTCTTTTCAGCTCGTTACCTTGAAAGGACTGCGTGTTTTATTCGAAGTACGAACAAAATCCGTATAATCTTGTTAAAACACTTTTTTTGGTTTAAGGTTGCATCAACATCTAGATCATTAGCTACCACTGTTGGATTAAACGTTAAGGTATCTACGAGGATGAAACGATATGATGACAGGGGGTGAAAGAACAAACATGTACAACCATACCCGAGGCGGGACCCGAACCCGACCCATCGGTCCAAGATCGCTACGACATTACTGCTTTAGCGATCTCGGCCACCGGGTCGGCATTAAAACTCTTGTTTAATGCCACACCATTATCGCCAAGATTTGACTCATTTTCGGGCCCGGCTTTTGCTTCTTCGGACTATCGTTTTTATTTCTACTTCTATAATTTCAACGTTTCTTGGAAATATCACGGATAAACTATTAGTACCGCATGTACTGCTTGTACTGAGTTCTACAGCTGGAACGGCATTATGTAATGAAGATGTTTTTAATGAAAGTGTGTCTTAAATCTTTTTTCTACATCCACCTCTTTAGTTATTCAATCTTCAATACTTGTTTATTGATTTCTTGCGACTTAATTTTTGTGATGACGTTATTTTTCTTCTAGTCCTTCAAAATCCGTCTTTTGAACAAATTACAAAACACCATCATATTTCCCCACAAAACTAAGAAAACATCACGTTCAGAGTTTACTTTCTGATACGAAACTGAAAAACTTGGGAACGCTCCTGTAGCGCAAGGAAGGCAAGCGTGCATTAAAATGCACATTTCTTTTCACGCTCCGATGCAACCGCGCGAGGGAATTCATTAATTCCCTTCACCCAAGAAATTCACGCGCTTGTGCGTGCGAATGCTAATTCTTTCTGGCGCACGCGGCGCATGTGTGTGTGTGGGGGGGGGCGCGGCACAGCGAGCGACGCGCCGCGACGCCATGCAGGCACCGGGACAGGTAGCTCAGGGCTCCCTCTAACCGGGAGGTCCAAGGTTCGAGTCCCGACGGCGGCAGGATTTTCGACACTAGCTTGTCAGCTACATCGAATTCAGTCGCTGTCTGGAGGAGAATTCAAAGCTCTGATCGGCAGTTTTCCGTGGTTTCTCCGATCGACACCAGGCGAATGCCGGAGCAGTTTCCTTAAAAACGAGTCACGTACCGCGCGTGATCTTTTCTCCCTCTTCCTTGTCCTATCCTCAGTACTTACATCCACTTATATGCACTACACTATCACACATGCACTACACTATCATACCACCTAGGAGCTTTGAACTTTCCTGGCTATGACGGTGCCTCGCTGATACTTGTCTTTAACCAGGGTAATTCACCCCGGGATGGGCACCTCGGCGATAGCCACAATTCGCACTTTGCGCAGTCGTACAAGTACCTCCTTCGGTTGGTATCCGGATCCCGGCGGAACGCAGTTTGCCCTCGCGGCAACCTCCCCATTCAATGCCTGTGTTGGGGCCGCCCTGCCAGCTCAGAGCTACTAGCTTTCCAGGCTAGTACCGGAGTCGAATCAATGCGCCACTCACGTGCACCGGGACAAGTCCCTTATCTTTGCAAAGAGAGTCGGGCCACTGCCACGACGAAGCCTAAAGCTCAACAGGGGGCCACCCGAACTAAGGATCGGGGTGCTTGGGACCCGCTTCCCGTCTCCTCACTGCCTGCAACTTTAGGCTATAGACGTGAGTATCGCCAGAATTATGGCAACCTGATGGTAAGTCTCAGAGTCCCGCTGCTGTTTTACATGCGGATTCCAGAGCATTCCGAATGATCTCCTTCACCCTGGCCCCGCTGGTGAGAGATATCTGATTTGGGAAAACCCCAGCAAACCGTCGGGTAGGTTGGCGCCGGATCTCGCCATTCAGTAGGGGAAGATTATCGCCACCTTCCACGACAAAAACAAGCACTACACAGATGGGACTAATCGCCTTAGCAGATCACGTGCCCAGAATCACAAATCAACCAATATAAATTAGTAACGTACACAATGTGATCAAAAGTATCCGGACACGGAGGCGGTCGTGTTATGGTGTGGTCGTGTTATGGTGTGGTCGTGTTTTTCATGGAGGGAGCTTGGACCTCTTGTTTTGCGTAGCACTATCACGTCATAGGCCTACGTTGATGTTTTAAACACTTTCTTGCTTCCCACCGTTGAAGAGCGATTCGGGGATGGCGATTGCATCATTCATCACGATCGAGCGCCTGTCCGTACTGCACGGCCTGTGGCAGAGTGGTTACACAACAATAACATTCCTGTAATGGACTGGCCTGCGCAGAGGCCTGACTTGAATCCTATCGAACACCGTCGGGCTGTTTTGGAACGCCGACTTCGTGCCAGGCCTTACCGACTTACATTGATACCTCTCCTCAGTGCAACACTCCGTGAAAAATGGGCTGCCATTCCCCAAGAAACCTTCCAACACCTGATTGAAAGTATGCCTGCGAGAGTGGAAGCTGACGTATCGATGGAGGGCGCCACGAACTGGTAAGTCATTTTAAAGCCACGAGTCCGGATACTTTTGATCACGTAGAGCAGTGGTGTCAAGGTCTGCTGCTGGTGGCAGTAGCACGCGTCGTGGCACCGTGGCATGCCACGAGCTTCTCTGCGCAACTAGCGTCGGGAAAGGAAACTATTAGCATTAACCTCGTCGTTTTACAACAGGGATGGCGTTGTCTCTGGTGGCGGGGTAATGAACTGCGTGGAGGGGCGATTTCGTGGTGGCACTTTTGCCACGGACTCCCGCTCGTGGCATCGACCTTGACAACATTGACCTTCGCGCTTTCGTGAGCGCGGATGTTCTCTCGGCGCGTCGCGGGTCCGAGGCGAGAGGAACGGCGGTTGGCGCCGCGTGCACTGCGGGCGCCATGCGTCGCGGGCGCCGCGCCATCTTCTGCGCAATTAAGCACGCGCGAGGACACGGCGCGACGCGGCGCCGGAACCCAAGTGGCCGTTGTGGCACCAAGCGTCGACTGCGACGGGAATGCGAAACGAGCGCTTTTATTTGGCACACACCGCCCCGCATGGGGCATTGCCTAAGACATTGCATACTCTTGGCCAGGAGAGATGGCTCATTGCATCAATCTGATGTCACTGCAGTCCCTCTGACCGAGAGGTCCTGGGTTCGAGCCCCGACGGCGGCAGGATTTTCGACACTAGCTTGTCAGGAAGGTCGAATTCGGCGAAGTCTCTGTCTGCAGGAGAATTCTAGAGGTCGGCTGCTCCGATCGGTAGTTTTCCGTGGTTTCTCCGATCAACACCAGGCGAAAGCCGGAGCAGTACCCTAACAAACGGGCCACTGACCGCGCGCGATCTTTCCTTCCTCTTCCTTGTCCTCCCTTCACCCTTACTTACACTCACACATATATGCACTACAGTACCACATATGCCGTGAGACCTGTCAGGAGCTTACAGCTTGTCCCGGCTGGGGCGCTGCCCCGCTGGTGGGAGATACCTAGTTGAGGAGTCGATGCCAGATCTCGCCGGGGAAAAGATCATCGCCACCCAGAGAAAAACATGCACCACACTTACGGGAAACTGACCTAATTAGTTGACGCGCCCGGAAACACGAATCGATCAATCAATCTTGGCCAGGGTGTACACATGACTTGGGTCGGTTCGAAACTTCATCCATAACCGTGCTTAGCTGCTATACGCCTGTAGTTAAGTCGGAGGGAGAGGTCGGTGTGAAGCAAACAGTGGTTGGTTCGCATCGAAGTTGACGGGGCATACAGCAGCTCAGTTCTAACGGATTTGCTTCTGATAGAAAAAATGTTCATAAAACCACCGGTTGGCGCTTTGCTGCGTTCTAATAGAAAATATTTAGCAACACAACAATTGGTTAGCACTAAATGTTGCACAAACATGCTGCTAAAGTGTTCCAACGGCTCCTGTGCGCGCACGAACGTAACAATAGGCGAGCGTTATGCGTACAAATTTGATTTGGGCGTTAATGGTTACGTAATCGCCAGAACACGGCGCGGCGCCGGAACCCAAGTGGCCATTGTGGCACAAAGCGTCGACTGCGACGGGAATGCGAAACGAGCGCTTTTATTTGCCACACACACACACCCGGATGGTTCAGTCACAGGCCACCCCTATATTTTCAAGTTCATCGAGTACTTTTTTTTCCCGCGAAGAGGCCGACTTGGACCACGTACCTGGACCATGCACTTGGGCCACGCACTTGGACCATGCACGTAGCATTTACCGGGGTCAATATCATTATCTCGGTAGCAGCTGCATGTAATTTTATCAAGGGATCAGCATTTAGCTGGATCCGATATTTATCCCCCAGGGTTGTTAGCCCTGAGGGTAGGGAAGATGAAATGATGATGATAATGAGGGGTGAAAGGACGACACACAGCGGCACGACCGAGACATACACAAACACACTCATACCCGAGGCGGGACTTGAACCCGCTATCCTTCCGTCCGAGATCGCCACGGCACTACTGGTTTAGCGATCTCGGCTATCGGGACCGGTCATCGAGTATTTTTATTATATAGTTTTTTACAAAACTCGCATTTAGTAAACTGTAATATAACGATATTTAATCGTTATAAAACATTCAGGCTGTGAAACGATAATCAAAGTGATCAAGAAAATGTTTTACCGCCCATTAATCACAGGAAAGGTTGTAGTATGCATTAATCTTGCATGAAATCGACTGATAGAATTTGTGCACTTCATCAGAACAAGTTTTGAAGGCGAACTTCATCCCGTGCGCCCTTGTAAACGAGTGATCAATGTTTTTACAATGAGCCGCTTAGCGGAGTATCGTGTCGCCGTCCGTTGCTGCTGCTTGCGAAGCAATGGATGCGCATGGAAGGGTGAAGGAACTGAGAACTGTGAGGACAGCGTATTGCAATTGGAATTTTGTTACGCAGAGTCCATGCCTATTAACTAAGCTACTAACATCAATCTTTTCAACCGTTTTCAGAAATTATGTTTTACGTTTTACATGCAATTCATGTTTTTTGTTTTTCTGAAAATATTTTACAAAAAATCTCTACTTTCGTAAGCATAATTTTATTTTATTTTATCAATGGACACGTTATCTTAGACAAGGATTAAAATACCGTTGGTAGCCACTCGAGCTTACTCTACACGATGTGTTTTGTCCTTTTTTATTGTATTTTCTGAAGATAAAAAAAATGCACGCGATTTCTCAGACGTACGTGCCGTCTCCTCCAATTCACAACCCACCAATCGATACTGGCTGCCAGCTGGCGTTTTCATATCTAACGAAGAAGACCATTGCTTTCCCACCATTACTGCCGCTGCCTACTACCACTATCCGAAGTCGCCACCGCCGTCTCCGAGGTTGCCCATGTGCCCGTTGGAGTCACCCGATCTCGAAATTTCGTTTTTTATCACAAAAATTGCCACCTCGAAAGTAGTTGCCGACTCGAATTTCTAAATGTTTGTTCGAATTTTTTGTATTTTAAAATATTTTTTTTATATTTATAATTCAATTTTAACACTTTTCTAAATTTAATTTGTATTAGTTTACAAAGTGCAACTTTTTAACTTCAATCAATGAAAATAGTTGTCGCACGAAAAACTATAATTCCTCGGAGATTCAAGGATTTAAGTCACTTTCTTTGATGCCACTCTCCCGAAAGGCACTCCTGGCTTGAATGGCCTCGTTCTAAGCAAAAGAACGAACTTTTTGATTCCCAATGAGTGCATGCGAAGTAGCTTCCGCAGAAAAGAGTAAGATTGGGGCAATAGGAAAGCTGCAGGGAGTGTGATTGGTGATAACTGCATTCATGCTATGTAAGCTATTTCTCTAAGATTCGGTAGGCACATCGACACTTTCCTGCATCGATTGGAAGGTGAGGAAAGCAATAGTTAACTATCTCACTTCCTTAAAATGGCCAAACACACCTCATTGGTGTTTCCTTGTGGTGCACTGAGGAGCCTTCTAACCTTCAGTGTTATGAAGGTACAATTTACTGTTTTACAATTCCATAGGCGTCCTTTAAATTTGAAGATAATCGTGATTTATAGAAAGTTCAGAAAGGAACAGTCCAATTGTTACTAGTTTGAAAAATATTCCTAATGAAACAAATTAAATGCAACAGACTTTTATGTATTACATATTCAAATTATTATAAACAATTTCTTGTCAATAGTTTTTTTTTGTTCTTCACTACTGAAAGAGCTAATTTGATATTATTGAATAGAATTGTGTCTTTAAATTACTTCAAAGATTTGTAATAATGGCAGTACATTACATCTATCATCATTGTATTTTAACAAATTCCGAAAAAACCTGTTGTCAAACAAGTATCTTCAGAACAGTAATATACAATACCCAGAAAACTCTCATTTAAAATTTTATTTTTATTATAATGAATGCTATTCCACATTTATTGCGTATTTTACATCATCCATAAGAAAAACTACAAATGTAGAATATAAAGAGCACCTAAAATGCATGAAAACACAAGAACATCGAAAAAGATCCCGATTACAATCCAAAAGAAGAATGGAAACCGGAAGTTAAAAAAGAGCGTGTCCCGACGACAGCACCACGAAACCTTTAGAAAAATCCAAAGCTTGAAAAATAGGAAAAAGAATGGTAAACATGTCGTAAAATCGGTCTCCATTCTACGAGCCAAGTAAATGACAGAAGTCCCCGTTTGTGGACCGTTCAGCTTTCTTATGTGTTCAACCCCGTTGCCACGACTCGAGCAAACTCCTCTACGAGTCGGAAACGGACAACACGAACTCCTCACCAGTCCTCTCCGCGTAATTATTTTGCATCTTTTGTTAAAATAGATCAAATGTTTCGTGTTTTCATAGAATCTATTTATATGTGGGCCATCACTGATTAGAAAAGATTGTCAATTTTTTTTTCTTTCTGTAGGTGATATAATACATGTGCAAATGTAGAATATTCCTTGATATCATATTTTTTAAACTAGGCAAAAAAGTGAAAGAAGACCTACAATGTACTTCAATAAGGTGCATATTTATTTCAATTATTTCTCCGGAGAAGTAAGCTATGTTTGCACAATTTTGTTTTCATTCCAAGCATGCTTCTGAATTTTATCAAGAAAGGTTTATGCAGGAAATTCAATATTGTTGATTTTCATTGCATATTGAAGAACACATTTCAAATTTTTAGGTCATAAATGCATATTTTAAAAAGCATATTTCAAGATTTTTAGAGCACAAAAATCTGCTCCCTACTTATAAACTTAAGAACAGATAAAAGATATTTCATGTTCTAATCACTACAAATACACAGATTATACAACGATGTCCAACTAACATGAATACTACAGGTATAAAAATTCCTTTACTGATCCTGAAACGTTAAGGACGCAAATCAAAGACAAGTTTGGGATGTTACCGGAAAAAGGAGCGTACTTGCTGCTTGAAGCATCAGAAAGGGTTATCTCACCGTAATGAAGTTAGCACCTAAGCGGTAGCCGAAGTGCCTCCTACAAATGTGATGGCCTTGCAGCTGCTACACGAAATGTCAGCCACGGTCTCTTGGTCCACACAATTGGGCTGCACTTCAGTAGAACTAATCTACCAATGTAACTTTTAGAGGTAGCTGAGAGTGCGATATGCTAAGTTGCTTTCAAGTACTGGCAGACAACACGCAGCCTCGTGGCTCGCTTAGAAAAACATTAGGTACCGCCTTGTACGGATTGGGACAAACCACTTCTTAAAAGCACACTGTTTTGAGATCTGAACAACATGGCGACCATAAAAGTTCTGTTACGTAACTACCACGGTGTAAGATATATAGGTGTGTCAACTAGCCGCCTTTGGGGCAAATTTTCCGAAGCCAGTTTGACGCTAGTTCCTCGCTTGTCCGTACGGTGCGCACGATCGGTTTGGGTCGCGGTGTAAGATGTACATCTTAAGATGACATCTTAAACTGTGGTTATTACACAGTTTTATACAATATTTCCTAACCATTTTCGTAACTGTTCGCTTTGGCATTTACCAATTCTACCGCGAAGCGCCGAATCGCTGACCTGAAATAAGTTTTTTTTTAAATTTATTTTAAATAGGATTATTATACAAAGTTCAGTTTTTACAACTCTCCATTTGCTTTGTTGACTTACATCTAATACTATAAACTAAATCTATTGAACACTACAATTGACGAGGGGACTCACCGAGCACCTCTAAGAAGTATTAATATTTGCAAAAATGTTTAGGAATGAGTGGATAGGATATCTATTTTTTATTCTTGTTGGGGTTTCATTAAATTTACCTATGCTGATGTGTCTATCTTGGTTGATGAGGGTTAGGTTGGAATAGAAGTTATTGGCCAGGAATGCTATGTGGTGTGCGATGGGATTAAGGTTAAATTCGTGGTGTAACTGCTTATTGGAAATAAACCAAGGGGCTTGAGTGATGGTTCTTAGAAATTTATTTTGAATTATCTGTATTTTGTTGATGTTATATTTTGCTGCATTTGTCCAAATTGGACAAGCGTACAGAAGAAGAGGTCTTATGATGGTTTTATACAAGATGATGCCTGAAATAAGTAATCAGCTGGCCACAGAGCTGTCGAATGTATCACGACCTTGCCAAATGAGACCCAACGATTGCAGTGCTTATATGCGAGAACTGTGAGAACTACCCTCACATAAGCTTCAGTTTTAGACTGGGAGTGAACACACCTATATATCTTACACCGTGTTAACTACCTTACTACTGCAGAGAGACACGGGACCCGTTCGCATCGATTTCCACGACACGATTCCCAATCACTTGATGGTTCGTCATGACGTTTTTGCTCTTTCCGCGCTCAATTCAAGCGAGTTCGAACAAGTACTAAATAAAAAAATTAATTAAAATAAGACAAAGAATATACTAAAGTTCATTCAAAATATAAGACTTGAGAGTAAGACTGTAAATTAGTAAGAATGATACAACTAAAACAATCAGATCTGATTTTGGAGAATCACTTCAAGAAGTAGATTGGAGGATATCAATTAAAGAACCACACCGAGTTTCAAGATCTCAAGCGTCCCCACTGTATTTAACTAATAAAGGCATACAATTCATTGCTGCACATAAACAGCTGCACATAACATCTGCAAATCCATTGCTGCACATAGCAGACAGAAGATAACACACAAATGTCATGTTTATTCATCAAATAATATTATTATTCAATTATTATTAACCCTGTTCGTGCTTGCGCTTATGAAAATCCGACGACTTTTCGCAAAAGCCGCCACACGTCTTCAAAAAGTAGCAAGTTACATGAAAAGTGGTGGACAGCATTAAACGTTCCATTAATTCTTGTCAAACTTGTTACTGAGTTTTAATTTGATACAGTAAAATTTCTTTGATAATGATTCAACATTTTGCAGTATTTTGGGGCATGTCTGTTTTAAACCAAAAAATTGACAAGCCCGAACTTGCAAAACGAGATGAACACATTATATTTTTAAGATCCTCATTTCCAGGCATATATGAGTTAAATGGTTTGATGGGTGGGTGATATCCTGATTTGAACGATGATGGTGCATTAGTGAAATGTGGGGCGGGGGAAAAGGAGAACTCCCAGAAAACCTGCCACAAACCCGCATTCCCCACCTCAATTCCATAAGATTCGAGCGGGACTTCGACGCCCATACCCAAAGGTGGAAGGTGAACACTCTACCACGGGTGACCCCGACATGTCAACCTCAATTCCATATGGATGGAGCGAGACTTCGACCCTGGTATCCAAACTGAAAATTGAACACTCTACCACGGGTGAACCCGAGATGTCCATCTCAATTCCATAGGGATGAAGCAGGACTTCGACCCCGGTACCCAAACCGAAAGTAACCCCGCGGGTGACCCCAAGATGTCCACCTCAATTCCATAGGGTTCGAGCGGGACTTTGACCCCAGTACCCAAACTGAAAGTTGAACACACTACCACGGGTGAACACGAGATGTCCACCTCAATCCCATAGGGTCCGAGCGGGACTTCGACCCCGGTACCCAAACTGAAAGTTGAACACTCTACCACGGGTGACCCCGAGATGTCCACCTCAATTCCATAGGGTTCGAGATGGACTTCGAGCCCGGTACCCAAACTGAAAGTTGAACACTTTACCACGGGTGAAACCAAGATGTCCACCTCAATTCCATTGGGTTCGAGATGGACTTCGACCACGGTACCCAAAGGTGGAAAGTGAAGACCCCACCACAGGTGACCCCGAGATGTCCACCTCAATTCCATAAGGTTCGAGCGGGACTTCGACCCCGGTACCCAAATTGAAAGTTGAACACTCTACCACAGGTGACCCCGAGATGTTCAGCACAATTCCATAGGGTTCGAGATGGACTTTGACCCCGGTACCCACAGGTGGAAGGTGAACACTGCACCACGGGTGTCCCCGAGACGCACACCGCGGGGCAGGCGCTGTCTACTGTCAGCAACAGACGCATCGCAGCGGCCGGGGCCCTCTTCCCCGCCCGCGCCCGCACACGGCCGCCCGCTGCCTATGCTAATTCCACCCCCCAAATCCTTTCAATTAGCGGCACTTGCCCCGGGTGGGCGGGGCGGAAGGCGGCGGCAACCTGTTCCTCGGGGAGCGGAATCAATAGCGGGAGGAGACCGCCGCCCCCGCCCCCGCCACCGCCCCCGCCCCCGCCACCGCCACCGCCACCGCCGCCGCCGCCGCGCGGAGGAAAGTTGGCAAGACGCGCGGCTGCGAGCGCTCCCAGCGGCTGAATAATACATGCGCGCGCGGGCGGCGGGGGCGGTGGGAGGGGGTGCGGTCGCCCCTGCGCCGGGGGAACGCAGCTCTTTGGGGGCGCGTGGGTGGGGGCGCTCGCTTCCCCCCTCCCGCCGCAGCCCTTTCCCGCGTCGCTCCCTGCGTCGCACGTAGACCGCCATGTTACAATAGAGACTAGATGAAAGCGCCGTTAGTTAATGCCTTATTTTACGTGGCGAGACTCGGGCCATCAGGCCCGCTCTTCTGTCTGACCACGCAAATTACGCTTCTCTCCTTTCACCATCTAGCGGAGAAAGAAGGTATTATCTCGAGCGACGAAAGAGGCGATTTGAATTTAGCTCAGAGGCTTCATTTAGGCTTGAGGATATTTTACATGCAGTAAATCTACTACATGGGGCAGCCAGCTTTACTTCCCCTCCAAAGGATTTTTTTCGCCCTTAAA
The DNA here is from genome assembly GCA_031308135.1 of Acheta domesticus. Classification (NCBI taxonomy): domain Eukaryota; kingdom Metazoa; phylum Arthropoda; class Insecta; order Orthoptera; family Gryllidae; genus Acheta; species Acheta domesticus. The sequence continues at coordinate 129,842,887 of JAHLJT010008756.1, read as the reverse complement.
AATCCACGGCTTCGATCGAGTTTGAACCCGCAATCGTGGGTACAACAATCCAATACCATCCGAATCCGGAAGCGAGTGGACTCTGCATTTTGCAAATCATTGTTTGAAATGAGAAAAGGTTGAATTCTGGTAACGAACTTGAAATGGACTGATTGATTGATGGTTAGTGATTCCGAGTGCAACTGCGAAGGGCATTAGCCCCCGTCAGTGCAAACCATGTTTTCCTCGGCAGGAGGCGGTGGTCCTCCCCCGCTGGCTGGCGAGATCCGGCCTCGACCTACCGGGGTTTTCCCCAATCGCATAACTACCGTCAGGGGGGCACCGCTCCAGCTGAGACAAGCTGTAAGCTCCCGACCGGTTTCGAGGGATGAGTGGGTGTGTAGTGCATGTTAGTGTAAGTGTGTGTGTGTGTGTGCAATAGGCGAGGATAGGACAAGGAAGAGGGAAGAAAGATCGCACAGTCTCTGGCCTGTTTATTGTGGCACTGGTTCGGTATTCACTTGGTGTTGGTCGAAGAATCCATGGAAGACTACCAATCAGAGCAACCGGCAGCTAGAATTCTCCTCCAGACAGCGACCGAATTCGACATAGCTGATAAGTCGGTGTCGAAACTCCTGCCACCGTTGGGACTGGAACCTAGAACCTCCCGGTCAGAGGGACTGCAGTGACATCAGTTGACCCTGAGCCACCTCTCACTTAATGTAGATACGGTTATACACAAGAAAACATTCTAATATTTCAGCAGGGTTTTTTTAAAAATAAAAATACATTGAATTCGCGCGATTAGATGGAACAGAATATCAAATACTCAATTGAATTTTATATTAGTTTCAAGATTCTTCTCGTGTCTCACCGCACTTACTATGGAATGAGGGCAACCAGAGTGGCTTCCATTTCCGTACATACGTAGTGTACGGGAAATTACGCTAATAAATAGAACTAGTAACGCTACATCAGCACATATTTCCTCGCATTATTTGTAACGGCTCCGCGTTGACCATAGAAACTACTTGTAAAAATGTTTCCAGGAAGCAACAATTTTTTTCCACGCCAAGCCTCGAACTCAGATCCATTGAGCCAACTCGCCGCTCACTTTACCGCTACTCCACCCCATACCAGTCGCTCTGCCGCACTCACTTCGACCAACAATTAAAAATGTAATTATTTCTGCCAATGGCGTAGCTAGGGGAGGCAACGGGGCGGCGCGCCCCGGGTGACACCATTCTAGGGGTGACACCAATTAAATTATTTTACAGTTGGAATTATATAATTTAAATCATTTACTTAAAAATTTTGTGTATTAATAGTTTTCTTACTTTCAGTGGGTTGAAAATTTTATTGTAGGAATTGTGTAATTTTTAGGGTTCATTTAAAAATTATTTATATTAATTTGATAAGTATACACTTAAATCATAGGCATAGATTATGACTTAATTGCAATTATATTGCAATTATTCCTAATTACATAGTTATTTATAATGTATTAAAAAATTCTATCATGTGCAAATATGTTTGTATTTTCAATAAAATATTATACAATCAATGCAGCAATAGATATTTTTATACTTAATTTATGGGGGAGTGACACCATTAGCTTCGCCTGAGGTGACACCAACTGAAGCTACGCCACTGGTTTCTCTCATTATTTCCAAACTCGCAATTTTCGAAAATTCAGAAAGATCAAGGACAGTGAGACTAGCACCACTTTTAGCGTCCGTTGATACATAAGAGGAGACAATTTAAAGAATAAATTTGAAACGGTATTTTAGAAAAAAACCTTTAAAAACTGTCTACATTTCACGCAAAAATATGCAAAACTCACATACATTTTCAAAAAGTTTTATTTCAAAATTTGTCTTTCAAGAACAGATTTCATTTAAGAAAAAATTCTGAAGCTGAAAAAAATTGAAATTATGCAATTTTCGAGGAATCAGATATTTCAACGAAAATGACACCTGCACTGGTCTCTTAAGTGTCTTTTATGCCAACCGAGTGCGAAATCTAATCCAAAAATCTGGATCAATTTTCGAGAAAATTTTGAAAATGTTTTTGAGGCTTCAAGTAATGTAATCTCAAAAATCAAATATCCATTTCAAACTCAAACGGTCTATATTTCTTTGAAATTGTTCGAAAAACATCCACTTTTGAGAAATTCGGCTGAACGGTTTTGGCGCTAGCATTGACCACAAACAGGTGAACAGACAGACATTTTCCCCTCAAACGAGTTTTCGAAATCAAGAATCCACAAAACAAGGATTCTGACTACAACGTTTAGAAGAAGTAATTTACTATTCACAGGAACAATATTTATCCACTTTTTCGTTATCAGGGACCAGCAATTAGAGTTTATCTTTCGAATTTCGAAGCAAACCTGTAACAAAAATTATATTTTTGAGCCACTCTAAAGACAGAAACAATTTGCACTGTAATAATCAAAAATGAAACACTCTCCCGCAGCTTTTGGAAAGCAAAACAGTAATAATTGTCAGGGCAGTATTTGTCTCCCTTAGGGCAGCACGAAAGGCACGCTTAAAATAGAGGACCCCACTTCTTCAGTCCCTCTGAAGAATTATGATTTCCTGTCGGCAGAAATATCCTTCGGAGGGAAAATGGACGCGTAGAAATTTATTTCCCGGCAACCGGAAATTGCGCAATTTGTTTAACACTTAACGCACTCTTTTTCTCTGTCATCTATGGTTTATAGGCTTCCTCCCATAGTGGTTTTCATCGATACTGGCGATTGAAACCGAGAGGGAAGAAGAGAAAGGGACAAACAATATTACACAAAAGCCTCATGGCAAGGAACTCCGATCGGGATGCGCTGGGGTTTTATTTGCAAGAATATTTATGGTAGTTATTGATTCTACGGTCTTCGGTCAGGAGTAGAGAGGAACATCACTTAGTCGATGGGTAGGTCGTAGGTTCAAGTCATGCAATTAGAGTGAAAATTTAAAATGTTTATTTCTACAAATTCGTAAACATTTAACTTTAATTTTATTTAACTCTATTTACACTAACTCTATAAAACGGCACATTTCCACCAATGTGGAAAATTTGTTACTTCGTAGTTATTTCTAAGAATCAAAATTATCAATAAGTAGCTACCGTCCCTTACGTTTATAATCAATATTTGGAAATTCTTTTAAAAACAAAACATTATTTCCAGAAAAATGTTTAAAGAATATTCGAATATGAAATTGGGGATTCAAATCAAAAGTCCCCAAATGTGCTAGAAAATCTACTATTACGACTGTTGAAAAATTATACAAAACATGGAATAATTCTTAATTTAAATCTTTATGCAGTAATCAAGTAACCATCATCTGTTCTCACTCACGGTTAAATCACTTCTGCTCCACCAATCGAGACAAATAAGGTGTCGTTCGACGCGTCTTAGTCTCATGGTGAGGAATTGACCAGTTTTTTGATGATCCGTTAAGAATATTTTTTTATTTTTTCTAAAAATATTCTCTTTTTTTAGTATGATAAGCAACTAAAACACTTCTTGGTGTCTCATGTATCTACAGAAGTGATCAATTCGATTCTTCTCATCAAGACAAATCGATTGGCATAATTCTTAGCTGGTTCCCTCAAGAATATTCTCCAAGAATTCTGTGAACATACTTATTACTTTTTCGCTTTACGAATTTCGTCGTAAGAGGAGAAAGTTATGTAATCGTGCACCGAAATATGGAGAGTTTTCGCCAGAAAAACTGTTATTGCCGGGCTCTGGTAACGAAAAGGTGGATAAATCCTGTTGCTATTAAAATCCTCTAACATGCGGTGCATCCAGAATCCAGTTTTGTTGGTTCTTCATTCCGAAAAATCGATTGACGGCGAAATATATGTCCATCTGTCTGTGGTCAATGCTAGCACCTAAATCGTTCAGCCGATTTTCTTCAAATTCGATAGTCCCTAATCGATCTGAATGAACTCGTGGCTTCGGGAGTTTCAAACGAATATTTTGACTTTTGAGGGTACTTCGCATGAAGCCTCAAAAACATTTTCAAATTTTTCTCAAAAACGGCACCAAAGTTTTGATCAGACTTTGTCTTCGGATAGCGTAAAGAACGCTTAAGAGAATGGTGATCGTTTTTTATGGTTTCGTAGCGAGTGCATTGTTCTTTTGTTGTTATTTGAACTTTAACACGTTGCCTCATTCATTATTTTCTTTCCTTGAAAAGCCTTGACACATTACAAGAGTTACACATATGTAATGTGTAACACACATGTAATTTTAGTCTCGGGATAAATTAATTCTGACAAATGTTTATCATACTGTGAGGTTGTTTTGACATTTTATTTTAGGTTTGTACACCGTTGATACGATACATTCGTGTATACTTATACTTCAAAGGTTATTTTGCATATTGAATTATCAGTCTCCGACAAAAATATTATTGACAAATACACAGAGACAGCTGAATGTTGCTTATTATACTATTTCCGCAGACAAATGAAGTCTCAATAGCCCTTTGTGATGAATGTGCATATGTTAGTAGAAAAATGTGGATTTTGTCAGATGTAGTTCAACTCATTTCTCAATAGCCGCTGAATTGATCTATCATCGGTTTTCGATCACTTCACTGCGACAGTTGCAACAGTAAGTGTCAAGTAATAGTTGCCTTAAGAGAATATTACTTTACAATAGATCTTAAAAAACAAGACAAATTTCAGAATGTAGATTAATTTTAATATGGTATACACTCGGTGAATTGTAGACTATTTAATGTAAATTTACTGTAACTATTTTAAATTTCGCCATATCCAAAATAATTACTTCTGATATCTTCATAATATGCTTTCATCATTTCTCAACAATCTCTGAGGAGTACAATATTATTTTAGGTTAACAACATAAAATAATTTTATTTCGCTGAGTGTCTCAAGAATTAGTTTTTAGCTGATAGAATATGATTAAAATTTTAAATTTTTTTCATTAATTGAAATTCATTGAAAGCACACTACTTCCAATTCGCGAATCTACTGACCTCGCAAAACCCCCCTGAGCATTACGAAAAATGCTCTACTAGTTTATGTCGTACGAGTCGTAATGTCAGTTTTCACAGATTTTCTACGCTAGAAGAGATTACTGACACGAAGTAGACCCAAATGTCTCCATTACAAATGTCACATGGTCTGCCCAATGATCGAACCCAGTCCTTCAGCGCGCTAACCGCTACCCCACGAACAAGTAATGTACTTCTGCTTTCGGGTCAATGACCCCCATCTCGATCAGTTTTTTCCAGTTTCCCTGATCCTTTGAGTAAATACTGAGATGGCCCCTTGTTTTGCTTCTGGACGTAAATGTAGCTTCACTGTGCGCACGTTTTGTTGAGCACTCCTTTTGCTTGTAGTGGTAGGAGAAGAACTGACGTTCGTTACTATTTTGTTGGCAATGCAGAAAAATCAAATCAGCAGTTCGTTTACCGTTGAAGTTGATTTTCTATAACTCGGAAACAAACATTTTTCTAATTTCTATTTTCTAAAGTAATCATTTTTCTAAACTCTTTTCTAGTTTTTCAAATGTTGCTAATTTCGCTTTTTCTTCTTTTTTTCTTTCTTCCCTGGGCCTCAAGAAAATGTGAGCAGATAATCTCTTCCCCCAGACGTAATAAACAGTTTTTACTGTTTTTTTGACCAAATAAATAAATAAAACTTGCACCACCTCCTCCGACGAGCTGTACTCTCCACAAAACACAGTCGACTCCGCTTATTAGTGAACTCGGATATTGTGAGCTCTCGCTTATAGTGAACGTACGTCACTGGTCTCGTTTCACTTACATTACAAATAACCATAAGAGGATGCGGTTATTGTGAACGTGAACCTCGGCTATAGTGAACGAAGGAAAGAAATCTTTAAAATTAATTGGATCTCTCTTGTTATTAGGTGAGTAAAAGGGCCTTCGGAGAATGGGGCGGTGTTCCAACAGAGCAAGAGGCATTGAAAGCTGTGAAGACTACATTGCGATATTTAGAGACAGAGGAACACGAAGCTTAGAGAAAGGTCTAGAGATATTACAAATGAAGAATGTGCAAAGCAAACGATGGAAAATAATTATTTTTTTAGCACAAATTAGGGAAATTTTCGGTTCGTCCTGTTAATGAATTTTGCTACATTTCAAAATTAATAAAATCAATAATTGTGGAGAAATTCTATTTAATTTTTGACTTCATCGGATATAGTGAATCTCTGATGTAGTGAACTGAAGATGTTCGTCTCCAGAAGTTCGCTATAACCGGAGTCGACAGTATATTACATCACACTTCATTTTAATGCACTTTATTACGCACGACACTCCACGGCATCTCATTTCTTTCTTCCGTCTTCCCAACGTCTGAGCACTGAACTTTAGAATTACGTTTCCGGGCGTTCCGGGCGCCTCCTCTGGCATGGCATGCCGCGCCCGCAGCCCGGAGGCGCCCAATTTTTAATCGCAGAGCCGGAGCGCTGCGCGGTAAAAAATTTCATCAGCAGAGACGCGAACGCGGCGCCCACGCCGCGCCGGCTGCCTGCAGCGCGATTCGATCCCGATCGAAGGCCGGGATGCATGTTTCGAATTTGCACTAGACTTGTGCATGGGACTTACTTTAGAGCTCCCTGATTGGACATTGACGCTGCGTACGAAACGCAAGCGAGACATTTCTGTGAGACACATAGTCTTTGAAGAGACTGACAGACAAAAAAGCTGTGGATAGCTGGGGCATTCGAAAAGAGTAGTGGCAGAGCGCTTGTGAGAATATTAAGTTTATGAAAGTTGGTTAATGTGAAAAAGTTTGGGGCTGAATTTTCAACTGGGAGGTGTGACACAAATGAGAGATGTCTTGTCTGTCTCTTCAAAATGTATGTGTTTCAGAGAGATGTGTTGCTTGCGTTTCGTGCGCCGCCTCACTGTCCAATCAGGAAGCTCTAAAATAAGTCCCATGCACGAGTCTAGTGCAAATTCAAAACATGCGGCCGGGATTTCGAGGGTCCCGACACGGAGAAGACCGGCTCTTCCTTCGCCTCCGACCGGCAAAAGTGGCTCGGGGGCATCAACTGGTGTCAATGCAGTGTGTTTGACGTGGGTTCGAGTCCCAGGGGTGTGGCAGGATTTTCGCTAGATTGTCAGCTAGGTCGAATTCAGTCGCTGTCTGGAGGAGAATTCTAGTGGCCGGCTGCTCCGACCGGTAGTTTTCCGAGATTTCTCCGACCAACAGCAGGTGATTGCCGGTACGGTTCCCTAACAAACGGGCCATGAACAGCGCGCGCAATCTTTCCTTCCTCTTTTTTGTCTTTCCCCTTCCTTTTATTATTTTTTTAAGTATACACAGATCAGTACGTAAAAGACTTTACATATGTAGTAACGGCTTACATTCTAATTTGTCTACAAACATAATACAAACTAATTTGAGTTAATCTTAAGACCCTTCAGAAGACAATTTATATCGGAAAATTTGACTAGGAATGCTGGGTATGGAAATCTATTTTTACTTTCCCGTATACATACGTATACACGGAGTGATATACGTAGTATACGGAAAGTTATGTAATGCTGCGCGAAAAAATGGCCAATTTTCGGCGGGAAAAAATTCACTGCCGGGCCGTGAAAAGGAACTAGTGGTGCTACAGAATGGCACAGACTTTCCCGTATTAGTTTTCTATTTCCTTGGGTCTTCGCTAGTTATTCGGAATTGCCACAAACTCTTTCTTGCCAGCTGTCATCTATCACCGCCAAAAGCACATTTTTTGTCATTTTCTTAATTTTTCGGTTTGCTTTTGGTAGAACGGAAATATTCATTTTAGAATATTAAAGATCACAAAAACCTAGACATAATTGGCAATTTTCTTTTAAAAATTATGTGCCGTTTAAGAGAAAATGGCGTTTTAGCGCTACTAAAAGTGCAAAATTTGAAGCTCATTTTCACAGAAAATGTATGAGTTTTCAAAATACTTTATTTGATGTTATTTGAAGCAGTTACACTCACAAATATAATAATGTTTACAAATTGCTGGTAATGTGCTTATTAAAGATGTGAGAGATGTTTCACAAAAATTACAATTATGTAATTTTTGAAAAAACAAAAAATTACCTCAAAATAAACTTTACGCTGTACTAAAGAGTGTAATTAGCACTATCCGTTACAAAAGTTTGAAGAAAAAAATTGCAGCCATATATGAGCAAATGGCGTTTGAGCGTAACTGAAAATGCGAAATTTTGAGCTACTTTTCACAGAAAACGGTGGTGTTTTCGAGAAACTTTTCTTGACATTATTTAAAGCACATGTACTTGTAAATATAATAATGTAAACAAATCGCCGCTAATGTAAATATTATCGACGTGAGAAACATGTGAAAAAATTTACATTTTTGTAATATTTGAACAAACTAACCTATAGAACATTATGGCTTTTATGTCATCTGATAGAGTACATTTATCACTATCCCTACCACAAGTTTAAAGAAAATCTTTGGAGCCGTTTTTGAGAAAATCTTGTTTTTGTAATTTTTTAAAATTGCATATATTGCACGAAGACTACTAAAATTTTGAAAAACATTTACATGACCTTTATGAAAGAACTCAATATGCAGAACAAATTTTATTTGAAGAAAAAATCTCTATCTTCAATTTTGTAGTTGGAGAAAGACGCCGAAAAAAATTCTAACTACACAATTTTCGAAAATTCAGAGAAATCCGTGAAAATCGGAATGATGCCTTGTTAATAAGTGTATTTTACTCTATTCATACAAGAAACTTAAAGAAAAAATTTGGAGCTGTTATTGAGAAAATTTTAAAAATCCCCGGGGGGCTTTATATGAAGTACCCGCAAATTTTAAAGAATCTTTTTCAAAATCTCAAAGACCAGTATCAGGTCGACCGGGGAATATCCATTTTGGTAGAAATCGTACGCATGGTTTAGGCGCTAGCAGTGTTCACAGACGGACAGACAGACGGAGGTTTTCCTTTCAATTGGGTTTTCGATATCAAGGACCTAGAAAACAGGGTTTCTGGCTACACCACGAGATAGGGGATTTTTTTCTTCATTTAGAGAGATTTAATAATTAATAGGTATTTAATTTCATGAAATTAAATACTAGGGGCAGATTTTTCCACTATTCGTTATTAATCATAGACTGATGAATACTTTTATGGATAATTGTTCAAGGATATTTTTATTATTTAAGGTACTAGCATTACTTGTGTTGGCCAGACACTTTTATAAGGGGGCCCAGATAAAAGTTTCGCGGGCGGGCCCTTACCCATTTCGTTACGCAACTGGTCGGCACCCGTCATCCCGAGAATAAGCAGCAGCTGGTGCACAGTACCACGTGTTGTAGTGTTCAACGTGAACTCCGACTAATCAGCAAAGAGAGCCTTTCTACAACAAAGAGAAGGGAATACACACGTATCGGTAGCCCGTGAGAAATAGTATTTGCCATTCCACCGAGTGTATTTGACACAATGCAACACCTAAGGCCCAATAGAAGTATTGAACCGCTAAAAGCCTGAGAATTCGGTAGCCTGAATGAGAACCGCGCAATGACAATCGCAGGACAATTGACTTGAGACAGAATCAGCCACTTGAGAGGCCCTAGCCGATGTTGAACATCGACGAACACTAGTGATGGATCAAGATGACAGAATAAAATAGATGTGCGGTGCATCAGGGATGACTAATAGCTGTTATGCGTAATTCCCTTTAGAAATACGAGTCACGGTAAAACCAGTGTTAATGCAATCGCTACTGGTCAAGAGATTTAACGTCATCATTGCAATTCAATGCATAACATTAAAAAGTAAAGAAGTTTAACTTAAACTTTCAAAAATTGTTTTCTCAAAGATCTTAGCTCGTATAAACGTCTTAAACAGTTTGAGGGAACATTTTGATTTCTACCATACCTACAAAGCAACAATTATTTAATAGATAATCGCAGATTTTATCAGCTTTTCATTTAGACCTTGCAGTATAGAAATATATAAAACATTTTTTTGTCAGTTGAATCATTGTATTTGTGGCTGAAATAAGCTCAATATTATTTCTATTTAAAAGTCTGTATTTGGGGCGACAGCCCGCGTACGGGCCAGGGCCTACCAGCAGCGTCTCGGTCTCCCGGCCACGGGTTAAGGGGCACGTGTGGTTAGCACGAAGACATCCCTACACCGTATTCTGGTCTTCTCAACCTGAGAAGTGAGTTTTCCAATTGTCACACAACAACATATACTGGGGCATTGCATGGAAAAAGCAAGCATGGAAACGCAGCCAACAGTGCATGGCAAATATTCTTGCCCGACCGGGAATCGAAGCCGGGGTTGCGTCATGGAAAGCGAGCATGCAGACCAACGAGCTAAACCGCGAGGGCTCTTTTTAAGAGCATTCATTGCTTTACATCAGCCACGACAATATCGAACAACAGAAATGGAATAACCCATGGAAAGAATGTAAAGCAAGTCAACTCCACAGCCAAATTAATAACTTTTATCATATTACAACTTCTAAAAAGATCAACCGAAGAGGACAAGTCGCAGTGTCCAGAATTAGATCAGGCCACACAAAATTGACCCATCTCTGCTTAATTACCAAAACACCCCCTCCACTTTGTGATACTTGTAACACTAATTTAACAATATACCACACAATAGAAAACTGCCCTAAATTAAATAATGAAAGAAAATTTACTAATCTAAATAAACCTTTAGATACCTTATTGTATTCGACCAAATATCAGAACCAACTGATCAAGTATTGTGAAAAATTGTAACATCTTCAATGACATATGATGATATTGTACAATTAAGTTATGTATTACATAAAATATATGTTGCCATACAATGTTAATTATACATATGTTATGGCATTTTTGTTAATATAATTATGGATAAAATTATAATTGTATAACCAATGTAGTCGCTAATAACCTTAGCTGTTGATGCGACTAAAAATAAAGTAATTAAAAAAAATTGAACATTTTCGCCTACCGAATGTTTGTCAAGTGTACTTCCTTGGTTTGAATACATTATAGTGGTGTGTTCTGGCAGTACTCATACTAGGCCAAAAATGTGTCCACTTTATTAGAATGCCCTTCATTCTTTGTTTCCGGGAGAAGCCGAACTTGGCGCGGGTCCTCGCCGAAGCGCCTCGACCTCCCGAGACAGAGGAACAGCGCGAATATAAATTCCTGGGATTCCCCGCGCGAAGGACGGGAGAGATGAAGGGGGCTTTGCATCTGCCGCGCCCGCTCCGTTCACCTCATCTCCCTCCTCTCCCCCGTCCGCATTTCCCACCTTCTTATCCCCACCACCACCACCACATAGCGCTCTGCTCGCGCATTCCCCACCCCCGTAATTCCTCGCTTGTTTAGCCGAGTGAAGATTCATTCGAATAATTGATTCAATCGCCATTCGACTTATTTTCGTGTATCTCTGATTAAAAAAACAATATTTGTGATATATTTTTAATTTCTAGCATACTACTTACGTAGTAATAAGAATGTTGCCAAAACCGGCTCGTTTTGTTGGTTCCTAATACTAAAAATTGTATAATTATTGTTCCAATATATACTAATAAATAAATTACTCTTATCATGTTGTGTGGTCAGAATCCACGGTCCTTGATATCGAAAAATTGGTTTACGGCAAAATGTTCATCCGTCCATGAACAATACTAGCGGCCACTAGGAAGAATTTTCGCCAAAACTGGTAATTCTCGATCAATCAGCTGAGAGATCGATCGGTTCCTAAATGCGGCTCTTACTCTCTCTGTCTGAATCAGTGAAAAACTACTGATTGACAGTGTCACTTCTCCCCATAGCTCGTCACACGCAGTTTTTAACTGTTTTTGACGTAAATAAATAAATAGACTATTCACTGATGGTGTCAGTTATAACCCTGCCACTGACAATCAGTGAAAATTTGGCGCACTTTTTGAATCAGTGAAATCTGTGACAACTAGACGAACGTGATGATTCAACGATCATTGAACGATGGTGGCGCGGCACTTTTACCACTGACGACCAACGAAATGCTGGCGGTCGTTATGAAAAGGTTCGCATATTCGCTGATTGTTAGCAGAACTACATTTCGACTGAAGATATCAGTGACTTCGGCTCTAACTGATTGAATCAGCGACAATTTCACTGATTCAGATTCAGAGAGTAGAAATTAAAACGGATATTCTGGTTTTGAGGGTCGTAACATGAAACCTCCACGACAAATCAAAATTTTCTCCACAATAACTTTTTTTTTATTTTCTCCGATTTTGTCTCTCTCTAAATACACTGATAAAAGTGGCGCAGATCCGATTTTCGTTGATTTCTCCAACTTTTCCAAATTGCAAACAAAACATTTTCGACGTCTTCCTGTAACTATAAAATTAAATATAGGAATATTTTTTTCTTAATGAAATCTATTATTCAAAATTAGATCTTTAAATAAGGCCGTGTAATTGTTTCAAAATATGTGTGTGTGTAGTTTTCGCGTAACTTTGGGGGAAATGTAAGCAATTTTAAAAATAAGATTTTCTCAAAAACGGTCCATATTGTTTCTTTACTTTTTAATGACTAGAGCTAAATACACTGAATACCACAAGACAAACGTCCTTTTGACGTAAAATGTAATTTTTCCAAAAATTATACAAATAGCGTTCCAATGGGAATTTACGTGCGTTACAAATTATGCAAGAAGGTACGTGCTGTTGTAGCACTACTAGCTACTTTTGGGTAGGTAAGTAAATGCGGGCAATAAATGTAGTAAAAGAGAAAGTTATACAATACTGTGCAAAATCAATCTCGAGATTTTTACGCAAATACTCATTTTCGGTATCCCTGTTACCGAAAAAGGGGATTTTTTCTTTCGTCTCTGACAATCCGTATCTGTTCGCCTCTCGGTCCGTCCATCCGTTAATTTGAAGAAAAAATCTTCAAATTTCATTTGAGGTACAAATTTTATTTATTTTATTAAGAATTATTTTCAAAATCGTAGGTCTTTAAGACCGACCAGATCTATCGGGGAATATTCATTTTAGCCAAAATCCTACGATTAGCACTTGTTGTACACAGACGGACGGGCGGACGCACGGGCAGGCTGTCGGGCAAACTGTAGGACGTTTTGAAAAAGAAAAAGCTTTTCTGGTATTAAGGAACTACAAAATGTAGATCTAAGAAGAGGAGAATGTAATTTACTACATGTAGGAGAAGGAAATACTTTTTCACAATATGAGGAGGCACAAAACAAGTTTTTCACTCGTGGAAATGCCCGTCATATCAAAATTTTTCTTGAGTTATATTACTCAATAACTACCTATTTATTTAAAATCAAAGGGCATGGGATCATCATCATCATTTACGGTTCTAAAATTGTGGGATAAATTGCAATGTGAAATAAATTTCTAGCTTTAAAACTGTAGGTGTACGACAGGGTTGGAAATAAATTTTAATTTTTTGCAATTTTCAAAATGTCGGATGTTTTAAAGAAAATCTGTTTTTATTTATGTACTTTCTTCCATTCGAAAGAAAATGTTAAGAAAAAATAAGCCGCCGTTTTCCAGAAAATTTTGAAAATGCCACTGGGACTTAATATAATGAATCCCTAAACATTTAAATATCTTAATGGTCTCCGAATCGGTATAAATAGACCTGACTTTACAGTTTTTACTATTTTCAGCTTCAAAGCTTCTAATATGCCAGAATTTTTAGTGTCCTCCATTCGTACGACTGTTCTCCACTAATTCATGAATACCGACTTTAGAGTACAAATTTGCGTGTGTTTCCTCACTAGCGACACTTATGTTAACAATCTTTAAAAAAAATAGCGGGCCTTCATTCTGACGTGTGTGTGAAGTTACAGTTGAAAAGAACCCTAAACACGGATTGTACGGCCTAGCATTCCAGATCGTATTGTTGATGTGATTCCAGTATTTTTCGTCCGAATATTATACTGCAAAGAGGAAAAATTAATAGCGCCTATGCAACATGACATACCTATCATCCTCTTCGTACATCTCTCACAATATATACTCTCTGACATCATTGCCCAAGCGTGAAATAACGGAAATGTTATTGAAAATTGTACGTGTAATTACTATCGCAGTTCCAATTTTATACTCCAATAGAGTTTGCCCAGCTATGTAGTTCAGCGAATCGATAGCCCTCCGCGGCGCAAACCAAGCGAAAGTTTCAGTAAGCGGCAGGATCATTTTCGGCTATTCAGAGAAACTAGACAGCCGAAATCGATTCTAACAAGACCACTATCAGCGGCAAGGATCGCTCGGCTGTTCCTGACATGCCCATGATGGTCCGGTAGAGATCAATTTGCAAACTTCCAAACGCTCCTTTCAACAAATCCTTTCAGATGTTTTACTCCTCAGATACGTCCTTGAGGAAGATTTCTCCTCAATATAGAATTCGTTGGGTGTTCGTTGGCCCGGGAGGAAGATATGCTTTTGAATGTCACCACCAGGCGCGCTGGAGGCAGTGGCCCTCGCAAGGCACTTTCTTCTCAAACAACTTCTCATTTCACAATCAATGCCCGCGTAGGCCTATTGAAAAGATCAATAATTCGAGCTTTCGATAAAACACAAAATAAATATTATACTTCACTGCGAAGATCGTATTTTGTGATATGACTGTTGAACGCTACTCGAGCCTCCTCAAGCAATAAGACAGAAATGGCAAACGAAAAATAATTTTAGCTGATGAGAAAGTTTTCACAATATTGAAAAGCACATCCACCGTCGAAATGACCGTATTTATGTCCCAAATGCAGTTACTACTCGTTGGGTATCCAAAGAGCCATCACCCGACGTCAGTGATGGTTTGGTAGGGAGTTTCTTACGATAGTGTTTCGGACACTCACTTTCGTCAGGCGTCAAAACATCTTAAGTGTACCAAAACACGGTGCTTGTGACATTGTAAAATCTTTAAATCAAACTTTGCTCATGAGGTACAGTTGAAGTTTTCATCTCGTCTGCGTCAACTCTTAATATTTTCACAAGAATGACTGAAAGGAAATTTCCTGATTTAATTTCCATTGCTAGTTGACCTTCTGGCAATCAAGATCCCAATCCTTTGGATTACAAATTGTGTGGTTAGTGCTGGATCACAACAAAATAGTCTGCAAGGAACAGGCAAATACTGATAGCTTAAAGAGATCCTTGTGGACTGTAGTAGCTTATTTCCGTATGAATATCGTGCCTGAAGCAATCGATGTCTGTCAAGTAGATTAATACCCTGTGTTGGAGAAAAATACGAACATTTTGAATAACATACCCAAATATATTAATAGAAATGTATTCTTCCCTCCCGGTGGCTCATAAGTAACGAGCCAGCTTTGTATACTGCGACTCCAGGTTCGATTCTCGGATGGGGTAAATATTAAACTGACGTATTTCCCTGTCCTGTTCCAGTTCATGTAGCTAATTTACAATGTGAAAGCTCTTCGCAGCTACAGAACAGAGGACTTGCTCCCCACAGGACTCCCGAGCCCACGGTCGTCAGGCTGGGACGCCATGCATGACCATAGTCTGCCGAGACTGAAATGCCAGATTTTTTTGATTGATGATTCCGGGCGCGACAACTGCTAGGGTCATTGGTCCCGTAAGTGTAGTGCATATTTCTCTCGGAAGGTGGAGATGATCTTTTCCCACTGGATAGCGAGATCCGGCGCCTACTTACCGTCGACGGGTTTTCCCCAACCAAGTATCTCCCACAAGCGGGACAACGCCTCAGCCGGGACAAGCTCTAATAGCGTTTTCCATTCGTTGCACTGAAACCCACCCTAGTGCAGGGCAAATACGTCATCGCTCCACAACAGTGCTGCCCCACACGCGTGAAGGGCAGTCGTGGGGCAGCCACGAATGAATCGTATTTCGGAACTGAGTCGGTGCGTGTACGCTACGCAATGAGATTATAGACAGCTGTTCTTGGTCTGCCACACTGACAACTCGAAAAATCAGAATTTTGGAATTGTGATCATTGTTATAATTTTTGTAATAATTATTATTTTAACACATCTTGTACGAAGTCTTTTGGTAATTGTTTACTCCTTAATTCATAAAGTATTAACGTGTGATTTTTATTTAAAAACTACCGAAAACTTCAAAAGCGAATCTGTCGAAAGTTCATTTTTCGAGATTTGCCAGTGATTGATTTCGAACATAGTACACTACATTTCGAACCGAAAGGCTTCTACAGAATTATTTGGTTATTGAAAACTATAAAAATATTAATATAAGCATTTCCGCTTGCGCATGCAAGGAACTGTTCTTAGCACATTGTATATTTGAATGATTTTGTAAGGGGATAGGTTTGTTTACTAAATAGCATTGGATTTGTTAACATGCAGTAATTCACGGTTGAATTTTACGAAAACACAAACTGATTTTCCGAACTTCAAGGAAGTCACGAAGTTATTTTGAAGCATTTCTAGTAAAACATGGTATACTCCATCATTTAAAGTGTCCCTATGTGACAGGAGATCCTCTATTGCCTTTACAATTTCACCACGAATCCAAATCAACATGCATAACTTTCGTACCTAACCTCAAAATGGCCCGGTGCAATGGACTGCACCGTCAAGCTCGTCAGTGCAGGTTAGGGCGCCCCGAGTGCACCCTGGTTCCGTGTCATTCTGCGAATGGAACATGGACTTCTCTGCACTGGTGCGCCCTAGCGGCCGAATGGAACACCAAAGCTGTCGTGAGCGTGCACTGGGTGAGCATCAGTGCGGCGAATGGAAAACGCTATAAGCTCCCGACTGATCTCCCGGCGTGTGGGTTGGTGTAGTGCATATGAGTGTGTGTGTGTGTGTGTGTGTGTGTGTGTGTGTGTGAGTAAGGGGTGAGGATGGGACAAGGAAGAGGAAGGAAAGATCGCGAGCGGTCCGTGACCCTTTTGTTAGGGCACTGCTCCGGCATTCACCTGGTGTTGATCGGAGAATCAACGGAAAACTACTTATCAGAGCAGCCGGCCGCTAGAGTTCTCCTCTAGACAGCGACTGAATTCGACCTAGTTATCTAGCTAGTGTAGAAAATCCTACCATCGTCGGGGCTACAGCCTAGAACCTCCCGGTTAGAGGCGCAGTAGTGACATCCGTTGATGCTCTGAACCACCTCTCCCGATGTGCAGTGCCAGAGTACTTACATGAAAACACATGTTCTATCACAAATGAAACTTTTATTTCTTTTCACCAATCCATACTCAATATTACGTTAGGACATTTTGAAATATTATTTATGACCAGATCAAGTAGAATGCTTAAATAATAAAATGAGAAGATTATTATCAAATGAGAAAATAATTTCCTGTGCATCTGCCTGTTAGAGAATGTATTTAGCACAAATGTGTCGCAATACAAAATAGCTCCCATTACGAGATGTGATGTGGAAAGATGTTTTTCGAAACACAAAATGACTGCTAGCAGACGCTTCTTAACAACAGTAAATATGAACAATGTTCTATGATATTCTGTGTTCTTAATACACAAGGAAATGTGCCAGTAGGTAATCCGTTTTAATTTTGTGCGAACTCGCCTTCTCCTGGTGGCAAAAAGATATGTCGTCGCAAATTGAAAGTTTTGTAATCAAACTCTAAAACATTCCTGCGCATTCACGTTTGTGACATATTTGCACGCATATTTTAGGGATACATTTTTGAATAAACTTCTCAGCATTAATTTTAAAAGCACTCTCGTTGTCTATCAAAATGGAACTATGTATTAACCCTCTGTACATCCAAGCTAACTTTACACCTCTGGCAACGAAGGACTTGAAATAGGGTTGAAATTGTCGCTTATAGAGAAATATGGAGATGCGTGTACAGTTCCTGGTGGCATTGTTCAAGCTACTAGCAGTAGTTGAGCATGTGTTTGTAGGACATGTGCCTGTGTGTTTACATTTGACATTAGTTCAAGTACCAGTTTATAATCAAAATTCTCAAGGAGATACATTATCACCTCGTAGATTGCATACGACACAGATTAATCCACTTTTTCAGCAGCGAAGATTGTTGACGTTTCTGCTCATTTGCAACAATGCTTCAGGTGCTACGCAGGCTCCCTCGTCTCCTGGGAAATAACGAAAAGTTTCTGGCAGTTGGGAGTGCTTCTCGCCTGAAGCCAAATACAAAACCCGATAACTGACTGGTTGTTTATAACGCGGCCGTCATCTTAGAGTGAAATTAATCACTTGGCCCGAATCTACATTCTACATCAAGAAGAGTCCTAACTCGTCGCAACCAGGTTTTAAAATGGCTTATCCTCCACCACCAGGAGGTGGGCCTAAATTTGCGGACGCACACCCTACGTAAGTAGTCCCGATACCGTATTTTAACATTAATCACTGACCGATTTCATTCATATTGTCGACAGTGGGTAGAACCAGGCCTTTGTTGAAGGTGATTAATTGTGTATTTTTGAAAATAAAATAATGAGTTAATGATAAAACGCGGCATTTGGCTGATCCCTCATTTGCAATCAGCAAAAGCTTTGGAGTTTGTCCAGTTGCCTTTGCAGAAACGAGGGTAAGTCAGTAAGTAATCTGCACTTTTGATGTAATCGTCTGTAAATTCGCTGTTCAGCTTTGTTCTTTTATCAGCCATAAGATGGCATTTGCTTAGTAAGTTTCAACGTTATCATCTATAGTTTCCTTGAGTTGTTACGACGTAAACAGGGATGTATCAATCTCCATTTGCACCGAAAAATAACAGGCTTTCGTGATAGGTTTTTTGTAATCTGAATGTGTGCCAAAATCTCAAATCATGATCTTTTTCTTTCGTAAGAAGAGAAAGTACCCGAAAACGGCGATACTTCGACAGAATATTATACTAGATTATGTCGATATTATAAAGTATTAAAAATATTACTCACTTCCAGCAGTGAATTACATTGTAGTTTGGCTTGAAAGATAAATAAAACGGTTTTATTACTTATTTTATTCACTAGGAACTTACATGGTTTGAGAACAACAAACGAGTACCAGGTGTTTCTACGTTCCAGGACGAAGAAAATAAGTACCCTCTGGCAAACCAACATGCATCGTCAGGAAAGCTTTTAACATGAAAGACAACAACGCAACGACAAACTTCGCACACGACTACGACATAAGAATGGGTAGAACGATGGTGGACATGTCAATCAAACGCGACTTCGACCACATCTCCGACGACTGCAGAAACCTCATCAACTTCATGAAAACGGCGCTGCGCTCTCGCGAGGAGAAGCTGCGGGCGTGCGCGCGCAAGACGACCCTGGTGGACGTGGACTCGTCCGAGAGCAACAGCGAGAGCGAGGGCGCCACGTCCGCCAGCTGGTGGAGCGTGAAGGAGAGCGAGACGCCCGACCTCCGTGAGGCGAGGGGGGCGGACGCCGAGGACCCGCCGCGGGTTCGTCCCAAGTTGGACAAGGTGTCCAAAAGAAAAGCCGTGCGCTGCGCGGGCAGGAAGGGCGGCGAAGCGTCGACGACGCGGGCGAAGCGGCGGGGGCAGAGCCCGGCCAAGAGGAGGAGCGAGAGCAAGCCGACGCTGTCGCTGCCCCGGCTGGCGGCCTCCCCGCGGTCGCGAATGGCGCTTCGCCTGCTCGAGGAGGAGCAGAGAGCGTCCGAGGCGGCGGCGAGCTGGTCTCTGCCGCCCATCGCGGCCGAGGGCAAGGGCAGGCCGCTGGCCTCGCGCTCCTGCACGCGCCTCGACCCACCACCGCCCCTGGGCCCCCGGCCCTCCACGCGCCTCGTCAAGAAGCCCTCCAGCCCCTTCCCCGACCTCGCGCGCGCCGCCCCCAAGCCCTCCAGTCCCTTGCCCCACCTCGCGCCTCGGCCCGCCGCCCGTAAGCCGTCCAGCCCTTTCGCTCATCTCACGCCTCGACCCTCCGCTCCCTCAATCCCAAAATCCTCCAGCCCTTTCACCCATCTCACACCTCGACCCTCCACTCGCGCCGTCCCAAAACCCTCCAGCCCTTTCACCTACCTCACGCCTCGACCCTCCGCACGCTCCGTCCAAAAACCCTCCAGCTCTTTCACCTACCTCACGCCTCGACCCTCCGCACGCGCAGTCCCAAAACCCTCTAGCCCTATCACCCATCTCACGCCTCAACATTCCCCACGCGCCGTTCCAAAACCCTCCAGCCCTTTCGCTCACCTCGCGCCTCGACCCTCCGCACGCGCCGTCCAAAAACCCTCCAGCCCTTTCACCTACCTCACGCCTCGACCCTCCGCTCGCGCCGTCCCCAAGCCCTCGTCCAGCCCCTTGGGCCCGCGGCCCTCCTCGCACGCCGTCCCGCGGCCCACCACCTTCGTGGTGACGCAGCCGTCGAAGCACCTGGTGCGCGGCGCCGCGGGCTGCAGGCCCGGCCCGCGCCCCGCCTCGCAGGCCCTGCCGCCGCCCCGGCCCCCGCGGGCCCCGCGCCTGCCACCCCTGCCGCGCGCCGGCAGGCTCCCCAGGCCCTCGGCCCCCCTCCAACAGCACTGGCGCTGACACCTCGTTCCCCAGGACACCAATGAGTTGGTGTTCGCTTTTCAACCCTTGGTGCCGTTGTATTTCCTTCCTGTTGTACAAAGCAATCTCTGACAATAATACCTAGCACAGCATTGTTTCATTACCATGCGTAGTTTGTTCGTTTCTTTAGTCGATAGTGTATTGGTAAAATATTGTGAAATTATTGATTTGATTCATCAATGATTGATAATAATTATTCATAATTTATTTCTTACTAACTCTGATGAGATGAATCGATACCAACTTGTGAAACAGTATCGATTATTTTGGTGAAATAAAGAATAAAATAACTCTCGATTATCTTCTTACAAATGAAATTGTCCACGGCTCTTACAATAGTTATACATTCTTCAAATAAATGTATAACTACACGATCTACAAAGTAGAGAATTAAATATTATGTAGTTGTGGCTTTATACCAGGAGTTCCCAATCCTTTTACTGCATAGACTCTTTTTAAAACAATGGTATGCTTCATCAACTCCATACATTTGTCCCTATAATATACACCCTTCAACATAATCATCAGCAAATGAATTTCACGTAAACAACTTAAATAAAACAATTCCTCACACCAATATTTCCATAATATCTCAATTTTCAATAATCGGTAGCATGCTTCTGAGTAACTAAACTTCTAATCTTCATTACTGTACCATAGTTACAAAATGCAAATATAACGGCAGAGACGCATCCAGAAATTTTCACAGGGAGGGGTGGGGCACAGGATGTGTCCTGCTAATTTGATGTTTTCTTATGAATATTTTTTTTTTTTATGCTCATTATAAAATCTATTTTTATCGTTGACTTACAGTTTTAATATTTATAACATTAACATATTAATATATTGAATGACTTCTTTAGTACTGAAAGTAAATAATCTATATTTTTGAATGATATTATTGTTTGTTTTTTTCTACTTTTTAAGAAATTACCTCTACTTTCTTGCAATGCATGTTGCAGTGAATATTTTCTTGCCTTAGAGAGCAATATGAATACATAGGTATAATTTCTTGCATTTTCTAAACAACTTAAGACTTAAGTTTTCAAGGAACTTCATTATACATCAATAGAAGCATTTGCACTCTTAAAGAGAGATGTCAAAAATATATTTTTGTAATTTTTGAAAAACCAAAAGAATAGAATGGTGTATCACTGTGTTTTAGCACTATCCATATAAAAAGTGAAATGCAAAAACGTTGCACAGTTTTCAAGAAAATCTTGTTTTTAATATTTTTAAATAATGTCCAAGTTTTCAAGTTATTAGAAAACTATTAATTTTTTCAAAGAAAAGTATTTGACATTAAAGAACTAATTGTGTAAAACGAATTGCATTTGAAGAAAAAATCTCTAATGTTGGGTTGGTAGGAAGACACCAAAAAACAAATTGAAATTTTGCAATTTTTGAAAAATTACAGATTTCAAGTAGAAAGAGACCTGTGTCATCTCACCAAGCGCTCTTTATGCCATAAGAGAACAAAGTTTTATAAAAAAAATTGGGTGCCATTTTTGAGAAAATTTCGAAAATGTTCATACTTTGTGTAAAATGCCCTCAAAAATCAAAATATTGGCTTCAAACTCACAAATCCTCAAGTTGAGATCAATCACGGGATTTCAATTTTGGAGATAATTGGTTGAACGGTTCAGGTGTTAGTGTTGACCACAGACTCAAAAATTCAGACATTTTGCTGTCAATCAATTTTTCAATATCACTGCCCTATAAAATATGGATTCTGGTTACACATATTAGAAGAAGTAATTTACTATGCATAAGAACTTTTGTAATTTTCAAAAGATCAGTAATTTCAACAAAAATTAGACCCTTATCAAGTGTCTTTACGCTATCCGAGAACAAAGTTCATTCAAAAAATTTGAAGCTATTTTTGAGAAAAATTTGAAATTGATCTTGAGGCTTCAAGATGTCAAGTACCCTCATAAATCAAAATATCCTTTTGAAATTCCCAAAGCCTCGGGTTCTTTCAGGTTGATCAGGGAATATCAATTTTAGACAAAATCGGCTGAAAGGTAGGTGCTAGCATTGACCACAGACTGACCGATAGTTAAATGTTTGCCGTCATTCGGTTTTTTCGGTACCAAGGACCTACAAAACTTGAGTTCTGACAACACCACGTGTCAATGGAAGTAATTTATATACGAACATGGTTTATTCACATTTTCATTACCAGGACCCCACAAAATGGGGGTTTTCTGTCCAAAATTCACAGTTTTTCGGCAAATGATAATACATTCTCTTCTTATGAAGGACAAAAAAGTTAAAGCATAACAGTTGCAGTGAGGTTTAAGTTCAGCTTTCTTTTCTGCCTACCATTGCACTTACAACACAAACTAACTACACAAGTTTTTCATTGATGTTTCATAAATTTCAACACTTCTTTTAAGTGCAATTATGTCATTTCAACAAAGAGGAGTCTTCATGAATATCTGCAAGTGTAAGAAAAGCAGAAGGAATAGAACTTTCAGCGAGAGTAGAATTGAAAGTAAATCATAGTCAATTTTATTTTTTTAAGAAAGTTACAAACAGAAAAAATAAATGCCATATTTACCCGAATATACAATGAGGTTTTTTCCTAAGCATACCATTCAAAAATATGGGATGGTCTTACATTCACATATTAGTTAGCGTTTGCTTTTACACGGCTTTTCAACGAAAAAAAATCGTTTGCAATGTACAATCAATAAGTTGTTAAGGAGATAACTATCAGGTGTACTGTCTGTAACACCTAATTATATTTGCGGACATATTCTTAGAATTCACTTAAAATTTGTCAGGTGATCCAGATCAATATTTTTGAATGGACCGGTAATGAGAGAATCCAAAATGATGGCAGTGTAGAAAGTAAATGCTTGTGAAGAAGATATTTGAAAGCGTTGCAGAGATTTTGTTACTTGGGATCAACAAGCCCACGCGAACTCTCAGTTCATTTCCCGGTAAGTGCAAACCTGCGTTTTGTAAGAGAAATATTTAATAAGTAAAGAAATACTTAAATAAAAGTACGCATCAGGGTCGTCTTTGATTTAGGGGGCCCCGCAGATGATACAAAATTATCAAACAATCCCGTGTGGGATAGTGACGCTTGCAGACATAAAAGACAGGATGTGCCTTTGTCTATGGAAGCCACAAATAGACAGACCTTTAGGCTGAGCAGGAAGGGGGCGTGTCTAAGATGGGTTTAGGCTGAGCCAGGAAGCAGAAGGGTGCTGAGGCCAGGGGGGCGGTAAGACACGTCAGTGGTAGGTTGCAGACGTCATCGTGGCGGTTGGTGCCTACGAAGCTCTGAGGGGGGGAGGTCACGTGGGGCACCCACGTCACTTTAGACGGAGTGGGAGTAAATCAGGTGACCGGTCGGTCATGTGACCGAATCTATTTAAGGTAAAGTAAGGGCATTATTAGCAGGATACATTTGCGGCACGGAGCCAAGTGGTATCTTCATTAAGTGCTCACGCACTTCGCTCCGGGGGTGAGCAGCCGTATTCGTCCGGGGAGACGAAAGTCTCAGCTTTAGCGACGCTTTCAAGCGGTCGCTGTTCTTGCGGTCAAGCAAGGGCGGGTGGGGGACTCGCAAAGCAGTCGCAGGTAGCGGCTAAGATAAGCTGTTTTAGGAGGGTTCCGTAAAGCACGTATAAAGTGAATGAATTGTGCAACCTTATATCTTAGTCTAATAAATTGTTTTGTTACGAATCCTTCGTGTCTGTCTGAGTGATTAAACGACGCCACACCCGCTAATGAATTCATTTTCTTTAATGGAAAATTGAAAATGCAATATAAAATCTGAACTCTAATGAAATTTTAATCCCATTCCTCTAATAACCTTTTAACATTTTGTTTGTTTACCATAAAAGGAAAGATAAACATATATTATGATTTTATATTAACTTTTCAGAATACAGTATGATAAAATGACATAATACATTTTTAAGACAATACTTAGGAGCCCCAAATATTTGAGAGCCTCATGGCCTCGTCTAATCGAAAGATGGCCCTGGTATGCATTGCAAATATGACAGATGATAGAGAAACATTTTTTTTTTAGCAAAATCATCCCAAACTTGGAAACTTGCCACTTTTCCATGTCACCTGCTACATGGAGATGAGTTCACAGTTTCCAACATGAACATTACACAATCTCAATTTCAAGTACATTCTGTTAAAGAATGTAAAAGAACTGTTAAAGAACCAGATGTTACGAACAAGAGCATGAATGAAAGAAAACTGGTAATTCAGAAGGGAACGTGCTTACATGGTATCAGATAAAAGATGGACATAAATTCAAGTTGCAAAACATTCAGAAGAGCTGAAAAATTCAAGCGACAATGCAGTATGGGAGGAGGACCAAAAAAGGAAGAAAGTGATAAATGTGGAGATGAGCATGATAGTGACAAAAACTGAGGATGATTTTAAGAAACAAGAAAATTATGATAGTTATGTCAGTAAGTGTCAAGACTCATCAGCAAGAAAATTTTCTAGACAATTCGCAATTTTATATTGACTAAATAGTGATAATTAGTTAATTTTTTAAAAATTATTAGGATGCCTCTTAACATTTAGGGGACCATCTTATATGCATAGTCAATTTATATTTGGGTAAATATGGTATTCAATTTTTCATTTTATTTTTATTACAGTTATATAAAACTATTTGTTTGAAATACACTTATTTCATCCATCAGAAGTGAAGTTACCACAAAAAAACAAAACAGTGTGATCAAAAGAGGTAACATTCCTAGTATGAAGAGTATTTGCTAACAGCTTGCAAAACCCCTCCACCATCCGAAGATTGCACAATTTTTGTAATGATGACTGCAGCAACATGAAGAATCATTCAAAATGTTCCTGCATGTAGGTCTCAGTGTAGAACTGCAAATCCAATTTCAACTCATAGGACCACAGATATTCTACCAGAGACGCTTCTAGAGCAATCAGTTTTTCTAAGTCACAATTATTACATGATTTTCAGTTGATTTTAACTGTTCTTTGTTTCCAATTGTTCTTGATACTTTTTCAATTCGTACATTTCAGCTTCCAAAGTTGCAATCTAAAATGAAATAACAAAAGATATTGTTTCATGCTGATTTTAAAATTAGTTAAAACAATAACAGTATTAACCATTCACACAAAAAACTCCTTTCAACTAAACAGCCTAGTACTCACATTCTGCCTGTGTTTTGCTTGAACTTTCTCTGGTGCTGAAGTACTATATCCTGGATGACTTGTGATCTTATGTAATTTTTCTAAGCTCTTAACAACTACTTTATATCTTCTCATTTTTTCATGGTATTCCTTTGATTCATCTTTCTTTTTCTGTTCACAACATGCCAGACAAATTAAAATATTATTTACAAAATTATCTATTGTCACAAAATACTACTCCAGCAAGCAAATGATCCAGTAACCACAAGTAGTACTGAGTTGTGTATTGTATGATTCAATGTGATTTGAAAATGAGAATTAAAGCGTTTGTTGAAATTACATTACCAATTAGCATATTCAAATATTTTATTAGCACCATAATTTTAGTACCTTAATTTTTTATGTATCATTTTTATGACTATGTTTATTACTAAATAAATAGTACCCAATTTTGGTACAATTCCTTGACTTTCTTCAGAGACAACTTTCCCTGACATTTCCAGGTTTTCCAAGGGTGCAACCGCCTGTCTATAGCTATCTATTAACTGATCTATTAAAACTGATTTTTGTTTTAAAACTGATCTAACTTACAGTTGTACTGAGATAAATACTGCCTTTTCCATCAAAATCCATGTAAATGCATCATTTTTCATGTTTTCATTAACACGAGAAGCAACTTCAACATTTTTAACACCAGCCAGAGTTCTTATTAAAGAAATGTGTTCTATGTATCGATGCATACTTTTAGCAGATGAACACTCAACAACACCTGAAAATTTTAAGAAAAGTCTATTTTATTCATTAATATTCTATTGTCTAAATATTTGAACATCTCAATTTATTACAAATTTATTTTCGTGACTTAGTGAATTTTTTTTTTTTTCGTGAACTTGTGCTAACTTTACAATAAACTATTCTCGCCAATAATAATACATGTTTGTTTTGTTTGTCTGTATTAAAGTTAATTACACATCTTCATAATCAGTTTAGAAACAATTAATGTTTAATGTATCATATCCTGAAATCTCTAACCACGTGTGTAAGAACCAAGTAATCCCATAAGTACAGGTAGCAACTTACCCAATTTATAATCAACCTATTTAATGAAAGAAAGTACAGGGTCTTTAGTTTATCTTGCAACTCATGTCTGAGAGCACTTGTTCTTGTTTTGGTAATTTGGCAACCGCGTCTCTTTTACACCTTTCAAGACAGCCGTGCCTGGCACGTCGGGACAGCAGAGGAGGCAACCGTCAGGTCATAAGCTGCAGCAAGTTTCCTGTTTCTTTGTTGATCCCATTCAAGAGTGTCAGCGGGCAGGTTCACGGCTCTCATGCCAAAATCTTTTCATGCTGCACAGAGTGGGTGGGGTGGGGTGGGCTGAGGCATGAGCTTGGAAACAAAACGTCTCATTAAGCAATTCTGCCCCGTATGCTGAAGAAACAAAACTGTAATATTAATGTGGAGGGGAGTTATCGATTTATTTACAGCAATGTAACAATAATTATTTAGTGAGAGCGTAGGCTTCCGCGGGCCGGAGTCAATATTAAGTTGGCTGTCCGGGTGACGCCGCGTCCATGGCAAAGGTGCCGATGTTTCGGTCGCCATTCTGCGACCTTCCTCAGGGCGTAATGCCAAGGGCATGAAGGCAATAATGCCAAGGGCATTACGCCCTGAGGAAGGTCGCAGAATAGCGACCGAAACGTCGGCACCTTTGCCATGGACGCGGCGTCACCCGGACAGCCAACTTAATAATAATTATTTAAGTAAAGCCAGCTCAGAGAGAAATCGAAAAGATATATTGTGAAATATTACCGCCTAGCTCTTCATTTTATAACAATAATACTAATGTATTATTATTATGGAATCTGCATATTATGCAAATAAGAAAACTTTAGTAACAGACAATAAACATACCTAGAAATGTTATGAGAGTAATTACCACAGAGGCCAAAAGTTAAAAATCGAGGTGGAGTGTAGCGGAGCCAAGATTTTTAATTTGGACGAGGCAATAATAACACTAACATTTTGTGGTATGTTCAGCATTTTATCGGTCAATCTCACGATTTAGGTGAAAATTTATATTACTGCGATAGTAAACATATGAATTCTGTTGTTGTGGCATGTTACTATGATGTTGTGGGGTATTGCTTGCGATATATCTATTTAAACAATATTCGTATACCGTGGTTTGAAAAAAGATGGATACAAATAATTCTCCTGAAGTTAAAGATAACTATAGAAATGACGTTCGGTGAGGAAGTTGGCGCGTCAATTTCCAGTGGCGACACTTCAGATCGTCAGTAAATAGGATTACCGAAGAAGAGTTTCATTTGATGGAATGCGAGGAAAATGAAATTAATTTACCTAAAACACATTTTAACTGCACTATTAAAACCTATTACAATGAACAATAATTATCTAGAAAAATTATATGAGTTACTTTTATTCTGAATTATTTGAATCTGGCTTGTTTTCTACACCGACTTGTTTCTTTCTTAATAAACATTTGACTTGCGATGAATCAATGGTTGTTTATTTACGTTGCCCAAGATGTTAAAACCCGATGCTAAGGATGTTAAATTGCTTAACATACAGATAGGTACACGCCTGTAGGGTTGCATGTTAAAATGGGCTAAAGACGCATGTGACCGATAAAATTATTAAAAATACCAATAAAATGTAACTAAGTAGTACATTAATAATTATTGAAAATAATTAATAAAAAGTAATAAAATATAATTATCTTAAAATGACAAAAAACTGACAGTCGAGTACATGCTCAAAGTGACCACCGTTTATAAAGAGACAGGCGTTTACTCTTTTCAGTGTAGTGGCTGCGGTACGTTGAAGAGTAACAAGGACAGAACATGTGCTTTCTCTTTCTTCCAACTAAAATTAGACACATTCTCTCAGCACGAAATCTGAGGGCACGCGACCGGGCTTCGCTAAAAGTGAAAGGGCATTGAAGGTATTTCACGTGTTGCCAAATTGGCAAAACAAGAGTTGGTGTTTCCAGACCTGGGTTGCAAGATACGATAAAGACCCGGTATTTTTGGGTATGGATACATCACAGCATGAAAGACATTTGAAAATAGAGATAGATAGGACAAAACTGAAGAGTGTAATAATTGTTTAAAATTATTAAAAATCCATACATTAGGGAAGGCCACTACATTAACATCCAACTTCAAATAACTCAAGAAGCCAAAAAAAAGTTACAGTTCACTGGAATTTTTACAAGGTAAATAAAACATATCATATTTGTGTCATAACATTTTATTTCAACTCTCAACTGGTTTTCATTGATTGATTGATTGATTGATCATTTCATGTTTCCAGACACATCAACTGGTATGGTCATTAGTCTCGGTGTAGTGTATGTTTTATCACAAGAGGTGGCAGTGATCTTTCCCTGCTGGTGAGATCCAGTGTTGACCTAGAAGTCAGCATGCAGGGCTTTCCCCATCAAAGTAACTCCCACTAGCGGGGCACCACCCCAGTCGGGAGACACTCCAAGCTACCAACTTCGTCTCTTGACATGTGTATTGGTGTAGTGCATGTAACTGTGAGTAAAGGGTGAGGATAGGACAAGGAATAGGAAGGAAAGATCATTGTCCATCTGTGGCCCTTTTGTAAGGGTACTGCTCTGCCTGTGGCCTTCTTTTAATTTGATCCATGGCCTTGTGTTGATCAGAGAAACCATGGAAAATTACCAATCAGAGCAGCTGGCCACTAGAATTCTTCTCCAGTCTGTGGTTGAATTCAACATAGCTCTCTTGTTTTTTTTTGTGTTTGTGTGTGTGTGTTTGTGCGTGCGTGTTTGTGCATGTGTGTTTGTGTGTGCGTGTTTGTGTGTGTGTGTGTTTGTGCATGCATGTTTGTGCATGCATGTTTGTGCGTGTGTGTTTGTGTGTGTGCGTGTCGAAAATCCTGCCATCAGCAGGACTCGAACCCTAAGACCTCCTGGTCAGAAGCCCTGCAGTGACATCATTTATCCACCGAGCCATAAGGCCAGTTGACTGATTATCAAAAGTGGCTCCTCAACCTTGTTTGATAATTCTCCAATCCTATTGTGTAGTACAATGACTTATTTAGCAAATAACTGTTAAATTTAATATTACCAAATGCATTATCTCCTTTAGTTATTCCATAAGTTGACTGCAAATGACGAAGACCAGATACCACTGACAATACATCTTGTATTTCTTCCTCAATATTTTCATCTCTTGATGATGCCCACTGTATTCAGAAAGAATTAAAAATGATAATTTAATTTTATTAATTTACTGGCAAAAAAATTATAATTATTTATAAAAAAATTTAATATAATTATTATGTATAATGGCAAATATAATACCACAATGAATAATTATTGCACACAAAAGAAAAATTGTAGTAACTCATGGCAATTAAAAATGATTATATGGTTAACTGATAATAATTTAATGTTATAAAAATTAAAACAAAGTCAAGAAAACTAAGTGAGATTAATGAAAAAATACAATAACTCCATCATTCTTTTAGGACTGGGGAAGGATATTTAAAATTTAAAAATAAAAAAAAACGAAGTATTCATGATCTAAAAACAGTAAAAAAAAATTTCCAAATATAATTTAGTGAAATTGTTGGCAATAGCATGGAAAAGAAAAATATTTTTTTAATTCTAATACATGCAGAATTCGACTATCACTTGTAGTTTAACAATAAACAAAGGGGTAAAATATGACATGCAAGTTATTAAAATCAGAGTACCACTTACAAAAAATTAATACTTTTATTTGTTTTGCTTCATATATTTGTAAGGGAAATTCAACTGATTAGGAGTAGTAAGTTAATAGGGGTTGTCCACAACTTACATAATGCTAAAGAGGGCGGAGGAGGTTTGAGGCAGCATTATGCTGTGTTACATAGGGGCAAGGGGGTATTCAATTAATGTTACATAACACTTTTTTTTTGTTGAATTACTTTCTTTTTGAGTCACGTACTAAAACATTTAAATATTATCTCATTAATTTGTTTTAAAACATAAATAATTTAAAGTTACTAGAAGTTGTTACAATGAAAACATTTTTTAACCCTGCAGAGGTGGCGATCGCCAGAGTTACGTTAGAGGTGGCACAGGGTCATTTCTGACCCCTTTTAAGTTATTTCTTTATAAAATTATATTTAGCAAGAAATAAGTGCAAAATTAGTTATTTTAATATTACTCAATCATTTATAAGGTCGTATTAACTTAATGCATTATTATAAACAAACATGCAAATGTGGAATTGAAACAAATAAAAGGGCAAAATTATCATTTATCTTTCATTTTATGTAGTGACTCCATTTACATTTTCCTAAATATTTCTACGACGAAGGTATCAGAAAATTCTGTATGTTGTATTTTCTAATATTGTCTAACATTGTCTCACGTAAAAACAAACAATTTATTGAAAATGCTTCAAAGTCAATCAACACAACTTAGAAAAAGTACGAAATTTAAGATGTTTGTATTGGTTTCACAAATATTTGTAAATGAATTATTACACATAAAATTTTGAAAACCTTTCAGACAAAAGCTAAAGAATGAGATGAAAGGTATGTGAAATGTAAAGCTTCAGCTAAGCAAAGATACGTGGGGTCACAAAGGACCCCGCACCACCTCTCTCGGGTTAAACAATTTTTGATTGAATCTGTAAGATTAAAAAGAAAATATTCAAAACTGATCTGCAGTATTTTCTAGAACACAATTAAATTGGTGCAGTACACTCTCGCCCATGCCCCATCCTCAACTGTGGCATGTGCATGACTTGTGATCAGAAATTTTCTCACCTATACATCCATCCTTCGTTCCAAATTTGCTCCCAATCATATTGTTAGGTGCAGTCAGCATCGACAATTAATTCCAACTTTAATTATCATACATTTTAATATACATAACAAATAAAATGAATACTATCTTTTTACTGTACTATAACCTACTTTCACTTTTTGCATTTAAAGGGGGGGGGGTGTTGTTGCAAGCATTATGTAATTATTTAGATGGGGTTCAAGGGCGCATTACGGCTGCGATACAGGGGGGGGTACTGAAAATACTCCAAATTCGCGTTATGTAATTTCTTGATGGCCTCATACAGAAATTGCAAGTAATTTACAAATTGTCTGAATGCTCAAAAACTATTCCTAGTAAAGAAGTCACTTATCAGCTATGGAAAAAAGGAAGAGAGAAAGAGAAAGCACATTTGGTACATCGATTTACAATATCATTTCATAGTGCATTCACTCAACATGATCAGATTTTCAAGTAAACCAAAGAAAAGATAATTGTATAAAAAATTAACAACCATGGAAGAAATATTTTTAGAAAAAATTCCCTTACACTGCGTTGCATTATGGTTGAAAACTTCAACAAGAAATAATTTGTTTTGATTTTAATCAAATTGTGTCTTACCTCTTGTGAAGAAGGATAAGAAGCAAGAGTAATTGTTTCCAAAGTAGCTTCCTTATTCCTTAGTGGAAGATGCTGATACAAATGCTCAGTAATAAATGGCATGAAAGGGCACAAAGCCCGTAATGCAACATCTATGCACAGAAGCAATGTCTCAATTGTTCTCACGGAGGAAGAATCACAAGCTCTTACAATAGGTTTGGTACCTTCCTGAACACAGTCATCATAGCAATCATAGATCATTAGAGACGAGAAACTAACATAACTGATAAAATATCAATCTATAAATCTTACCAGGTATATTGTGCAGAATTCATTATGAATAAAATTCTGTAAAGCATTAACTGCAATATGAAATTTGTAAGAATTGAGAGATTTTTCAACTTGTTGAATAAGACATGCCATTCGACTGATAATCCATTTATCAAATTTACTTGGTGGGGTACACTCCAATGTTTCACTTTCAGCAAAAACATTTTTGTAACTTGTTTGTATGTATCGACAAGCTTGCCATATTTTTGTGCAAAATTGTCTGTTTTTATGACATAAATCAACATCAAAATTTATTTGAGCATCTGGAACAAAAATTATTGTTGAAAATTCATTAGATTATTTTCTATTCCTAAAAACGTGGTATATTGTTTTAAAGTTTTATGTAATTTCCTCAAATACATATTTTAACACTACAGAGTTAATATTTTCAATTATTCCTTCAACTTGATTCTTAATTTCAGAGAAAATACAGAAACTCAAACCTACAGGATGGCAATATATTGAGAAGCAGTCTGAAACTAAAGGCCTTTGCATACTTCATACCAAACACATCAGTTGGCCTAGCAGAAATATAAGAACTCTAAAAATTCTTCACTCCACAATGAGACCTCAAAAGTCCCGTAATAGGTTAGAACAGAGTACTTTAACTGCATGAATCACTTACCTGTCTCTCTAATAATAATTCCCCCCTCCCTTTGAGGCATGTAAACTTTTCCCTCCTAAGTTACAAATGTATGTTCTACTCTTCAATATCACAAGTGAGAAAGTGCCAGATATTCTTGGGGACTTGTTACTTTCCTGTATATATACGTACATATGGAATATTATTCATAGTATATAGTAATAAGTTACATAATGCTGCGGAAAACTGGTTTCAAGATTTCAACAGAAATGTGTTTTTGGGTCCCCTGATACCGAAAAAGGTTTGTTTTTTTTCCAAAACGTCCATCCGTCAGTGCATCAGTCTGTGAACAAAACTAGCGCATAAACCATAAGTCCAATTTCTTTGAAAATGGATATTCCCAGGTCGATCTGACTCCACTCAAGGCACCGTGATTTTGAAAAACTTTCTTCAAAATTTAGGGGTACCTGACATGAAGCACCTCAGACATTTTCAACACATTCTCAAAAACAGTTCCAAATTTTTTCTTCAAATTTCTTGTAAGAATAGAGTAAAATACACTTATAATGGTGGCATAGGTCCGCTTTTCATGGTTAACTCTAAATTTTCGAAAATTGCAAAATTTTGAATATTTTTTAGCATTTTCCTAGAACTGCAAAACTGAAGATGAGATTTTTCCTTCGAATAAAATCTGTTCTCCATAGTGAGTTCTTTCATTAGAGTCATGAACATTTTCTTGAAAATTTTAGTCGTTTTTGCTCAATATTGCATGCAATATTTGCAATTTTAAAAAATTACAAAAACAAGATTTTCTCAAAAATGGCTTCAAATTTTTTCTTTTAACTTTTGGTAGGGATAGTGCTAAATGTACTCTAAAACATGACATAAACATCAGTTTGCTCTATTCTATTGTTTTTTCAAAAATAAAAAATTAAATTTTTTTTTTTTTACTTCTCTCATGTTGTTGCTCACGGGGATTTGTTCACACTATTATATTTTCAAGTGCATGTGCATTAACTAACGTCGTATAAAGTTTTTTGAAAACTCAACTGTTTTCTGTGAAAACTAGCTCAAAATTCCGTATTTTCAAAATGCTCAAATGCCATTTTCTCATAAACAGCTCCAAAGTTTTTCAAACAGCTCCAAAGTTTTTCTTCAAACTTTTCAAACAGATAGTGGTAATTGCACTGTTTAAGATGAAGTAAAGTTCATTTTAGGGTATATTGGGGTTCATTTTGGGGTTTGTTTTTTCAAAATTACACAAATGTAATTTTTTTGAAAGATCTCTCACACTGTTAATATGCACATTTCCCACCATTTGTAAACACTATTGTATTTGTGAGTTAATGAGCTTCAAATGAGTTCTAATGAAGTTTTTGAAAACTCAAAAATTTTCTGTGAAAAAGAGCCTCCAATTTTGAATTAATAGTAATGCTTATTTGCCATTTTTATAAAAAACAGCTTCAAATTTCTCAAAGAAAATTGCTGTTGCCATTGCCACGAGATTTTAATGTTCTTTAATATTCTTAAGAAAATATTTCCAGTCTACGGTTAAGAAACCGAAAAATTAAGAAAAAGTCAAAAAATGTATTCTGAGTTTTCGAATTTGTGTAAAAATAAAACTTCCTTCCTGAGCTCTTTGCTCAAGCAACTTTTTTCAGAGAAATTACTTTTTTGAAACAGCTCAAGATATTCTTAATATTCAAATTGTGATAATTTCTTTGAAATCAAAATAACCTTGACTTAGAGAAAAAAGTTAGAAAATTTGAATGAAAAACAAATTGTTACTTTTTCCTCTATGTAATAAGAGGACTTTATAGAGTTTACACTATTTTCCTGTAAAAAAAAACAGAAATTATGTTACAAAATATAATTCCAAATAATGATGGACAGACACATTTTGAAGATTACTGATATCCCGAAAAGCAAATTGTTAAATATTTCTGTGAACAATACTATCTATTAAATCATAATCATAGTTATGTCCAAAGATGATGTTACTCTAAATGAGAAGCAAGCCAGCCTTGACCAATTGAAAGTCTATGTCCACCTATGATTGCTGATTCACAGACATTACAATCTGATTTTTAAAAATGAACATTGTAATTTTCTTCCAAATCTACCAATTTTATCATAGGTTTCAAGACAAAGCAATACAACAATATGCATTTAAGCATCATATAAGAGCCACATTTAAACTCTGTAATTTTGCCAAACACCAGAAATAATTCAACGAATGAAATAAGAATGTTTGCTTACTTGCTATGTTCATGGAACACAGGGTAAACCTCAGAGCATCGCTTCCACACTCTGGAATTCCATTAGGAAATGTCACCTTATTACTCTCCAATGTTTTCTTTAATTCTGCAGCAGAAATAAGTCCAAAATCACAATTGGCATGAGCATTTTTTTGTAAACTCTGTAAAGAAAGAAGAAGTCTTATAAAAAGTTATAATATATTAATGTTATAACGATCTATTGTTTTTAGAGACAAAAGTATTTGTCTTAGCATTTATTGAAGTAAAAAAATTATTTTTAAATACTTCATGACATTTCGTGAGTTGGTTGCAGATAACACATAAAATGTGTTAAAATCTTAAAAAACACAATACATATACTGAAAAGAAAATTATCACTGATAACAAAGATGGTTTTAAAAATGTAAACAATATTTTTAAAATTGAAGAAAACTAAATCTATTTTGTGAGCACAGTAGGAGAAGAAACCCCAATATAAAGTGTAACGAATTGCAGATCGGTCACAAACCAAGTACATAAGAGAGGGAACAGAAGACGGAATGAGAGAGAGAGGGAACACAAGACAGAATGAGAGATAGAAGGAATGAGAGAGAGAGGAAACGAGGGAGAAAGGGAAGGAGAGAGGGAATGAGGGAGAAAGGGAACAAGAGTTGGAACGACAGAGAGAGATGGAAAAGAGGGATGGAAAAGAGAGGGATGGAAAAAGAGAGGGATGGAAAAAGAGAGAGAGGGGGATGGAAAAGAAAGGGTTGGAAAAAGAGAGACAGGGAGGGGGAAAAGAGACAGATAGGAGGAATAGAGAAACAGAGGGAGGGGGGAGAGACAGAGGGGGAAAAGACAGAAAGAGGGGGAAAAGAGACAGAAAGAGGGGGAAAGAGACAGAAAGAGTGGGAAAAGAGACAGAAAGAGGGGGAAAAGAGAAGGAAGAAGAGACAGAGAGGAAAGAGAGTAGGAAAAGAGAGGGGAGGAAAAAGAAAGAGCAAAAAGAGAGAAGAGGAAAAAGAAAGAGAAAAGAGAGGGGAGGGAAAGAGGGGGGGAGGGAAAGAGAAAGGGGGAAGAGGGGAGGGGAAAGAGGGAGAGAGGGGAGGAAGAGAGGACGGAAAAGAGAGTGGAGGGGGAAAGTGAGAGAGGAGGGGAAAGCGAGAGGGGAGGGGGAAAGCGAGAGGGGAGGGGAAAGCGAGAGAGGGGAAAAGAGAGAGAGGAGGGGAAGAGAGAGGAGGGGAAAGAGAGAGAGAGAGGAGGGGAAAGAAAGAAGGGAAGAGGAATATTTCCACACTTATTTCTTCTGCAACAACAACGCGCCAGGTACCAGCTAGTTTGAAAATAAATGTTCTGTGTACATTTACTAACTACATTTCCACAACAGCTCCATTTTTTCTTGCTTGTACTACCTGATACTTTTAATCTTAATACTGAAAATGTTTTTGGCAATCATTTTATCCACTTGTAAGAACTGCTTAACTTTATACCACTTGTTTCTCAAAATACTAAAAAAAATTTGGGGTTTCCAGAATTTTAATTAAATATATTTTATTTTTCTGTCTTAATAATTTTCACATCAGCTGCAGCTGTTATCTCAAAATTATTTTTAAATTTCCTATATTTCAAAACTATTATCTCATATTTTTATTATCAAAATACAATTATTCACTTTATGTTGCCTTCCATGTATTGTGTCTGCTTGGGGAAAATAATGAAGTTTTAACTAGAATATATACCATTCATTTTCTTACACTACCTAGCAACAGAGATATATCTTTTAATAAAATTCCTATGGTTTTCATAATCATACATCATGCAATGACAGCCATTTAGTAAGAACTCTGGATTTTGCAGGTAGCATTTCCAAATATTTCTACCCACCTCAGCAGAAGCTCCATTTATGACATCTTGAGGATCGATCACATTTCCTAAACTTTTGGACATCTTTCTTCCATATGAGTCACAAACTATGCCATGCAAAACCACATTCTGAAAAAAAACTAAACGTATAACTTACTACAGGAACAAGGTATGTTTTATAAGCAACAGAAATTTGGACACATTGGTTTCAATTCCTATGAATGCAAGAGAATAGAAATGTTTTGTGTGTGCCAAAAAATACATTGTTTGCTTGACTTTCAAAATGTATTTAAAACATTGAAAATTTTAATTATAGTGTAATTTCCAAACTGATTCAATTCAAGATTTCAAAGCACTTACTATACTATAATCCAGGCCTGAACAACACCTGCTTCCATGGGCACTCTGCACTCAAAATCCAGATGACTGCCCACAAGAATGGCAATAATGCAGTAACTTAGCATTATGTAGTATTAATATATTAACTTTGCAGAAGATAACTTTGTGGGGAGGGGAGCAGCCTGCCATTTGACAGTGGCATGTATGTAGCAGGTAGATTGAACAGTAGCAGTAGCAGTAGTAGCAGTGAACAGACAGTAGCAGTGACGCAGCATGTAGATTGAATGCCTGGGCATCTATTGCTATGATCCATTCAGCAAAATTATTTGCACACTTATTTAAATGGCAAATGTCTTGTATTTCTAGATACAAGGGCCACAATTCACAGTTTATGTTTGTCGCACTGCTATGTATCACCATAGTTTCCTATTTTCATTTTTTTTAAGTATGCTCACTGCGACCCTTCAACAATATTTTAAGCAGAGGTCTTTTAAAAAATGTATTATTTAATTCTAACTAACAAAAACTTACAATTAAATAGTTGATTTTCAACAGGCATGTTAAAAGCTCAAAAGTATAGCAAAAGCAAAACTAGATATTAACGAGCAAACCTCTCAGACGATATGCTGCGAATTTGATTTGATATTTGAAATATATAATGTATATTCGGAATGTATATGTTCGGAATTTATAATGTTGTGAGAAATTAGAGCAGAAAGTTATCATGATTTTTAAAGACTAAGATTTTTTAGCTTTGATCAAATTGTCTTTTTCAATTAAACATAGGTAATAAAAAAAAATAGTTTATTACTGTCTTCTTAACAAAAACGATTCAATGTCACAATTTTGTGTTTAGCACCACATTAAATTTATGACTAAATCATAGCAAAATGAATTACATTATCAGCCCTACAAGCAATTATACTGCGCCTGGAAAGTCTCTCTAGAGGTGCATCATGCTGGTGAGAGAGACTGCAAAAGAAATTATGTAGGTAGCATGCTCTCCAGCTTGCAACAAAAGAAAATGAAAATTGCACTCATCACAATTATAACAGATGTTGGAACTTTTGTCCCCTTCACCTGTGTCCCACAGTGATCTGGTTGCTACCAACATAAATGCAATTTTTAGTACAAGAACCTGATACCGCTCAGCATGGAGAGACTTTCCTGGCACACTGTATTATACTTGGTGAGCAACTCAAATATGTATGTCTAATTCGTTATAGGCTCATATTTCAAAATGTCATCTATCGATAACAAACCTTTCCAATATAATACAAAAGGTAATATACTTGCACCGTAAGAAACAGTCTGTCCATATTCCCACTGACTGCACTTTCAATTTACGCTCTGAGGTTTGAATTGCATATTTTCTTTGGTGGTCCCCACTCCTAGAAAGAGTTTCATCTCCACATTTGCATTTGAATGGCTCACATATATATCCTTAGGTCAGTGAATCAGTGAAAGTGCAAAATGCTGTGCAGGCCTTTTCTAACCCTGACTCTCCTTTTAAAACTGTGAAGTAAAAACCATTTTAAAAAAATCTAAACCCCTACATTTAAACATCATCAGATTTATTTATTTATTTATTTTCTTTCGATGCAAGATATTTTCATTATCATATTACTCCACTTTAAAGCACATGAAACTTCTTTTTAGTTTAACCACAGTCTAATGAAATAGACATGAAAGTCTGGGAAATGCAATAGAGATATGAGAGGAATATCCTCAGCTTAAACGAATTCCAACAATTTTTAAATACTAAGAATTCAATGAAGTTGAAAAATAAACAAAGAAAATTTCAAAAAATTACCTTAAAAGGAAGTTTTCCCGTGAGGTAGGTGCTTAGCATAACCATACGAGCAACCCAGAAGAACAAAATGTCATGGCCAGTTTCCATCACACTTAAAGGATAAAAATCTTTCAAATCACTTGTCTGGAAGAAACAAAAAAACAAAACAGATGAAGCTGTGTAAAATACCAGAATGAGCAAATTCTCTTTGGTACCTTTTAAGGGCATGATGGAGTTTTATGAGGCTTGATGAGTTTAGTCATCAAATATTTCATTTTTAGAGCATAATTTTTTTTGTTACGAAACAGAACCATCAAGTACCATAAAAGTGGGTGACTGTATATTTTACTTAAGTTGATCAATTGATATTGCTCTTTTTGTTAATTTCAAATACAAGGTTTTATCACAGGATTTACAGCTTCCAAATACACCAGTTTTGGTGTATGTTGGTGACACACTTTAGTAGCATTAAACAGTTTGGAAATTGGACTTTACGAGTTGAAAACTTATTAACTATTATCACTAACTATTAAATCTTTTAAACTATAGGTAACTGTAATTACCCTATAATTTCGTTAAGTATTATATGTTTATTCAGACTGTTGTTAATTACATGTAATTAGTTCATTGTGATATCTTTACTCACAAATTTATTTTAGTGTGTTATTGTTTGTAGTGCACTTTGGTGGGTAACTATGAACTGTCTAATTTATCCTGATTCACCCAAAACTAATCTTGGAAGTGAAATTAAATAAAATGTCATTGTAAATATTTGGCAATGTAATTATTGGTGATTATTAAAGACCGGATTCCCGTGCAATTGCATCTTTTGTTTGCTAACTTGAAACTGGATCAAATCTTGACAGAAATTTGGATCATAAAACAGACGTTATTTTAGTACTTGTTTTATTTTGCACGTTTTGGGTAATGTTGCCTGAAAATTGCACGTTTTGGGATTTTAATGGACGAATTTGCAAGATTCATAGTTTCATTGCATAAAATAAAATTTTTATATTATCAATATGTTTTAATTTATCTTTTTTAAAGGTTTCATTTAAGAAAAATGTTTTATGACATAACTCAGCAGTGTATTTGGGTGATCTGTGAAACCCAAGAATCGTTTAATGTATCAATTCTGCATTTTGTTGTCCTATGAACTGAGTGTCTCTACCTTTTATGACAATTGTCTTATGAAAATTTCTGAGTTTTTGCCACAGGGATATGCGGTGTTACCACGAAAGAAGTTCGCGGCCTTCGGTTGCGGCAGCTCAGCCAATGTTCGGGGTCTATCTTCCCACTCAAATCATATATCCGTTTCGTCAGTCTTCGCTGAACTTACCATCACAATACTGCATGCGCGAGTCACATTTGACCTTATGTCCTGACGCGAAGCTAGGTGGCAAGTGAACTGTGTTTCAAAAAATTTCTTGTAAAGGATGTTGACCCGTGTTGTATGACAGAATAAACGCATTTAGCTGCGTGCACACGAAGCTCCGAGTGAGGCTCGGCACACAGCAATTGTAAATATAGAATGTTTTTCCTCTCTGAAACCTATTACTTGATAGAAGATATAGTAATTTCTCAGAAAATAGTTTGGAAATACACAGAATTGTGAATTATAATGAAAACAATTAAGAACATTTATCTAACTTAATTATTTTTATTTCCAAAAGTATACTATATTTTTCAATTTTTGTATTTATTTTTTTGTATTTTTAAGTTAGTTTAATTTTGTGTGCGAATAATATTTAAAATGTCAAATATGGTTTATTTACACAATATGTACAAAATTATAATAAAAACACTATAATCATATTTCACTGAACCTAAATATCACATTCAAAATATAAAATAAATTGATAAGTGGATTAACTGGTGTTTTCAGGCTACATAACAACATACTGTAAAGTTTTGATGGTTTTATTGCACGTTTTTGCACATTTTGATGTTTTTATTACACGTTTTAGAGAGTTATACTGCATGAAAATCCAGTCTTTAGTGTCCAGTCTTTATCACGTATAAAATAATAATATTTGGTTTTCATTTTAACCACAGATAAATAAATTAAAAAAATATATGGTTGTCACTATGCAAATTACAGAGTAAGCAGTAGAACAGAGAGAAATAGAGAAGAGATCTTTAAGATATCTCAGTGAAAAATGGGATACCAAAATCAACATTTGACAATGAAGGAAATAGTAATCATGGATCTAGTTTGTTGTCCCCTTTCAAAGAGGTTGAAGCAACAGTCAAGGTGGAACAAATCAAAAAAAATTGTTCAATCTTCATTTGTGAGACCTGGGATATGTTGCTTTCTGTTTGTTCTATGAACATTTAGCTTCATTTCAATCATTTTTCAAAACATTGCTTTTTATTTATCTGAAATATAAACCAGTAGTGGCTCATTAACAAACTTTCAGGGTAGGAAAACAGATTACTGAATGGCAGTGGATCCTGGGAAGGGGGCACAGGGTCCATGTCCCACCTCAATCCAATTTTTTGTAATTTTATTCAATTTATTCAAACAACTGTCTCACTGATGTCATTACTTTCCAGAGCATTACTTACATGAATAATGCACAGAAGTTTAGTTTGAGATATTCAGATTTTAAAGTTGTGTTGCTCTGACAATAATTCAGAAATCATATTCAATTTTTTTCCATGTGTTTAAGATTCACTGAATTTCATAAGTGATGTTTTGACATTTAATGTTTTTGTATATCTTTTGATAAATTTTTCGTTTCAAAATATCCATCTTTATTCCAAGAACTCTCCTTAATTGACAATAAAAGGCATGGCCGACAATAAAACTTATCTTAACTTCACTACCTCTTAACCATGAATCATACTATGAAGAATTAAATTTTCTTGTATTTTTGTCACCAGCACACTGACACTGTACAATTGTACTCAACAATGAAGTAGGTTGATCATTGCCCAAAATTTGTCACTTTTCTATATCATTAAGATGAGAAAACAGTGTATGTAGTACCTCATTGAATGTATCAGTCATAATATTAACTTAAAATCAGATTTAAATATAAAAAATGAAGTAACACTAATAATCTGCTGCATACTAATTTAAAATGAAAAAATTCATAGTTGCTAAATAATAATCACTTCGTCCGTTTGCTAACTTGTCAATAAAACAGTAAACACAAGCACTATGCAGCTTGCATTTGAGTGGAAATTGGAGTCTTCCTTGCAGGTAGGCAGCAAGAGAATTCGCTGGCCTGTGTTCAACGTACATGTGTCAAATATGGACACAGCATGCTACTGCTCTACACTCACTACAGGGCCTTTTCTCAAATATGTGAAGAGAGGCAGCACCCAGTTATGCCCACCCTGAAAGGTGCAAGCAGATGCCTGACTGACTGTGGGAAGAGATGGGAAAGACCGTATGACACGAAGGCTGTGTTAGAAAACACTTGAAATGAAAATATGGCTCGGGCCAGGTTAATGAAATGTTCATTATATGTTTCCTGACGGATAAGACTTACACCATAATAAAATTGCAAGAGTCACTTAATTTCTTTATTACTATGAAATGTATTAAACTAGTACACATTCATCAGAATAGGCAGTGACTATCTTGCCTATGGAGCCACCACTGATAAAAACACATGCACGTTATTTGTATGTCCATTTGCTTCTTCAGGTAGATATAGTACTGAATGTTAAATTAATGTAATGTTTAATTAATGTAAAATTAAACATTATTAAAAGCAATAAGTTGTGTTTAAAGGCAAAGTGTTGAAAAAATTCTTGAATTTTCAAGGAAAATAAGGCAGTGTCCAAAGGCACCCTACTTTGATGTGTGACTTACACAGAGGTTTTATTTATTTATTTTTTTTTACTTGTGTAGGGTATTGACATAATGCAATTTTGTTTATAAATTTGATCTAAAGGTGAAGACCAAACTTTTGTGACAATAACACATAGATAACATTGATTATAAAATTTCTACTGAGGATGGAAATTTTAAAATTTTCAAAGTCACCCACCTTTAGGGTTCTCATTTTTGGAGGTATCATTTTTCATCAACCTTTAAATTATCAGTTATAGCTACATTATATTAAACCAGATACATTTGACTTTTGGGTAGAATCCTGAAGTTCAGGAAACTGACTTGATGTTACAATTTTAATACTTTTAAGAATAAGAAACCTTATTTGAGCTTTTGCAAGTGTTTTAGAAGATTTTCAATTAGCCTATTTTACCCTTTTTTGTAGGTTTTGATCCCTATTTTAAGTATTTTGCCCTATTTTACCCCCTCCTCTTTCTCTTTTCCTTTCTTTTGTTACTTTCCTTTTTCTCACAGCACCAATCAGATCAATCCCAAAACTTGTCTGCAAGCCTGGACAATATGAGGATAATGTCACATTTTGTCTTTTTCTGCAAGCAGAGGCTTGATCAGACAGTAGGTGTAGTATTTGGGCTCCAGGATCAGGAAGTGTTAAAAACTCCTTGATTGAAACCAGACAATACCAATCAAAACTATTGATGCCAACATCAATACCAATGATTCAGTAAGGTCTCTATAACATCTCAATCTCCTGAAAGTTACATATGATATGTCCAGTTGACCACCTGCCAACTGTTCCAACCGCTTTTGAGTAATAATAACTTTTTCTCAACAAATAGCGTATTTATTATGTCAATATCCTTAACTGACATTTCATACACTGTCTAAAATTTTCTGAGACATTCCACTATTAATGAGAATTTTAACATACAGGGGTTCAAAGAATGAATATAAAAGCAGATTTTCAATAATGTCATCCAAGGATTCAAAGAAGATGAGTCCAGTCCACACTCACACTTTGTACAGAGAGGATTGCAAATGCAACAAGTTTGTGGTCATTTTGCTGAAAGTTAGAGTGAACTGAAAATAATTTTCAGTAATGAAAAATATTATTTCTGATAGATGACTTAAGTTTGTACAAAATTAAGAAAGATCTGAGGAAGATCTCAAGGTGTAAGTTCTGACAGAAATTTCAATGTTACAATAAACATTTTAA
The DNA here is from genome assembly GCA_031308135.1 of Acheta domesticus. Lineage (NCBI taxonomy): Eukaryota > Metazoa > Arthropoda > Insecta > Orthoptera > Gryllidae > Acheta > Acheta domesticus. Next base: position 129,798,704 of record JAHLJT010008756.1, on the reverse strand, counting down.
TCATTTAAATTATTGTGAAATTGTCTTAACTGTACATAATTTTTTAAATGAATTTGTCATTGACATTTTTCTAAAATAGGAATGCCTTTTGATCACTGTTTTAGAAAGAATTAATACCTTTCTCTCACTTATCAGAGTAAAAATAACCTGAACTACTAGATGCTACTTATGAGGTACAGTTGTGTCAAAACAATTTTTTTATTTTTTTGTACAGGATACATTTTCTAAAACATATTGATTCATTGAAAATGTTCCCAGTACAGTATGACACTCAGAGGGCTTCCTGAAGAGGGGAAAGAGGAGGAGCACCTTATTTCAGAAGCCTCTTGTATGCATTCCTTCTATTGTCACAAGTCATTCATGTCCTTCAAAGGCAAATAAAATGCTCAGAAATTCTCTTGCAACTATTAATTGAAGGAAGAACAAGAGAAGATATTAAAAGTATATTTTCATCACTAACTCCACAAAATTTCCACAAAAAAAAAAAATGTTCTTTTCTTGCTTCACTTTTATTTAGATTTAAAATTTCATAAATTAGTTATTAAAAACACAACACTTCCCTTTTCAAAGCCTGTTAGTTCTCTTTACAGTTTCTCATACTTCATCAAAACAAAGTTTTATTCACTTTTATTTTAACTTTAAAAACAAGAAAATTTTTATGGTTTATCTACACGAAGTGACCGCTCATTCTATTTAAAATAACGTACTGATCTGCATTGTCAATGAGTCTGAGATCATCTGTTCTAAATTACACCTAACCCAACAAGTAACATTTGATTACCTCTTTTGGCCAGCCCAGTGAAGAAAATGGTAACAAAGCAGAGGAGAACCATGTGTCCAAAACATCAAGATCCTGGACTATGTTTATTCTTTCTCTGTCTTCAGGATTCAACTTCAACTTCAGAACTGCAATGTCCCTTGCTTTATCAATATTCTCTGCAGCTACCCACACTGTCTTGGCAGATTCAGTGAAAGAACATTCATAGGCTGGAATTCGATGACCCCACCACAATTGCCGAGAGATACACCAGTCTCTAAAAATGTTAAAATTTGGAATAAATATCAAATCAACTCTCTTTTGTGTTATTATTTATGTCTGTTAAGCTTTCTGTTCAACATATCTTTTCCATATTCTTTTTTATATATGCAGAATAAATTTAAGCATTACACATTCTGGGTTCATACACACATAAATGCACATGATGAAGATTCACAAATAAATCTTCATCAATAAATATCCACCTCACCTTAAAAGAAATGAAGTGCTTGGAACAGTAACAAGCCATCCCAGACACAGCACGTGTGTGTGCATGCATGCATGCATGAGTGCACGTGTGTACATGAGCACAAGTGCATGCATGAGCATGTGCGTGAGCGTGTGCATGAGCGTGTGTGTGAGTGTTCATACACACATAATGACACATGAGCGTGTGTACGTGAGCATGTGTGCATGTGCACTTACTTCATATGTGTTTTTGTTTGGTTTAGTTTTTTCTTCTTCTTTTTTCTGCTTTTCTTTTCTTTCTTTTTTTTTCCTTTCTTTCTTTTTTTAACCATGGTAGGTGGAAATATTCACAAGACTCTGGGCTGTCCATACCACAGAGTTTCACTCACTAAAATCAAACCTCCTTTTTTCTCCATCCTTACCAACTATAGGCATTACATCACAGGGAATGGAATAACAACCCAGCACCATGACATCTCTTCTACAATCTTGGTAGTTGTTAAGTGGGATCCAAGGCTTTCTATCCTTTCTTTCTCCAGCCATCTTAGTTCCAACACAACTAGGAGTGAAAAATTGTGCACTGCCCTCCAACAGGTTTCAGATGCCAACCTGCATGTGACTCCTACATAAGTTACCAGCTCTATCCCAAGCATCTCTATGAGTCATTGGGGATGGAAACTTGGCACTCAATGATCACGCTCAACATCCTTGCTAGCGGTTTCACATACAGAAAACAGTATGCATCATCATCCAGTTTGAGCCTATGGTCTACGCACCCATGACCCATCAGAAACTGTGTGAGATAATAATCTACCTTGCTGTGCTTCTGATCAATCCATGATTCAGTTGAATGAAACAGATGGTAAGGTCATCTTCCCTCGCAGGAAGTGTCATATCATTTGCTGCCATTTTCTAGTGGTTCCAAGCAGTCCTGTGTCTTGTTTCCCTTACCAGAAAGCCTCTGTCATTTATGAGACTATATCTATAGGGGGCACCCCAGCAACGAGATATACCGCTTCATTTGAGACAGTGACAGTGCAAAAGGCACATGCTACTTTGAGAGCACGTACCTATGAGATAGCCTATATACTTAACTTCTGATACCTGTTTGTGTTGCTCAAACTGAGGTTCCTTGTAGAAAACAGATGTGACAAGTAAAGCCATCAGCTTTTTCTTCCCATGACTAGGTCCTCCAGTGTCCGTCATTAGTTTCATTAATGCTGCGTTGACTTTTGATGCTTTCTTGCAAGCATACTCCAGGTGGTCTCTAAATGACAAGCATGTTGATAATGAGGCTGAGGTATTTGATGGATGATTGTGAAGAAATTTGGTTATCATCACACTCAAGAGTAGTGAATTCTCTTCTCTTCCTCCTAGTCACAAAAATCACTTCTGTCTTGTGTTTAGCAAGCTTCAATCCAACAGATTCCGGCCTTTAACTGACAATGGCAATGGCTTAATTGTAGATACACAACTTCCTCCTCTATAAACTCCGTATTTGCAATGATGACATTGTCGTCTGTGAAGCCTACAGTTTTGGTTCCTTCTGGGAAAGGGAGCCTATTGCTCTCGTCACCTTAAAGTAAGGACTAAAACTCTCAGGACACTTGAGAAAAATGTTTCTGTCACACATGAACATATGCTCTCAGAAACAATATAAGGTATTTTCATTTCATTTTTTGCTGGCAATTGTTGTTGCCAAGATTCCCAGTATTACCCAATGTAAAATGGCCGAAAAAAATTAAATTACACCTTGTTGCTAATTGTTTGGTTGGGGTGTCTTGTAGGTATAGGCGTTTTTTCAAATCTTCAAGAATTGTAACACAGACACCATCTTGTTGCAAGGAGAAAGTTTTAATCAGCAAATCCTTTTCACCCTCGGAGATGCAGGAGTAGCCGGATCTGATACCTTTGGTTGGGAGAGGAAAACAGAATTTTTTTCCAAGATTTTTGTGTTTGCCTGAATTTCTCCTTCTGCTGCAAAAGCAGACGTCATTCCTTTAATATTATCCTTAGCTCAGAAGTATGGCTGCAGAGGTGTCTGAATTTGGTAATTAACTAGAAGTTGGAGGCTGGCTCTAACTGCTAGTCTTTTAAAAGTTCTGTTCAACCCATCACTAGGACATTTTCATGAGCAGTTTCGAAGAGTACTACTTGAATGTCTTCAGGTAGCAGATGAATGTTCAAAAATTAGCAAAAAGTTGTAATTGACCAACTGTTTTCCCAATAAAAAATAATGGTCAGATTTTTTTCATCACAAATTTCTTAATAAAAATGCTCATAGTTCTAAATCCTGTCCATAACCAAGGATGACATTTTGTCAACATAAAGTACAAGTATCTAGACCAGTGTTGTCAAGGTCAATGCCACAAGTGGGATTCCGTGACACGAGTGCCATGAAGAAATTGCCCCTCCACGCAGTTCATCACCCCACCACCAGAGACAACACCATCCCTATTGTAAAACAGCGAGGTTGTTACTACTACTCATAATAGTTCCCTTTCCCGACACTAGTGGTGCAGAGAAGCTCATGGCATGCCACAGTGCCATGACATGTGCCACTGCCACCAGTAGAAGACCTTAACACCACTGACCTAGAAGTATTTTCATTTTTGAATACTGAAAAAAGATGACATATTTTCACAATTGATTTTTAAAGATTTTTACCCATTTTTGCCCTCTCTGACCTTTCAGTTACCTTGAAAATTTTTTGTTGTGAAATTTTTGTTGCTTGACATCAGTAGATAGTGTTTGCAAAAAATTAGATGAAACTTTATGTATCCAGTCTTGGCTTGGAATTTTTTAATGCAACTGTACCGAAAATTTTATTAAAATCTTTTAAAAATTTAATTATTTTTAGAAGAAAAATAATGTTCCAAAAAACCCAATTTTTCTTTCTTGTTTTTATATCATGCTGAATTCAAAAATATAATTATTTGAATTACAGTATTTCCAAATCTTTTTGTTGACGTTTTGACAAAAATCTTCCCTGATACACATTTTTATTAAACTAATTTAAAGGGATTATTTAATACTGATTATGATGGTTGGTCATTTGATATTATTTAGTTAATTTTGCCTTTAGTTGTCTTCTTTACCTATTTCATTATACAACACTGTACTTCTTTTTGATTGAAATTTCTTTTTTTACATTACTTACCTTCAGCTACTTTTTAGTCTGTTGATCAGTTATTTAGATTTAGGTATTTTAGTTTAGGTTTCAATTAGCTCATTCCTTAAATGTATACATGAAATGATAATTATGCCAATTAATACACATAACTACAACCCTGAAGCAGGCCAAATAAATGGCTAAAACATTGGCACAGTAAAAAAAATTGACCTTCCCTCATGACTCTCCACATACATTTGTAATATGAGGTCAAGATCAATGTAACAATTAATTCATTTTTTATTTTATGCAACTAATTTATTGCTTGCTCTGTTTCATTATATCAAGTCATTTTAAAATTAGAAATGGCTCAACCCAGGACATATATAACTGTTTTCAAGTAAAAATCACATTCCAATTTATTCAAAGTTAGCCTCAATGGAAATTAACATTGTTGGTTATGAAAAGTATTAGTAGATGAAGGAACTCATATCATACACATCTTTGTTACTTCATTAGTGGCAAAATTATTGCAGGAGGAAATTTTTTTTGCAGGTAAGTGAATTCCATTTGTATTAGCTATCCTAAATTTTTGGGTTATTTATAACAGAACTTTTAATAATTATATATTCATTTTTGGTAATGATCAGTAACATGAAATAGTAATAAATATAATTATATTTTATAAAAGTTATTGTGTGTTTATAGGTGGGGGTGATCTCAGTTGCATATCATGCTCAGTTGTGGTATTGTAAGCAAATGCAAAAAATAAAACAAAAACCTCTTAGCTCACCTGAAAAGGAACACAAAAATGTTCTGTCACTGGAATTTACACATTTGCTAAGGATGTTACTGCAAACAAAATTTTGCAAGAGTTTACTACCAGGTGAGCCACAGAATTGAGGAATAATTTATTTATTGTTGATATTATTTAATATTATTACATTATCTGTAATTGATAATATAATCATAATACTTTTCATCTCTGATTGTCAAATGCTTTAAGATTTTTTTTTTTTATTCCCAAATAATTCTATAAAACTTCCTCACTTATCTCCTATATTTGAGAAGTTGCTCTGAAAAAAGATCTAACCAACAAAATTGGAGAAATTTTTATTATAGTGAAAAAGTGATCTATGCGACTCAAGGCAGGGCCGCATAAACTTGGTTCAGCAGAAGACCGTTGGGAAGGATGATATTTTTTAATCAAACGTTGGGCTTCTGGCAAAGAGTGATCTAACCACTCTCTGGACCAACAACTGCAAGACAGTGGACACTGTTCTGACCACTACTGTAGGTTCAGATGCCACATTGCAAATTCAATCCTTGCTGTTACATGCATCAGACCCTAAGGACCTCATCATACATAAAATTCCACAGCAGTGGACCCAGCACTGAGCTTTGTGGAATGTTGGCTGTGATGTTGAGTGCCTTTGGACCATCATCTGTATCATAGGATTCTGTGACTAAGGTATTCAACCACTATCTTCAAATATGTTGGTGCACTGATTCAGCGGAGGACCTTATAAATGCCTCCACTTTTTTCTTCTACTTCTTCGTCTTCTTCTTCTTTTTCCTTTTTTTCATTCTTTCTTTTTTTTTTCTTTACACCTTCATCTCATCTGGTGCTTATGATATGTACAAGAGCCTTACCAGCCTCTATCAAGCAGCCAGTGAGACAATGGCTCTTTGGAAGGTTTCTTCCCTTCCCTTCTGGAAGAAACACCAATTGTTTTTTACACCTCTCCAGAAAAATTCCTTCGCTCGGGCAAGAATTGTAGAGATCTGAGAAGACTTCATTATGAGCAGATATCGCAGACTTGAGGGCAATTTTGGAAATACTATCTGGTCCCAGAGACTTGGTGTTACCAATTATGCTGATTGCATACATTCTTAGTGTCCGGTGGTATCATTTCTGAATCAAGTGGCATTATGTTCATCAGCTCACCAGGGTGGTATGGGTACAAAGTTTTCAGAATTCATAGAAGAATGTTAGTTTGGAGACTGAGTGTGTCACCTTCTAAACTTGCCCATGGCCATCTTGTAAGGCCTACCCCATATTTCCAGTTACAGTTTTTTAGTGTAAAGGTATGCACATTCCCAGATTGCACTCTTCAGCTGATTGTGAGTGTGTTTGTGCATGTGTGTGTGCGTGTGAGAGTGTATTGTAACGAGGTTAGTATTGTATTGAAACAAAATTAGGTATTTTATTTCATTCATATTTGACGCAACACCCTCTAAAAATAATTAATTCAAGATGGCATTGATTTGACTTTAAGATAAAATGTAGCCCTATTGACATGCCCTACTGGAATAAAATCAAAAGTTGGCAATATCAATGTCATGAAGACTGCTGACATGAAAGAATAGACAGAAATTAACGACCAGAAAGAGCATATACGTTCTGGAGGGAGGACAGAAATTTTAATAGAACACTTTAGTAAGAGTGATGTAATTCAATGGAGAATTTCATGGAACAAATGAAATGGCTTATGGGCAGTAATTGATTAAAAACAGCATTACAAAAAATTAAATGGACTAGAATATTCGGGAGAGTCCATATAGGGAATTGGACCTAAAAGGAAAGACGTTTATTATTTCAAAGGTTAAGAAGACAAATGTAGGTACTGTTATTGAAAATTGTGAAATTAGTTAAATGTTTTATCCTATTTTTGGTTTAAAAACAATATTGTGTAAAGCTTTTTATTATTTTTATTCTGAATAAATGTTCCTTTTTATTTTGAAATTGAAAGTGTTTTAATATAATCTTTTCAGTAAATTACCTCAGTCAAATATATGGTGTGTGCCATAGTATCATCGGCCCTGAACAAATAATTAAATGAATATTTTTATTTTCCCCCATTAAGTAAATTTATTACTATTATTTTTTTATTACTAGAAAAGTAGAAACCATCTCTGTATGTGGACGATTTTGTGTTTGAGAGTGTGACAGCATGTGCGAGTGTATGCGGCACATGTGAGTGCATGAGTGTGAGTGCATGCGAGAGTGTGTGCATGTGAAAACAAGATAAGCCACATTTTCACCAACATTGAGACATTAATTATATATATGTTATTTATCATTTAGTACAAATAGTGGAAGGCATGCTGTAGCTCGTGGTTTCTGCCCCATCTCTTTAATTGATTCACATCTGTGATACTCCACCTGATATTAAGTAGCCATGTAAACCAAACATTATTATATGAAGAAGGAATAATACGAAGTTCCTCTTTTTCAACAGCAGCTATTGCAACTTTAGCCATTTCTTGACATGAAAGAAACCTGAAAAGAGAAATTTCATTTTAATTATATATAAATATTCAACATATGTTAAAAATATAGTGGGGAAGAGTATAAAAATTACACACACTTTACTTGGTAACCCCCTGCATTCATATAGCACATAAGAGCAAACGTGTAACTTGGCCACTACATTGCAGATACAATGAAACACTGATGTATATGTTCACTGTTGTGTTGTTCATGTGGATAGCATGACATTAGAGGAAGAGAAAAAAAAAAAGTGACCTTTGTAAAGAGAAAAATAAGTGTGCAGCCTGGCCTCTCTCCAGACCATTTCTCAAAAAGAAGCTCTTTTTGTTGGGAAGTGGTTGTAAATATGGTTTGCGAAAAGTAGTCTCAGTCCAAAATGACAGAGTTATCCCAAAGTTGATTTGCAAAAATCATGCTACTTCCACTTGAGTGCAGTTCTTGGGCTCTACAATGCTGTTCTGCTAGGGTGTGTGAAGAAATTAGGTGTCATTAAATGCCTACATTTCGAATGAACTTGTTCACCTTGTTACAGTTCTCTATGGCTATTATCTGAATAAAAGGATTTAATATTCTGGCTAGTTTGGTTTTCAGTCATGTTCTTGAACTCCAAGAATTTGTCAACCATCTGTGACTTGTTCTGTATGGGGTAGACATGCCATATACAACTGTACTGCTTAATACACAATACCTGGCACTGCCTAGGGATTCAGTTTCCATCGCTATGGATCACTTCCAAAAGTGGTTAGATGAACCTTCTCTCTTGACGAATCATGAGCTGGACATCTTTCTGACAAGACATACTTCTCCCTTGCTTAGGTTGAAAGATTCAGCAAACTTGAGGTGGATATTTCACAGCTTCTGGATTCTCCTTCATTCCACTTTCACAGCATGTGGATCTTCATGGACATGCAAAAATCCTCATTGCAAGCTAACCAGTCTTGTTTTCGTCAGACGAGGCCAACCAGCTCTTACATTATGAGTTCAGAAACTGGTTAGTTTGATGCATATCTTAAACTTGAGTTAAGCTTTTGATATCCTGAACCACACACATTTATTAATCAAACTTCAGACTTTTGATTTCTCTAATTCAGCTGTTCAATGGTTCTTTGATTCAGCTGATTATTTCTCTGACTCAGTGGTTCAATCTTATTTAGCTTATCAGCAGTCACATGCCTACAGATGGAATTATGGAAGTACATACTGAATATTGTGCATAACACAAGGTTGAATATTAGGGCCGACTTTTATTCATTTTCTATGTTGGAGACTTGTTTTCCATTGATTTTAACTCCACTATTATGGATAATGCTGATGATACTCCCCCGTGACAACTAATGTTAGTGTTTAAACAACACCTTTCATTCTGACCAATATTCCTCTGCTATCTTATAAGTTAACACTGTTTTAGAAAAAAATCTTGGCTGACATGAGCTGGTGGTCTGGTTTTGAGACCTGTGAAGTCTGCATATTAATCCAAGTGACTGTGGGCAAAACACTGATACCATACCCAATCCATATTGGTAAAATAAATTTTGAATGCGTCTGTTACAAAAATCCTTGGCTTCTGGAGGGAAAATAAGTTTAAGTTTGATTGTGAGTCAGTTAAATATAAGGCTACTTACTTGCATTTATATTCTCTTTATCTTTTCATAAAAAAAACCTTCCTGAATCAGTAAAATTAACCCTAACCAATTCACTGAAACTATTCCTTTTTGATTACTGTGTGGTCATGAATTCACCTTGTCCAACTCACATATTCCAACAAAATTCATGTTGTTCTGGTTTTGTTACAACTTGAGAAGCTTGTGGCACATTTCTCACAATCAGTATCAGGAAATGACTAACTCCATGATACAGAGATGGACTTTCCATTTCTGTCTACTAATTCAACACTTTTCTCACATCTAACACTCCTTATCATATAGTGTATCTACAATTTCCACCAAAAATTACATCTTAAGGTGTGACATACTGATTCTATACTGGGAGATCTTCACCCCACTGTCAAATATCATGCTCCCTTTGGAAATCTTGCTTCTAAGTTTTTATAATCAACCTCCTGTAGTTTGCAGCTATTGCCCTGATGAAACATGTTGGTTTGTTGGCATTCATTCACCATAAATTTGAATATTTAGTTCAGTTATTTTTGCTTTATGTATAACTTTATTTTACTTCATTCGTGTAATACAGCTTCATCATGAAAGTTTTTTTATGCTTTCACTTTTAGCTAAATGTACATGTATTTGTTTTGTTACTTATTTTATTTTTCTTAATGTATGTTTTTATTTATTTCTGTAATCTATGTTAGTCTGAAAATCAGTGATTACCCTGAGACTCACCTCTGCAAACTTGTGAATGTGATGTGCATTAAGTTTATAATGAAGAGGAGGAAGAGGACAAAGAAGACAAGAAGAAGGAGGAGGAGGAGAAGGAAGAGGAAGAGAAGGATAAGATAATGATGATGATGATGTTTATCATTATTATTAATCATTCAGATTGCTATTCTTCTCACTTCCCAATGAACACCATCACAGTTGTACAAAGTCATAGTTGTACAAACAATACATATACGATAATGTTTGCAGACAAAAATCCAATAAATTTACAATATTCTTACCATTGTGGCTTCAACAAAAATTCTATAACATCACCAGTACGACTGCATACAGGCACTGACATAGTGTGATGCTTTTGATCTCGAAAAAGGCCTAGTTTTGCAAGTTCATCTTTTATCTTTTCACGAGCATCAAATCTTTTCAATCCCTAAAAGCAAGTTCAATAAACAAAAATTCACTTTAGACCATTTAACAAAAATTAAAGTTCACAGTTTATTTCAATGTTTTAACCCGTTTATTAATGGTTTCAATATTATATTTAAATTAAATAAACCAACACTAATAACAATAATTAAGAAAACATTAAAAAAACACATGCACAAAAACATTTTCCTAGGTTCACACAAAATGAAAAAGAAAATATTATGTACTGAAGTCAAAAAAAATTATCAATTTGGAGTTAAACTACTATACCATATTACACTTAATTGATTAACAACACTAAAATTTTAAAAAATCATAAAAATCAAAAACTTTTCCATCATTTAAAATTAAAATCAATATCACTTACTTTGAATTTGTCACATTTTTCATTCATTATTCCTCTTTCATCTATAACAGATACAAATTCTAAACTGTGCTTTTTTCCCATCTCACAATCAATTAGGCTGTGTGCTGGAGTCACCTTCACAACACCTATTCAAAAATGTTTCAATTGAACATAAGATAATAATACCCCACAATAATTCAAACAATTAAAAATGATCATACCTGTTCCAAAATGGGGATCAACAGATTCATCACATATTACTGGTATTGTTTTCCTAAGGAAAGGATGCCTCACATGCCTTCCATGCCATTCCAAGTATCTATTATCATGCGGGTTAACTGCAACTGCAGTATCACCCAACATAGTTTCTAATCTAGTTGTAGATACAACCAACTCATCACCTATCATGAAATAAATTTCTTGAATAAATCATCGATACAAAAATTACTGATCATAAATAAAAATTAAAATGTTTCCTGTTTCATTAAATTGTGATCTTTACAGAAATTATTTCCAAAGAAATGAAAACACAATAAACTACACTTCAAAAGGAAGTTAATCAAATTCAAATATATTTTGAACATATTAGTAGAATATATTAAATTCCAACAACTTTAAAAATCATTCTTAGGAAAGAACTTTCAAGATAAAAATTCAACCAATCACTCATTCCTGGCCAAGGATTTCTAAACACAAAGAATGCAACATTTTTGTTTCCAGAATGTATGCGTTCACTTCCTTTCCACAGATTTGTCTTTCTCCCTTCAGTTCTCCTATTATTTTTCTTTTACACTTCTGAAATTATAAGTTCCAACCATTTACAATTTTTACCAATTTGCACAAACACAACATAGGATTATGTATTTGGCTGTGTATCTTGAACATTAGTTGTTCTCACTTAGCACCTAAATTAACAGACCATTTGTGATAAGAAGTAGAAATTATTTCATATTATCTAAGGTAAATGTCATTCTTAATTTCAATTTAGAAACAAGTGAATTGCCTACATTTTAGCAAGAGGTTTAATGTATCACTGCTTTTACCCAGCAAATGCTCAACTCACTTGCTATTGCACTATCTTTATTTTTCTTCTTCAGTAGACTTTTTTCTTATACTTTTTCCCTTTCCCTTGCATGCATATTTACTTTGTTGTTGTTTTGATAGATATAAATTTAAAAATTTCCATTTGTTATTGTGCAATGTGCTTTTGTAGATATACTCAAAAATTGATAATAGCAAGAGTCAGTTTTTTAATTTCTCATTCTTACTTGTTTTTAAAGATAATCAGTAACCACTGGATGAAAAAATATTCAACAATTGTTCAATTTATTAATTCAATAACCAAACACAAAAACTAATATTAATGTTACTAAGTTGTAATTAATAGTTACTGTGATTTTTAGTTGAATACCGAAAACTCGTAGAACTGAAGTTTGCATGACCATTTGATCGTAAGATAACGTTCACAAAAAGAAAGTCTTTTTCAATTCTTCTTTCTCTCTTTTTTTAATAATAATTTATTATATATATTTTTATAATTTATTAGTATACTTGAAAAGGTTACGGCAAAGAAGTCCAATATTGACACATTAATGATTAGCCAATAAATTTGGTTACAAAGGTTTTGAATTTTATTATGTATACAAGTAAAAGTTATTTCCCAAAATTTACATAGTTTTTCTTGGTACCTTGACAAGTGTAAAAGAAAAGTTTTACCCATAATGTAAGGATTGTATCAAAGGTATTAATAAATTTAGTAACAGCAAAAAAGTTAAATAATTTTCATATGTTCTTCAATTAATTGAGCATTTAGCCAGACGAATTTAAAAATGCTGATGACGTTGATCACAACTGTTTAAATAAAATTTTGCTCCTCTTTACTTTTGAGTGTTGCATCCCTGATATACCAATTCGTTTCTCCATGTCGCAGAGAAAGTAAGATAAGACAGAAGGAAAGGTTTGTCAAATTATTGATGGACTGTAAGAAATATTGTATCATCATGTTTTTCGTAACTGAGTCTGGGAGCAAAATTACTTGGCCTTTCAAAACCACTTAATGGTAAAAACAGAAATTACTTTTAACTTTTAAATGGGAGTTCAATAAATGATAATTTAATTAATTTCTTTTACTAATTTTCAATCTTATTTTAAGAGGATTAAAATAATTTGCATGACCTTGATGCTTATCATTACTGAAAAAATTGACACTATTCTATTATTAACAAAAAAATGTTTATAATCAGCAAATGTAGGAAATAATGAAGTTTCAATTATTTTTTACCCCTTCTTCAAATATTGTACCTTATTACTAAGAGTTTAGATACAAAAAAGGCCTCAAACAATTTTTTAATGGTTTGTGACCTATAATAAGCTCAACTAAATATTCATAAGAATTGAAGAACCAGTTTAAAATCCAATTGCCAATTACAATAAAATAAACTAAAAAATGAAACAAGCCCATTTAAGAAAATCAGCTTTCAATAAAAGAAAAATGGTTCAGAACAATGTAAAATCAAATTGCCTGTAACTGACACCTTTGACCTGAATTGGCCATTTCTTTATTAGATATTACTACAATTGGAAGATAATTTTCATTAAATATTCATTTCAATCTCACTTCCAAGAGGTTTGTGGTTTTCAAAATACTTATTAATTTGCATAAACTTTTGAATTTACAAAGTTGGTTGCAATCTTTTAGTATTTTAATGCTTAACCATTAGTAACATGAACCAGAAAATTCATCATTAATCAAACCTATCAATAAATCTGATCTAAGTTCAGTACTGATGAGAGGACAATGAAAGTGAGAACCGTTTGTAAATGTCACCAATACTACATATCCAGCAAGTATTAATGAAGAAAAAAATACAATACGTACTACCATCTGGAGTTTTATACGCAAAATTCGAAAGGACACCAAATTCTACAGGTCCTTCATAATTTGGCACATCCAGTAATGTTCGACCATCAATTTCTATATGATTTACTTCAATATCAGATATTGCTGACTGGAGTTCACAACACCAATTCACAATACTTTCTGAACGGTAAATCAAACCATCAAAATGTAAACGAATAAATGCATTAGCCACAGTGTCTGAATGTTTCTGTTAAAATAAAGAATCAACATTCCAGTAAGAATTTAAAAGTCGTTCACCACAGATTTTACAAGTTCTTTGATTTAATTGAAATCTTACAGAATCCAGAGTAAAATACTGGTGAGACCAATCTAATGAGGCACCAATATTCCTCAACTGATTGGTGATAAAAGACTGCTTTTCTTTCTTCCAATTCCAAAGTTCTTTCTCAAACTTTTCTCTTCCTAAATCGTATCTGGTTTGATGTCTCTCTTTCCATAGCTTTCTTTCAAATGCTGTTTGGGTTGCGATGCCAGCATGATCAAAGCCCGGTATCCAAAGTACTCTCTTGCCTTGCATTCTTTGCCTAATGGAACAATAATTTGTAATTTACATTCAATAAAATTCACAAATTGGCGTAAGTCACAAAGAAATGTACCATCTAGCTAGAACATCTTGAATTGTAACGGTGAGAGAGTGACCAAGATGTAATGTTCCTGTTACATTAGGTGGAGGAAGCATCATACTGAAATATTCTAAGGGTGCATGATCCCGTACTGGACGGGTTTGGTGGGCGTGATGTTTTAACCAAATTCCATGCACCCTGTATTCAACATCCGATGGACTGTATGAATCTGATAAAGTTTGAAATCCTGCAACAAGTTTCAAATTAAGGACTTTAATTGACCGTCAGTCAAAATCATGGGATTTTCTATTCTAGATATTTTTACCTCGGCCACACAATTGATTCCTAAATCCATGTTTCTGAGGCCAATGCTTGCCTGCTGTGAATAGGTACCTAAATTGTAAACCACTAACCCATTTTAAGGAAGCATATTCAACGCACTTACAACACTGACAAGAAATTTTAAACATCATGTCATTAACTAACGAAATAAAAACATTTTATTTCCAATTCAATATAACCACAACTACTGAAATAACCCAAATCACTGGCGCCTCAGAATAGCTTTAGGGTATTAACAAAGCGAGCAAGGGTCAGTGCTAAATGTAAATGAATTTAGCTCAGCATTGCCATGCACTGCGTATTAGTGGATAATAATATACCCATCCAAGCCATCGCAGGCCGCACATGCTTGCCGCTGTATGAAGGAGGGCAATGAACACAGTAAGAAATCTCGAGACCTGCGTTAACCGACTCTGCCGCAGTGCTGCCCTCACAAGCTCGGCTCGTCAAATGCATTCGTGTGGTGACAGACTTTGTATAGTTCGGACCTCGGACGGCAGCACCGTCGCCGCTGGGTGGCAAGCGGCAGGCTACTATATAGCCATGAACTTTGGACAAAACACGATATACATTTTTCTTTCTTCGCGCGTAGGGGTGTCATCAAAATGGAATATCTCACGGTATTTCGCGTCCTCGGTTATGCAGCTAGAAGTCGCATGATTGCTCGCAATGTTCGATACACTCGCAATAATGCGAACTCTAGCGACACAAACGAGAACGACGGGAAATACCGTGAGATATTCCATTTTGATGATACCACCCCACGCGCCAAGAAAGAAAAACCGTAGTATAAGTGTCGATTTTCTTTTAAAATGATCATTCGATAGGAGTCGATCATTCTTCGTTGAGATTTTCCTCTGCCTGTAATGATTTTAAAACGTTTTTGTTTTGTTTAGCAGTGGCGTAGCGTGACTCACACGTTTGGGGATGCTCAACAATAACACACAAAATGTCACTATCAACTACTTCATCTAACAGGCGAACGCAACACAAGGCAGATACACTGAGACTACTTCCACGATCTCGATTGCTTACGACGGTGTAGGCGCTTCCCACAAAATCCTCACAGCAGTCAGGGCTGCCGATGTCTTGAAAGCAAATTATACAATGGCTCAGCTTTAATTCTTACACGCGAATGGCAATAAGACCATTTGTTAATTTATACATTGCAGACTTAAATAATATGTAATCTATTTAAGAGATAATACAATTTCTTGGATATTAATTAAGAAATAGTAGTCAGGCACTATTTCTACAGTTTGTACCCATGACCAAGCGGGGACTCCCGAGTGAGAGAGAGAAAGATAATTTACTGAACGCCTGAAGTGTGCTGCGCTCTCGTGCACAAACGAGGTTCTTTCCGCAGTAGACGCTAGCGTAAAGCAGTCGGGTTTCTCTGGGCCAGGGGTGAAGAAGGGAGAGGGGAACCTCGCCATCTGCGCATGCGTCATTGCTCGTCGCAATCTGGCGGCAGACGCTGAAGTATTTTAGCTTTCAAGCAATCAGAGGCCAGCTTCAACAGCCCGCCGAATTCAATCATAGGAAATCAATTTAAAATTAATACAAAACGTGTTTCACTCAACAGACCACTTGTAAGATTATCAATACAGTATTTAAGGTTCTTATATATGGGGATGCTCAGCATCTCAGCGTCCCCTGACGCTACGCCACTGTTGTTTAGGTACATTTTCTCGCAATGAGATGTTCTTTTTTTCTCCAAAAATAAAGTTATATTTTCACGATAACCAAATTGTGTACTGTATTAGGCCCGCAACAGACTGCACCGAGGAATACGTTGCGAAAAATGTACGACAAGAAATGTGGAAAGAGGCCGGCGAGGCTGCGTCCACACACTACAAAGAGGTTCTTCGATGTCTCCAAATGTGCCACAAGCCGAGAGTGATGGCAGCAGTTTTAGCTATGAGATCATCTGAGAGTCCCATTTCTTGTTTTACTAAATGCTCTTATGTAATTTTAACTAGTGATATCCTTGTTTTGTTACAATAATCGTAAACCATTTGTTTAACGAGTTCGAATTGCCTAAGAAACACACTACTACACTGAATACAAATCATTATTTAACGTAAAAAAACAGGAAGTTAAGTGACGTATAAGGGAGAAGTTGTACATCAGCAAATTTTCTTGAACTCCGTAATCTCTACCACGCTCTGGTTTACTATATTTGTTGGTTGAATAATGAATAGATAATGAATGATCAAATAATTCATAAAATTCACAATTAATAAATTCATTTATAAATACCAATTAAGAAAAGTAATAAATCAATTCAATTCTTTCAACATACCCTTTCAAGTTTCTTGCTTCAAATTTTTATTTTTATATTATTCATTATGAGCGGGTTTCACACAAATAAGAATATCTTCCATACAAGTTTTTACTTGTTCATTTCCGTTTTAAGAGAAAATTCAAGAAAAACAATTAAAAAACTGGTAGTTTATCGCATCTTTTACTGCCAAATGTTATAACCTCACTCAGTTCTATGCACTGTTTGGTGTTTTCCTGTTGCAGCGAACGCCTAAATGTATAACAAGTGAAGGAGTAGAAATGTGTCCGAGAAAACTCGCTCGCCGACCGACTCGAGCGAGGAACTCTTTCGCCTCCGCAGAGGCGAACGAGGAAACTCTTTCAGATGTGTGGGGGTCCATAAGAGTCCATTGTTTCGATTTTCCACATTTCTCGTCGCACATTTCTGGAAACACATTCCTCGGCGTAGTCTGTTGCGGGCCTGGGGCAAAACTAAGGCTTCCTCAGGCCAAAAGTGGATTTCTGCTTTAAAGCGAGAAAAATCCGACGGTTTAAAAAATCAACCATCAAAATTTAATTTCAGCACAGGAAACTGCAAACATTTTTTAAAAGCGTGTTAAAAAGTATAATATTTATTTATATTTTTAAATAGCCATATATTTATTATAATTAATACTTTGAATGTTAAATTATATTAAATATAGGTTAACTTAAGTGTTGAACACCACTCCGAGAAAAATTACGAACATTTTGGGGAGTGTTTATCAGTTTTCAGGATTTTTAACGAACGATCATTTACATTTAATGTAGGGAATATTTATTTCAATGATAATCATTAATACAATTTTCTACAATAAATATTTAAAAAGCCAACAATTTATAAAAAAATACGGAGTCGCTTCTCCTCGAATAGCATAGGTGTCCGAAATTCGTTGGCACGTTTCATATCTGATGTAAGGGCACGTGGATCCAATGTTTTATACATTTCATTACAAATGAACGCCTTAGCTGCATCTCTCAGGTCGTGATAATATTTACTTTGAACGATTTTCAAAATGAAATCATAGTGACTTGAAATATGTCTGATAGAATAATGCACCTTTAAATTAAATTTAAAGCAATACCTCATGTATATGACGCCATGCTACCCAACTTTATATATCTATGTAAAAATTCTATATAAAACAAAGTTGTATTCATAGAGGAGAGATACAATATCTCTCCTCTATGGTTGTGTTAGTTACACCATTTACAACTCGAGAACGACTGGACCAATGTTAATTATCTCTGTTTTGCTGGATTTATCTTCGTCCCGAATAACAGAATAACTAATAAAATGGCACTACATGGCTCTCAAGAATAAAAAAACTAGACATTCTTGCAAATGCCACCCGCTACACAGTTTGAATCTATATAGTTAAATAATCTCCAAACGAAACGTTTTAGGGTATTAAAAACTAAAATTTTGAGGCCAAAGGTCTTAGAGAAATGTTTTTCACACCCTAATCTACAGGATGAGATCTTGAACATTCTATTACATTTTATTGCTCAGGGGTAATATTGCCCCACCTGCTCAGAGACGTGCAGAATCTAAGGAAAAAAAACATAGTCGGGTTAATTAAACCATTTATAACTCAAGAACGACAGGACCAATTTTAATTATCTCCGATTTGTTGGATTCATCCCCGCTCCGTATAGCAGAATAACTATTAAAATAACGGAAAATTTCACGAAAAAATTATTCATATATATATATATATATATATATATATATATATATATATAAGTAAGTAAGCTGTAAGGCGGAGCCTCTCCTAGAGAAATCGCCGTCTAAAAGAAATTTAAAAATATGTTTACAAATGTATTTATTTATTAATAATGGAATTCTGAGTTGTATTATGTTACAATCATATCAAAATTTTTCTTTGTCGGTTCATTAACGGCCGGCCGTAACGCATTTAAAGCTGTTGACAGGGAAGAGAGAAACGTTAGGCTCCCACTTTATTCTCCCATAAGGCCTGTATAAAACGAGGAGGCGTGACGTCATGAATTCACTGCAGACGCTTAAAGAAGAATTCACGTAAGAACAAGCAAAAGTGACAATTCGCTAAACAAGTGAACATCACGTGTAATTCAGAGAAGTATCCCTCCGCCGCGGCAGCTGTTCAGAAACGCGTGCACCAGTACGCACCTTACATTCAACACTCGGTTTTAAAATAAACATAATATTTATCACGCAAAAAGTAAATTCCATATAATGTGTGTGAAAGAAATTAATTTTTACAGAAGAGCACGTAGCACTACACTTCCTAATTTCAATTATTTCTCGTGGCGCACTATATTTTCGTCGGACGAGGACATCACAAAAGGAAGCGTCGAAACCATTTACAAGTTAGCCAACTGCAAACGAACGAATCGAGGAAGGAGAGTTGAATGGGATCAAGGACACAACGACCACAGTACCTTCGGTTATGTTGCCAGCACTAGCTGTCAAAATTGCTTGTTCTTACATGAATCTCTCTTTAACAGCGGACGAAGGCTGCGGCGAGACAGCCTTCGGTGGAGCCTAGGGTCTGAAGAACGGCGGGCTCACCAGATAGCATTACTGTGCAGCTCTGCGAGTAGCATTGCGCTTCAGCTAGTTTTCCCAGTATGCGGTAGGAGCGCTATATTTGGGTTTTTCTTTCCTGGCGCATGAGGTCTTGTCTTCTGGGGCCCGGCAAAATCGTTGTGAAACAGAACTTACGAGTACTTGTGATTACTAATACTAGTAACTTGTAACCTTTGTGAAACGGGCTCCAGAATGGAATATCTCACGGTATTTCGCGTCGTTCTCAATCGTCTGTTCAAACTTATTATTAATAGAAATACAATGCAGGCAATGCAATGCAATGCATTTGCAGCCTTCCCCATTTATAAAACCACGAGCCGCGACTGCTTCAGAGTAAGGCCCGCAACAGACTACGCCGAGGAATGTGTTTCCAGAAATGTGCGACGAGAAATGTGGAAAATCGAAACAAGGGACTCTTATGGACCCCCACACACCTGAAAGAGTTTCCTCGTTCGCCTCTGCGGAGGCGAAAGAGTTCCTCGCTCGAGTTGGTTGGCGAGCGAGTTTTCTCGGACACATTTCTACTCCTTCACTTGTTATACGACATTTGGGCGTTCACTGCCGCAGGAAAACACCAAACAGTGCATAGAACTGATTGAAGTTATAACGTTTGGCAGTAAAAGATGCGATAAACTACCAGTTTTTTGTTTTCTTGAATTTTCTCTTCAAACGGAAATGAACACGTAAAAACTTGTATGGATGATATTCTTATTTGTGTGAAATCCGCTCATGAGTAATATAAAAGTAAAAATTTGAAGCAAGAAACTTGAAAGGGTATTTTGAAAGAATTGAATTAATTTATTACTTTTCTTAATTGGTATTTATGAATGAATTTATTAATTGTGAATTTTATTATGAATAATTTTATCATTATCTATTCATTATTCAGCCAACAAATATAGTAAACCAGAGCGTGGTAGAGATTACGGAGTTCTAGAAAATTTGCTGATGTACAACTTCTCCTTATACGTCACTTAACTTCTTGTTTTTTTACATTAAATAATGATTTGTATGCAATGTAGTAGTGTGTTGTCTCTCTAGGTTCGAACTCGTTAAACAAATGGTTTACGATTATTGTAATAAAACAAGGATATCACGAGTAAAAATTACATAAGAGCATTTAATAAAACAAGAAATGGGACTCTCAGATGATCTCATATCTAAAACTGCTGCCATCACTCTCGGCTTGTGGCACATAAAGGCATTTCGAGACATCGAATAACCTCTTTGTAGTGTGTGGACGCAGTCTCGCCGGCTTATTTTCACATTTCTCGTCGCACATTTCTCGCAACGCATTCCTCGGTGTAGTCTGTTGCGGGCCTAAAGTAGAATGACGCAACTTTAAATATTTGGAATTATGCGTTCAATCTGTAATATCATGATCACATCCCCACATCCACTAGCCAGGAGACGCCACTGGAATGAACTCTTCCTGAACATTCTATTGCATTTTTGCTGGTCCGGCGCATTTTTGCCGGTCCCGATAGTACCTCACCTGCTCAGAGACGTGCAGAATCTGCAAGTAAACGTGAATGAGAGGCAGCAGAGACAGACAGACAGAAAGGGCGAGGGAGGGAGAGACAATGAGAAAGGGTGATGGGTGAGGAAAGAGGGAGATGAAGAGCAGAACAACGTCTGCCGGGATTTCCTAGTGAATATAAAAAAAATCAACGTTTGTTGGTTCGTGCTTAATGCGCTGCCGTACCGTGCATCCGATTGCGATAATACTTTGTCAAATTATTGCTTGCACTTGCGGGAAAAACATAGTACCATTATTGTTACCCCACTAGATGGCGCTACAGTGCAAGATGGCCTTTCAGTTAAATGCAATTCCCAATTCACGTGAGCCTCATTGTTGCTGGGCGTTGCCGTGTGCCGTGGGGAGAGGTCGAGGAGAACAGGAGCAGGTGGCGCAAGTTGATGAAAGGAAAGGGAGAAAGTGAAAGTTACAAAGGGAGGGGGAAAAGGCAGAAGGGGGAAATGAGAAAGGGAAACTAGAGAGAGGGGGAAAATAGAGCTGGATACTAGCGGGTAAAATGGAGGGAAAATTGAGAAAGAGAAGGAAAATAGAGCGAGAGGGAAAACAGAAAGAGGGAAAAAGAGTCAGAGTGGGAGGAGACACACAGGGAAGAAGAGTCACAGAGGGGGGAAAGAGACTCAGAGGGCAAAAAGAGACACAGAGGGGGAAGAGACACAGAAGGGAAAAGAGACATGGAAAAAGAGAGAAAATGAGAGATGGGAAAAGAGAGAGGGAGAAAAAAGACAGGGGAAAGGGAGACAGGATAAAAAAGAGAGTGGGGAAAGAAAGAGGGGGAGAGGAATATTTTCTCAGTTATATTTCTTCTACGGCAGCAATGCGCCGGATACCAGCTAGAATATGATAAAACTTGGACGTTTGAGGCTACATTTTATCAAAGAACTCGTCTATAAAATATTAGATGTTACACGGTCATATTTCTTTTATAAAAGTTCTTTGACAAAGATATTTTAGTGTAATACCATGCATATTCACTCATACCGGTCTATGAGGCTCTCCCCGTAATAATCAACAATAAGTAAGTCAGTTTATATTTGGCCAGGAGGGAGAAGCGATAAGAAAAATCGGATAGAAACAGCGATAAACTTTTTGAGATACACCGCCCTGATTGAGGCATTTTGTATGTATACACATTATTGGTTTTAATTTCACTAGTGGAATACTGGCTTTAAAGTTTACGTAATGATTTTCTAAAGTTAAATGTCCCTAAACTAATGCTACTTGTATATGACACTATGGATTGTTGGGCCATTTCGGTGGCATAAGTATGAAAAGTTAGAAATAAAATACAGAGATAGCTAAAGAGAATAGAAAAGTGGAACGTGGTGTTTCGCAGAAAAAGGTAATAAGTAACCACGAGTACATTTCTTTATCCATCACTCGTGCATTTCCTGTACAGTAGATTACGTACACAGGGGTTAGTTGTGCTTGGGACATTCGAAACTTTTTCAGAGCCCCAACATCAAAATGAAAAAAAAATTTCAACAGGTTTTTGATTTTGAAGTACATACCAGAAAATATATTTTGTGGACGAGCCATCAACGTAAATATTTCTCAACGAATGTAATTAAAAATTGGGTACATTACGTCTAGTAATTGACTGTCGACAAAAGTCATGAAGTCGAAATCCACATGTCCCCAATGCTGACTATACTGCGATTTTTGTAGGAAGAGCTCTGAAGATAACTCAAATCCCATCTTCGCGATGGAATATGTCACGGCATTTCGTATCATTCACAGTCGTTCCGCTAGATTTCGCACGATCGCGACCGTATGAAGCAGTGCTTGCGATCATGCGACTTCTACCGGCAAGATCGAGAAAAGACGCGAAATGCCGTGACATATTCCATCGCGAAGATGGGATTTGAGTTATCTTGAGAGCTCTTCCTACAAAAATCGCAGTATACTTCACGTGCCTATAGTTTTATCGCGAATGCAGTACATTTAAATAGATCTTGGATTAATTAGCCCCTTCTGAGTCACCTTTTTTTATCCATTATGACTTGATCTAAAGACAAACGGCGGTTCCAGACTTGCCCTGAAACAATCTTTTGTAAGTTTCATCCATGGTTGACTACTGAACTGAACCCGTACTCAATTTCAACTAAACCGGAAAACCTGGTACTTGAACCAATGCCGTTAGAATGGCCGATGATTATACTTCCGTTTTTCTTTCTTGGCGCACGGGTGTGTCAATAAAATGGAATCTCTCACGGTATTTCGCGTCGTTCTCCGTTGTGCCGCCAGGTGTCGCGTGATCGCCAGCACTTCTCGATAGTCGCGATCATGCGACTCCTAGCGCCACAATGACGCGAAACATCGTGAGATATTCCATATTAGTGACATACCCCCGTGCGCCAAGAAAGAAAAAACCGAAGTATAGGCATGATCTAATGCGACTGGGACCGTCTGAGTCTGAAAACTCGTATGTAGTTTTCATGTACTTCACCATTTTGTCTTGGATTAACAAACATTAAACCATGTACACATGAAAATGGATAAATAACAATACAAAACCTTTTTCACAATATTTAATTAAAATACATTTTTACAGGTATTGACGGTTACAATTGATAGCATATGAATGAACTTTCGAGAGCAATGAAAACATGTAGTTTTTTTAGTTTATTTCCAAATATTATTGTACATATTACAAAATATATTATTGTACATTTCCTTTAACACGTGCATATTTCAATAATTATCTCGTTCATGATTTTTCTCTTGCAACCGATGTTTTCAAACAGGCGGTCTGTACATTGTGATGAAAGGAGAAACGTCTATTCTTGAGTAAACCTTTACCAGTTGACTTTGAGTCTTCACAGACGTTGATATTGAGTAATTCTAATCTTTAAATACTATTCAATCATGCCTGTGAGTTGGACGAGTCTACATATTTCAAAGATTAGCTTGCCATATACCGGCCTTTGTCTTAACTCACAACCCATGTCTGGAAACACATCTCTTGTTTCGGCAACGCGTTAAATACCTTCGGACTCCTTTTCACGTTTAGCGACTTCCGATCGCGTGCCCTCAGATGTCGGACTGAATGTGGCTAATTTTAGTTGGAAGAAAGAGAAAGCACTTATTCTGTCCCTGTTACTCGTCAACGTGTAACAGCGACTACACTGAAAAGTGTAAACGTCTATCTCTTGGGAAATGGTCACTTTGAGCGTTTACTCGAAGTTCAGTTTTTTGTCTTATTAAGAACTTATATTTTTATTTTCAATAATTATGAATTTACTACTTATTTCTATTATATTAATTTTAATAATTCCCAGAAAAATGCAACCAAGTTGGAGTCGATCCATCCCACAACAGTGCAAAAATTCATTCAAATTTTAAAAACTGGGCCCGAAAAATATTGTATAAATAAAAGAAACAAAAACAAAAACTTAAAAGGACAAAGGGGCCCAGAAACAGAGCTGACCGTCTCATTATAGGCTGCTCACGCCTAGGATATTTATATATACAATTTCAGTCATTCCACATGGTGCAAGTTTTAACAGTCCTCTAATGTCTCTTCTGTTGAATTCTCCTCACTAGGCACCTGCCCGCTTTTGGTTTTACGTCGCGATGTACTTTGCAAATCCATTTGTTCCTGCAGTTTGAGCTCGCAATCGTGGTGACCTTGTGATCTTGCATAATCCAAAGCAGTCCCACCTACATACACACTCCCAACCAATCTGCCAGCGCTACTCTTCCTTACATCCGCGCCGCCCTCTATCAGCAAAACTACGCACTCGGTTTTCCCTGACAGGGCGGCTACGTGCAAAGGAGTCTCGTACCACACATTTGTAGCATTCACCCGAGCACTTGCTTCCAGCAGAATCTGCACGCAAGAAGCGTGGCCTTCCCTAGCTGCATGGTGTAACGCGCTCTCTCCATTTAAATCAGTCTCATGAACGTTGGCTCTTGGACTACCATTCGCGCCGCCCTCCACGAGAGCAACTATACACTCTCTTTTCCCGTTCATCGCTGCCAAATGAAGAGGAGTTTCGCCACGTTTGTTCCGAGCATTCGCTTGGGCACTGAACTCAAGCAGCGTTAGCACGCACGAAGCGTGGCCTCCATAAGCTGCTTTGTGCAGCGCGCTCTCCCAGTTTCCATCTGTAGCATTGACATTAATGGCGTTCGTACTAGACTCGCCACCCTCCACAAGGGCCATGATACAGTCTCTATTCCCATTCCAAGCGGCTAAATGCAGAGGAGTTTTGTTGCAAATATTCGTAACGTTTACTTCAGCACCGGCATCCAGAAGGGTTCGTATGCATGAGGCATGTCCTCCATCAGCTGCCTTATGCAACGCGCTTTCTCTGTCCCACTGAGTTGCATTGGGGTCGACGCCCAGCATCAAGAGAGCATGAAGTGCTTCCTGGCGGCCTTCGGCGGCAAAAACAAGGCACGCGTCTCTCCCAGCTTGCCCCAGTACCAAGTCACGACTCCAAACGGCAAAGATCCACACCGCCTCCGCGCTATTAGCTGCACACAGGGAGCGTTCTGTCTCGGCCCATTCACCTTCTTTGACCACTCGAAGCAAACACTCAAGAATATCGGCCTGTCCAGTGGAAGCAACAAACAACGGTGACTCACCTTTCTTGTTTTTAGATGTTGGGCAAGCACCTTTCTCAAGCAGCAATTGTACAAAATCTCTTCTCTGCTTCTTGACTGACATTACTAAGGGAGTCTCTCCATCCACATCAGCAGCTTCAATGTCAGCTCCATTCTCTACCAGTAATCTTGTTACTTGTAAGTTTCTATCTTTTATTGCTCTCAGAAGACATCTTTCTCCGTCTTTGGCAGCTGTGTTTAAGTTCGCCCCTTTCTTCAAAAGACTTGTGATTATATCGGACCTTCCTTGTTTTGTGGCGATCAGAAGAGGTGTGTCTCCGTCTTTATCAGCCCTGTTTGGGTCGGCCCCTTTCTCGAGAACGCACTCTATTATTTCCAGTCTTCCTTGTTTCGAAGCAACCAGAAGAGGAGTGTCACCGTTTCTAGTCGCAGCGTTCGGGTCGGCCGCACTCGCCAGAAGGAATTTAATTATATCTGGTCTTCCATGCTTCGTTGCTTCCAAAAGAGGTGTGTTTCCATCTTTCCCGGTTATGTTCGGATCTGCCCCTTTATCTAGAAGGAATTTTATTATGTCTGGTCTTCCGTGTTTCAGAATATTCAGAAGAGGAGTTTCCCCATCTTTACCAATCACATTAGGATTGGCCCCTTCTTCAAGAAGACACTCCATTATTTCGGGTCTTCCATGTTTCGTTGCTTCTAGAAGAGGTGTGTTTCCATCTTTCCCAGCTATGTTTGGGTCTGCCCCTTTCTCCAAAAGCAATTTAATTATATCTTGTCTTCCGTGTTTCATGGAGTTCAGAAGAGGAGTCTCCCCGTCTTTACCGACCAAATTCGGATCGGCCCCTTTTTCAAGAAGACACTCGATTATTTCGGGTCTTCCATGTTTCGTTGCTTCAAGAAGAGGAGTGTTCCCATTTTTCCCAGCCATGTTCGGATCCGCCCCTTTCTCCAAAAGCAATTTTATGGTTTCTGGCCTTCCATGTTTCATAACGATCAGCAGAGGAGTGTTCAAGTCTTTGCCTGCCACATTAGTATCAGCACCTTTCTCCAGAAGGGATTTAATGATTTCGTGTCTTCCATGTTTCGTGGCGTTCAGCAGCGGAGTGTCACCATCTTTGCCTGCAATGTTCGCGTCGGCACCCTTCTCCAGAAGGCATTTTATTATGTCAGATCTGTTATGTTTCGTGGCGTTAAGAAGAGGAGTGTCCCCGTCTTTGTCAGCCGCGTGCACGTCGGCCCCCTTCTCCGCAAGCAACGCGACGAGGACGGAGAAGTTTCCGGTGACCGCGTGCATGAGCGGCGTTCTTCCCTCGTCGTCTGCGGTGCCCACTAGCGCTCCCTGCTCCACGAGGGCCCACACCACGGCCGCGTGCCCGCCTCGGGCCGCCAGAGCGACGGCGGAGGCGCCGCGGGCGTCCCGCGCGTTCACCGCCGCCCCGGCAGCCACCAGGCGCGCCACCGTCGCGGAGTGCCCGTTCGCTGCCGCGCAGTGCAGAGGCGTGCGCATGCGGTGCCCGCACTGGTTCACGGCGGCTCCACTCGCGATGAGCACGTTGCAGACCTCCGTGAGGCCGTTACTCGCAGCCATGTGCAACGCCGTGTTGCCACGCCTGTCCCGCACGCCCGCGTTTGCGCCGTCATCCAAAAAACGCCGCAGTGCTACTAAATGTCCTATCTCTGCGGCGTCGAGAAGCGTCCGCGGGGCGTCTGTGCAGCTGCAGGAGGCCGAGGTGCGTTGTGTGGAGGGGGCCGGAGGGCCGACTGAAGGTTGGTTCTGTCCCTGGAGTGCGCCAGAAGGGGAGTTGTTGGGCTGGGAGGTAATGATGGCTCCTGAGACGGCAGCAGCTGGTGTGTTGAGTGGAGTTGGGTGAGGCGAGGAGGCGGAAGTTGGGAGTGCAGAGACCTGCGCAGGAGGGCATTGGCCCCGGCGTTGTCTGCGATTGGATGACGCCCTCTGGTGGCGTTCCAGCAGCTCCTCCACCTTGGGCATCAAGCTGCTCAGCGCTTGCTGCAGCGAACCCTCCACTTTTGTGACTCGCTCGCCCAGCGTGGGCGGGCAGTGCTCCACCAGGGCCTCTAGCGCTGCAACACGGGCCTCCAGCTTGCGTGTCTCGGTGTTCTCCATGGTCACCTGCAAAACAACTTATGTTAGAGGTCAACATACATGACGCATTTTCTCTCACTACGTAATATAGTTATAGTGCGATTTCTCTAACTTTGCCCCTCAAGGCCCATCTTCGCGATACATCACACGGCATTTCGCGTCTTCCTCGGTCTTGCCGTAGAAGTAGCATGATCGCAAGCACTGCATGATACGGTCGCGATCATGCGAAATCTAGCGGAACGACTGAGAAAGATGCGAAATACCGTGATATATTCTATCGCGAAGGGATTTGAGTATCCTTGAGGGACAAAGTTAGAAAAATCGCAGTATATGTAATACGGTAAAGAAAAATGTTGATATTACGGAAGAAGAGCACGTAAAGTTTGCACGCCGGATATCGAAAAGGAGGATAATTCTTACATCTATATTTAGGAAATTACATCCTTAAAACGCTGTAGTTTCAACCGGTTTGTGAAATAATAAAATATTTGTTTCCGATACAGTATAAGAGAATAGATAACAATTTCCTTTTTTCTTTGAATTTAATTTGCGGACGTCCAACTGCTACTAATCTTACGTGACATAGTACCAAATTAAGTAATTTGAATTAAAATAAAAGGAATGTCGCCAAGGCTGTCTAAAAATAGAATTTTACAGGCTTCATGTGCTTTCTAGATTTTCAAATTCCGTGACTTTACCAGGTTTTTTAGTCACAATAAAAACTTTTCCATTTTTTAATAATATCCTTATTTTTCCATTTCCATATTAAGTCTGTAAATTTCTCTTCAATACCCTCTGATCCTCCGTCACTTGTTCTGTCACCTTGTAATTGATAACAAGATAATACACCCTTGTCAATACAAACTATTATCACTTAACTTTATTATCGAGCAAACTCGTGTAATTCAATCGCATATAATATCAAGAATTTAGTAATTTCACATAATGTTGCAGATTCTACAGGTTCTGAACAGGTGGGGTAGAACTGAGAAGCGTCGAACCACCAAAAATGTAATAGAATGGCCACGATGACTGATAGAATGGTATACAACAATGAATATTTAAGGATTTATTCATTGATGTTTAATGAGTCCGTCTTTAAAGTTTTCAGATCTAAAAAAAGCTGCCACAGCTGCTATTTCCAAAATCCCCTGTAGCAGTTTTCGCAGTAGTGGGCAGGGAGGCGCCGGCAGCGAAAGGGCAGCTATTCTGATCAGCGTTGCCCCAGATGAGTAAATGTAGATCCCAGTACCAACCTTCTAACATCCTGGAACTTTCACTAATTTCTTGGTATCACTGACAATGGATTTAAATTCTGAAATTGTTCATATTACAACTGTTAGATTTTTAACGTGCACAGGAAGTTCGTTAAAGTTAACTCGATATCGATTCATTCAATAACCAAAATGGAAGACCAAGAAGTTCTTTCCTCTTCTATGGTGTTGCCTAGTTTGTCACAGCAGCAAGCGTACGAACGGTGTCGGAAGTTCGCAAATGGTGTGACATCCGCAGCCAATGCTCCGCGCCCAGATCAGGCACATCGCGTTGTGATTCCAAATACCATTGCAGCCATTGGGTGATATGAATAAAAATGAGTAAGTACTCCAAAGCAATTGCTCACAAGTTCAAGTAGGAACAACTACTTCTCATAAGTAATTGCTTCTCTTCGTATGAATAAAAAGTTTCGCGAAACTTGGAGCATTTGCTTCTCTAAGAAATTGCTCACTAACTGATTTGTTGCGATTGGTCGATTTTCGTCTGTTTTGTTTGTATACTTTACCGCGCGTCCCGCATCATGGTGCCTCGCGCGTTCTTTCCATCATGGCGACGCGTGCTTGTTCCTGATATTGTCGACCATGTTAGGTTAAGTAATACAGTTGCCGTGCCTAGTTGGCGAAATCGTCCAGACTTCCATCATTCAGACATTCACTACCTAAAACCTTACAACCAGCTCACAACAGTCGTGTATAACCTCTCTTTTATTCATTCAATACGATTGAAGTCACCTAAAGAGGTTGCTTCGAAAATTCGAAGTAACTGCTTCATACTAGAAGCAAATCCTCGATTTTATTCATATGAAAAGTAAGCAATTGCTCCTCGGCCGAGTAGTTACTCATCAATGGAGAAATTGCTTAAAATAAGAGCAATTACGTCTTTTATTCATACTGCTTGAAGCAATTGCTCTGAAAACTCAAGAAATAAGTAATAGCTCATTTTTATTCATATCACCCATTGATGATATCGTGATGGACAACCGTCGAGTGACATTAGACGCAAAAGCTGTACACATTAGTCATGGTTTAGCACATCACATTGCGCGAGATGCACTCCAATTTCATAAGTGTCTGCAAGATGGGTGCCCCGAAACTGACCTCGGAATTGAAACAGCGACGTTTCGATGCATGTGAAGAACTTTTGCGGCGCGTTGAACGTGACGATGATGCCTTTCTTGGACGAATCGTCAACTGGGGACGAAATCTGGGTCTGACCTGAGATTTGAATGCCTCCCACATCCACCTTACTCGCCCGATCTTGCCCCGAGTTGCTAATTAATTGTTGAAACTGAATAAATGACGCAGAAGAATCTTCTTTTATAACAAAACTAATAAAAATGCCTTAATCAGAGGATTTACGGAATAAATATGAAATTAAATGAAATTAAATAATTTTCAAGCAATACACAGTCTAATGAAATAAAATTATACCTCAATGAAGGCCATCTAGAATAGTATATTAGAAGACCTGGGCCAATGTGAATGTCACGTGATCTGACGTCACAATTGGTGGCTGAAGATTTTTCGTTTTCGCATATGCCCTTGTCAACGAGCTAGAATATTCTAGCTAATTATACCTTGTGGGATAAGTTTAGATACGAATGGATGTTTTAATAATTCAGTATTAATTGTGTGCACAATTTCCTGCCTAAAAAGAATTCCTTCGTTCATTATCTTCAAATAAGCAAGGTAGGTCCACTTCTAGTATCGAGTGATTTAAGCTTTGTGGTGCAATTATAAAATATTTTATATAATGTGTGTTGTAATATTGTGTATATATATATATATATATATATATATATATATATATTCTGTTGCTTGCACTTCGATGTTCGTTTATATTATTATACCCTTTTTTCAGTGAACTCCTGCAAACTGCAGGATATGGAAATACATCCCATATCACTACAACCACCCACGCAAATTCACCTCGTGTGTAGGAGCAAAGCGCGCGGTAGTGTGGTGGTCGCAAACAGCGTCATCTACTCGCAGTTGTCTCAAGCAGTGTTGCCAGATGCGTCGTACAAACATCCGCCGTTAGATGGCTGTAAATCCGCCCGATTCCACCCAATAAGAAAAATTCAACTTTTCAAGCGGGAATTTTGAATTTGCATTAAATTAATTTGTATTTGATTGTTTTTGAGGTAGTGGCCCAATAGAATGCTTGATTAATTTTATTTTTTTCTTTGTGAGCATTATAATTAATAATTTATGTAAAAGAGTATACTTTTAGCAATTTTAAGTTGTATCTTAATATATTTAAAAAATATGAGTATTTTCATGACTACAGCAGATGGGAGGAATACTTTAAGGGTTAAAATAATTCTTTTCAAATGAGATTATTTTATTTATCACATTGAAATGTTTTTTGGATTATTGCAACTAACCTTAATTTAAAATGGGGTGTTCTAAAATTAACTACAAGTACTGCCAATGAGATAAGTTATGTACTCACCTTCTGCACGACAAAGGCACTATGACTTTTAGAACACGCCCTATACTAGAGGTCAAAATTACTCTACTCATGACGTACGACCACTGTCATTACTCACTTCTCAACGTTAAATTGAACGAATTAACAAATGATTAATGAAAAAGAATGTATGAAGTAAAAAACTAACAAAAATAAACTCACTGTCAACGTTGTTGTGGTCGTCTTAACCTGGAAACCCGCCCAAAAACTGCAGACGTTTTGATGCATTTCCGCCCGATAGGCGGTATTCCGCGATGTCAATTTTTGTCCTGCGAGAGAGAGCCGTTTTCAAGCCCCAAAAGCAGAATTCCGCCCAATCTGGCAACCCTGGTCTCAAGAACGACGCGCGACTTGGCAACGAAAATTTCTCCAATGGTCAAGCCTGCGAGAGGGGAAATGACCCCCCCCCAAGGGCTCAAGCTGCACATAAATACCGCGACACGCTTCCAGCGATCTCTCTGTCAATCTGGCGGCGTGAACGTTCGAGTCTCTGCTATGGTCCGATTAAATTAAGAAGGTGATTGACAGTTCTGTGTGACGTCAGGACGCCTCTCCCGTTTCCATGGCAGCTGCCAACCAGAGAGATAAAACGTGACGTGTCAGGTCGCTCAGTTGCCTCTGCCGAACACGGGGAACATTTGAGCATCGCACAGCGACTTCCCTGCCGCCGCGCCGCCCGCGTTTCTGCCTGTGCTGCGCGCGCAATGTGTACTGTATTGTGATAAGTTGCGTTGAGGTTAGGCTTTTGTCGTATTTTTTTACACTTTTACACGTATTTTTTGAAGTGATTGTTTTCGTGTCCCGGAAACACGTGCTCAGGGGTTTGCGACCTGGCAACGTCGCTCCCCTTCACTCACAAATGTCAATCACCTTCTTAATTTAATCGCACCTTAGTCTGGTATTGCGAGCGAAAGTTTTTGTTAAATTCAGTGGTGTGAGCGGAAATGGCTTCGCGAGCGAGAAGTATTTCGCTGGGAGAGGAACAGTTATTGCATAGCGCAGTTTGTGAGGAAAGAAAGCGGTGGAAGAGAAAAAAAAACATTATTCATGAAAGTTGAAATTTACGAGTGAAGGACGGTGTATTAAATTTGAGTGGATGCGATAGTTAAAAGATTCGCTTGTTACATAGAAGTTGAATAGTGGAGAGTGGCCAGGTTAGCACTGCAGCACATTAAGAGCAGATGCGACGCCCAACTGACTTCGGCAGAGTAAAAATTTTTGAAACGTGCAAGGACTGGAAGCACAGGCGTATACATTCGTTCCGGGAACGAAGAGAAGAAAGAAGACACGGGAGCCGGGAGAGGACGAGGCCGCGTTCGTGAAAAGGGCTTTGTTGCATCGGAACGGGTGGCGAGCGAGGAGAAACGTACGAGCGAAGGGAGTGATAACTAGAGACCGGAAAAATATGTAGTATTAAACATCAAAATATGTACATAAATATGTAATGATAACTGTAAGAATATATAATAAATATGTAAGATCGGATATAATTGTAATATTAAAATTCTCTATTAAAACAAACTTTTACACGGCACAAAATTATATTTAAAAAATGTCCTAAATACGTTTTAAAATTAATACAAACGTTTTAAAAACATTTTGGAGAGCACAAGTTTATGCACACTTTGTGTCATACAACTTTCTCGTCAGTAATAAAAGCTTTGAATGTTTAATTACTGACGAGAAAGTTGTATGAAGATGAACATCTATTGTAATCCAGAACCCTCCGTGAAGCATTCTCATCGAAGTGAGACATGTCGGCGGTCGCACATTTTTCTCGGAAATTAAGGTTACAGATCACAGAGTGTCAGTGATACTTCTAACACCTAGATTTCTCCAATAATGTAGGGAAAATGCTCATAGTTTTGAAAATACTCCATTTAATAAAAAAATGTAATAATATTGATAGAATAAGAAAATATATTGAGAAAACAGCAAAATATGTAAAATATGTAATATAGTACTCAATATGTAAAAATATGAAACGAAAAAATTGGATATTGTGTTAGGAGGGCGATGATTCGCCAAGATTTCAACTTTGAGAACGGTAAGTAGAATGACAAAAAATATGTAATTACATAAAAATCCGGTCTCTAGTGGTAACGACGAGAAGACTGGAATTGGTCGTTCTAGCAGTAGAGCGAGGCAGCGGCGACGGGTTGGAAATCGCCCAGGTCGACTTCGGTGAGCCAGGAGCGCCGGTAAAGTAACGGAACTGTTAATATTTTCCTGCAAAGATTTGGGCAGGCAAGAAAGCTGCTACAGTTTCGCGTGTAGTTCCGCGTCAGAAACTTCAAAAACCCATATTGAGAGAGCAGAGAACTGAGTGGGATTTTTTTGTAAAGATTCAATGAGAATTCAAGTTGAATGCGACATTATAATACCGGTTATAAGAGGCCGAGGTGCAGCGTTATTCGATTATCTGGCGGACTGAGCAGCTAGAAATAGGGAAGTAATTGAACGCTGATTTATTCAGGGAAAGTTCGTGAGGAACAATTTGGTGGTACAACGAGCTAAGTAATTGCTGAATAAATCAGGTGCGCGACACCCATAGACCAAGTCACACGCGGTCGCAAGGCTGCCATCGTGCAAGAACTGTTAGCATGCGGGCGTGAAGTGTAAGCAATCGCGCCGGAAGTAATACGAACGAGACGAAGAAGATGCCTGCACGAGAGGAAGAGGAAGTCGGAACGAGTGGAAGAGGAGGCGGGACGAGAGGAGAAGAGGACCCCGCACGAGAGCAAGAAAGAAGACGACGAGAACCTAACGGTGCTGCCAGAGCATCGGATCTACGCAGACGCCAGGTGTCGGCTAACACGAGCAAGGTCGGACGAAACGCGCTCCGAGGGCTGTAAAGGTAACGGGTTGTTAGAGAGGGTGAGGGAACTTTTACGCCGAGGTCGCCGTACGCGAGCCGCAGCCTAAAAGCGGTACCGCGGCGGATAGCAGCGAAATTTCGCAAAGCAGAGACTGTTTGAATGCTTTAAATGAATTTGTTACAAACAGAAAATTCCTATTTCGCTACTAGGGAATGAATGCCTTATGAATAAGAGATTATTTCATTTTGATGTGTTAAATGCAACTGTAATATTTGATTTGCTTGTTTGTGAAAAAAAATTAAATAGAGTAACGGAAGTGATGAAAGAGTGTTATTTCATTATCAAGAGTTCAGTAATTCATTTCATTGCAAAACAATATTGTTGTAACTAGTAGTGTTAAGTCATTTAAATGTTTAATTTCCAAAACCATGCACGGAAAGCTCTCATAGTATTGGTAGGCTGAGTAATTTCAATTGATCTGAAGAGTACCATTGCGAGTCATGTGTTTCCTTTTCCACAATTAATTGAAAGAATTTCATTATTATTTTGTGTGTTCATTTACAATTGATTTGAAAGAGTACCATTGCTATTTATGTGTTTCTTATACAATTGATCGAAAGAATATCATTGTTATTTTGTGCATTCATTTACAAGGTACCATTGTCATTTGTGTGGTTCTTTTCAGCACAACTAAAGAAAGTGTACTCGAAACAGTTAATTAAGAATATATTCGATTTGTTACCTGATTTGTGTGTATGTATTCACCCCTTGAGTTTCCTTACCACTGCCGAAGAATCCATTGCCCTGAGAGTAAAATACAAAAGTTTTGTAAATGTGTATTGGATAGAGAAGCCTGATACCATACAGCTATATCAAGTCACAACCATGACACGTACATGTAATTCACAGAAATTCGTGGCCCCGAAACGGAATTCCATTGATGCATTCCCTGCATTGTCGATACTCCCTTAAATAGCTAGAAATCTTTATTTCAAATATTTCAAAATAAATAATTTACAAAAGATTAATGTGTAAATGTACAACAAAAGGTCGACTGTAAGAAACGAACAAAAAAATAATATACAAAATTGCAATTTCTAATTTACGAAGCGCAGTAAATTTGCAGCGAGCTATTAAGTGTGTCACGAAATTATAGAAAAACTACTCGTATTTTCAAAACATTAAGCATGACCTTATTTGAAGATGTATTTTTGATAAAAACATTTCGTTGAGAAAACCAGCTTCCATCTATCGCCGCCTAAAGTACATTTTCTTGACATTTTCTCCATTTATAGGTTTCCTAATGGTAGAACGGAAATGTTAATTTTAGAATATTAAAGAACACAAAAACTTCTTCCTAAATGGCAATTTTCTTTTAAGTATTTATATCGTCTTTTTGGACAACAGCGTTTAAGCTCTACTAACAATGAGATATTTAAAGTTCTTTTTCACAGAAAATTTTTGAGTTTTCATAAAACTTCATTTGAAGCACTTACCCTCACAAATATAATTATGTTTGCAAATTGCTGGTAATGTGCATATTAAAGATGTGAGAGATCTTTCAAAAACATTACATTTCTACAATTTTTGAAAAAAACAAAAACACTCAAAAATGAACTTTACGTCATATTAAAGAGTGCAATTAGCACTATCCGTTCCAACAGTTAGAAGAAAAAATCTGGAGCTATTTATGAGAAAATAGCGTTTGAGCGTTTCTGAAAATGACGAATTTTGAGCTAGTTTACACATAAAACTTATTTTTGAGAAACTTTACAAGGTGTTATTTAAAGCACATGTACTCATTAATATAAAAAGTCAACAAATCGCCGCTATTTTAAATATTAACGACGTGAGAGGCAAGTAAAAAAAATACAATTTTTCAATTTTTGAAAAAACAAAAGAATAGAGCAACATGACATTTGTGTCATCTAATAGAGTACATTTGTCACTATCCCTAGCAAAAGTTTAAAGAAAAAAATTGGAGCCGTTTTTGAGAAAATATTGTTTTTGTAATTTTAAAAATTGCACATATTGCACGCAATATTGCGCGAAAACTACTAAAATTTTGAAAACAATGTACACGACCTTAAAGAAAGACCTCACTATGAACATATATTTTAAAGAAAAATCTCTATCTGCAATTTTGTAGTTGGACGAAAACGCCGAATAAAATTGAAACTTTCGCAATTTTCGAAAATTCAGAGTTATCCGTGAAAATCGGACCTATGCCATCTTAATAAATGTATTTTACTCTACTCTTACAAGAAGTTAAAAGAAAAAAATTGGAGCAGTATTTTTTAAATGAAAATGTCCCATTGGCTTCATGTGAAGTACCCCCTAAAATTAAAATATCGGTTTCAAATTCAAGGGGCCACGACATCAGACAGATCATTTGGGGAAAATCAATTTTGGAGAAAATTGGCAGAACAGTTTAGTCGCTAGCCTTGTTCACAGACGTTTTGGTTTCAATTGGTTTCTCGGTATCAAGGACCCACAATCAGGGATTCTGGTTGCACCACGTGTTAGGATATTTTTTCCTCTAATTTCGCAACTGGATTTATCCACTTTTTCGTTACCAGGGCCCTGTAATACGAGTTTTTCTGCCGAAAATCCGCAGTTTTTTCGCGCAGCATTACATAACTTTCCCTATACTATACGTACGTATAGTACACGGGAAAGTAAAAAAGGACTTTACGTCATATTTTAATATGACGTAGTCATATTAATGTCATATATAATTTCATATATTTTAATATGGCACAATTATTTATATATGGCGATTTAATATGGCACATCAAAATGTTTGAAGAAAAAAATGCTTTCGCTTGTTGCTTGCTCTTTATCTCCCACTTCGAATTGATAAGATCGATAATTTTATCGATAATTTCGTACTGGCAATCATCCTTCATCCAACTTAACGTATTCTTCTTTTCATAGAAATGTTCAATCTTCTCTAACTAGTGTTTCTTAAACATCGATTGTTCTACTATCGATAGTTTTCGATACTATCATAAATTAATATCGATAGTATCGATATTTTCTCATTTTTAATAGATTAAGATAATTATTTGTGTTTACAGTGGCGTAGTTAAGGAGGGGCAGGGCGGGGGGGGATGCGGTCACTATTTTAGCGGTCACATCAATTAGAAACTTTTATAGATTTTGTATTGATTATAGAACTGATTTTGATGAAATTATACATATGATTACCACACTTAAATCTGGAAAAGTATTTTTGTAAAAAGTACATGCATTTGTTAATAATTCGTTTTAGATTATTTATTAAAAAATGTATTTCAATTATTTTGAATTACATAGTTTTTTAATGTCTTGTTAATAAATGTCATGTGCAAATTTACTTGTATTTTTGCTAAATAATGTATAAACTATTCTGTAAGAGATATTTTTATATTTAATTTGCGGGGGGGAGGTGATACCATTAGTTTTGCCCTGGATGACACCAACTGAAGCTACGCCACTGTGTGTTTAGATAGAAATTTGTATTTTTAAACAGAGCCCTGCGAAATGCATTACTACTTCACTATAAATTACTCTTTCCTTAATGGAACTGCCATTTATAATCATTAAATATTAATACAAATTTGATCACAGATTTCACTCAGTTACTTAGTAAATCTATAATAATGTAATTTTATTACTTTGTTATGTACACAATTTAGACACATATGACAAATAATGATAAAATTATAAATAAAATATGTACAATTAAAACAGGATATTAAATAAATAGGAAATAGCATAGTTTCACCAATACAGTTCTTAACAGTTATATAATTATTTATATATTGTAAAAAACTATATAAATTAATATATTTTTAGGTACTAGATAATTCAGAAGCATAACTACTTCTTGATTTATTGTTTTATATACTTATGTCTATTTTGCAAGCTCTCAGTATATTTTGTAATTAAAAAGTTATTGTCTGAATAAAACTGTACAGACTTAAAATTATTGGCCACAATATATGTAGCCAATGATAGTTTCAAGTATCAATAACCATGGATAGACTAACAATGTTTAAGAAATACTATCTCAAATGGGACCCCATCCTCTTTTGCACATGTCGCATACAGTCCTGTTTTTCTATTTTAATGTAGGTATTCATTGAAATATTTTACAATATTTCCTTGTATACTTTTCATTAGACATTGCTCTTTTTCAGTAAGCTTTCCTGTTTTTGGTCCTTAATGAAAGCATAAAACTCAACACATATCATGTCATAGTTCAATTTTGTGAAATGTTCTACTTTAAATAATTCCCATTGTAGAATTCACGACCATGATGTAATAAGTGATGTAGTTCATGGGATTGGACATAGTACAATTGTTTAATTGTTCACATTCTGACTACTCCCATGAACTACAACCCTCTTCACTAAATCCATTTGCATTCTGTTCTTCAGATCATATCATGCATTACCCATAATTGAAACAAACACATTTAATGAAAGCATTGCTTATGAGAACGGACAAAATCCTGCCTCCAATTTTGAGAAGTTCTCTAGGACTGTTGCTCGCATTGAAAATTTTAACCCATACAATATCAGTCTCATTCTCAATGTCGAGATTGGAAAGAAATTTTAATAAAACTAGTATTTCGTTGAACAGATTGTCTTTGTGAACATCAGCTTTCTCTACTCTTGCAACTTGTACAAATTTATCAAAAGACATCTCTTCCCCGTTGAACCAAAACAGTTTTTGAAAGTACCAAAAGTAACTGGAATGAAAATTTATTCTTTTGTTTCTGTTAAGCTGGAAAAGAGAGATATGTCATCAGTATTTTCTGTGAATTACATGTTAAATTTTTTTGTGAAAATAACATTTTCTCTGAAATATTGAAATATCCCTGGAGATAACAAGAGTCCACACAGAGCCAGGAGATTATTAAACTTAAAAACCGAAGTATTTAGGTCAAACCCAAAGAAGTCGCAAGTCAGTGCAGTTAAATCTTTAGCATAGCTAACAAAATTTTTTTTTATTGAAATAGGATATTAATTTACAAGACACAAAAATTATTTATGTGTAAAAGAGCAACAATTCAAATACACAATTACACTGATTTTTAGGACGTTGCCTATGCACCTCATGCAAAAAGAAAAAAAAAACGGAATTTTATAAAATTTTTGAAATTCTCATTTAAAAACTCAGCTAATATCTGATGGCTATTGTGAGGCGATATTTCTATGACTTTTGAGGGGGGACCACACAATGTCCATTCTCATGCAATCTTGCATGCTAGTGAGAAGAAAAACATCTTTTAAAGCATACCCCATTTTTAATTGTAAATATTATTCCAATGAGTTCACTTCACTTTGAATAATGTGACATTAGTTTTAAAATAATTTTCTTACAGGAATTAAGTTTGGCCAATTTGCTCTGAAAAGCAATGTGGTGTGAATGTCGTCAATTGATTTTCAATTGAACTCCCATTTTATAATTTTAGAATAGGTATGCTTTACGAATCCAGTAACCATTTTTACTTTCCCGTATACGTACGTATACACGGAGTGATATACGTAGTATAGGGAAAGTTATGTAATGCTGCGAGAAAAAATGGCCAATTTTCGGCGGAAAAAAATTAATTGCGTGAAAACGACAAAGTGGATAAAACCAGTTGCTAAATTAAGAAAAAAAATCCCCTAACACGTGGTGTAGCCGGAAACCCTGTTTTCTAGGTTCTTGAACCGAAAAACCAACTGAAAGGAAAACATCCGTCTGTCCGTCTGTGAACACTGCTAGCGCCTAAACCATACGCACGGTTTCTTCCAAAATGGATATTGCCCGGTCGATCTGGTTCTAGTCGAAGCTTTGAGATTTTGAAAAAGATTCTTCAAAATTTGGGGGTACTTTATATGAAGCCCCCCGGGTTTTTTTGAAATTTTCTCAAAAACGGCTCCAAATTTTTTCTTTAAATTTCTTGTATGAGTAGAGTAAAATACATTTATTAACATGGCATAGGTCCGATTTTCACGAATAACTGAATTTTCGAAAATTGTGAAAGTTTAATTTTTTTTCGGCGTCTTTCTCCAACTACAAAATTGAAGATAGACATTTTTTCTTCAAATAAAATTTGTTCTGCATATTGAGTTCTTTCATAAAGATCATGAAAATGTTTTTCACAATTTCAGTAGTTTTGGTGCAAAAATGTAAATTTTTTCACATGTTTCTCGCGTCGATAATATTTACATTAGCGGCGATTTTTAACATTATTATATTTACGAGTACATGTGCTTCAAATAATGTCAAGTAAAGTTTCTCGAAAACACAACCGTTTTCTGTGAAAAGTAGCTCAAAATTGCGCATTTTCAGAAACGCTCAAACGCCATTTTCTCAAAAATGGCTCAATACTTTTTCTTCAAACTTTTGGAACGGATAAAGCTAATTGCACTCTTTAATAAGACGTAAAGTTCAATTCGGGTCATTTTTTTGGTTTTTCAAAATTACACAAATGTAATTTTTTTAAAGATCTCTTTAAAGATCTTTATTATGCACAATTCTAGCAATTTGTAAAAATTATTATATTTGTGAGTGTAAGTGCTTTAAATTACTTTAAATGAAGTTTTTTGAAAACTCAAAAACTTTCTGTGAAAAAGAGTTTCAAATTTCGAATTTTCAGAAGCACTAAAACGCCATTTTCTTAAAAACGGCTCCTAATTTTTAAAAGAAAATTGCCATTTAAAACGAGGTTTTACTGTTCTTCAATAGTTTGAAAATAACATTTTCTTTCTACCATTAAGAAACCATAAAATTAAGAAAAATGTATTTAAAAAAATAAAAAATAATAATAATAAAAAAGTACTTTGGGCGGCGATCGATGGCAGCTGGCAAGAGTACGTGTCGCAATTCCGAATAGCTAGCCCACACCCAAGGAAATAGAAAACAAATACGAGAAAGTTCGTGCCATTCTGTAGCACCACTAGTTTTTCTAA
The DNA here is from genome assembly GCA_031308135.1 of Acheta domesticus. Classification (NCBI taxonomy): domain Eukaryota; kingdom Metazoa; phylum Arthropoda; class Insecta; order Orthoptera; family Gryllidae; genus Acheta; species Acheta domesticus. Next base: position 129,757,558 of record JAHLJT010008756.1, on the reverse strand, counting down.
GCAGAATATGTGAGTACCTGAGAGAATAATAGTTTAAATTGCTTTTTAAATAATTTATTATATAATGAAAATCACTCTCATTCTTAGATATTATGCATCACCAACCTGTTTCAATTTTATAAAATTCTACATAAAAACAAAAAAAAATAGTGCTGAAAGAACTGACTCTTTGGACTAAAAGTGTTTAAATTCATATCAAATGTTGTAAGTGAAGAAAATATTATGGCAATGAACATAATAAAAATGCAATGAAAATTATAGAATTCAGTACTGTAACAGAGGACTTTGGATTCAAAATTTCAAACATCTGCAAAAATTGTTCACTGAATGTTAACTGTGTTAATAGTCTTAAAAGTTTGGTGTTTACCCCATGAATATAAGTATGAAAGAACTATAAATTTCATGACTAACCTACACATTAAAAAGAATAGAAACCCCCTGTCCAAAGTCACCCTGCAGAGTAGGGTGACTTTGGACACTGCTTTATTTTGCCTGAAATCTAAAGTAACATTGCAACAAGGGTGACTTTGAACACAAACACCTATTGCTTTTAATTGTATTTAATATTGAAATGGTAAAAAAATGTATTATTTGTATGACACATTTAGAATCGGTTGAAATACAAACATTACAAATCGAATACAACTTTATTTCAGAGAAATACACGCCTGTATATTTGTATTCCTTTTCTACAAAGCATTCACTACAAATAATTAATGATATGGAGTTTACAGCTCATAAGGAAAAGCTCCCATGCCTGGTAAACAAAGGTTTTATTATCAGCTTAATTTGTCCTAGTTTGACGGCTGCTTTATCCTCTGTCCACCAAAATTAGCTACCCTTTGCTTAATTGTGTATGATTGTCTTAAGAATTCCATATTTTTCACTCAGATACTTCACAAACTTTTCTTCTGATCTTTCTGCTACACCTCTCTTGAGCTCATAGTGTCGACCACCGACTTCTTTTTATATTTGCCCATGGCTATCATGAGAACCAAATATTTATATTTTACAAATGACTTTACAATCAGCAACAACTGATAGTAAACTATTTACCGATAATATTTAAGTTCATTTCATGCCTAAAAAGTAGTATAAGAACTTATTAGAGTGACTTAAGTCAAAGCCACCCTCCAATACACACTAACAACAATAACAAGCTATAAATAATTGAGGGTTGCATATAACATGAGCTAATTCCAGGTAATTAATGACAGTCTGAGTGAAGATGTAATCAACACAAAATACCTATATTGTAATTAGACTGTTACCTATGGCAGAAGCATTTAACCCTTCAAATTTAGTATTTAGCAACTCCACTTTTCACTTGTTTAAAAAAAAATTGAAACATCAAAGCAGCAACGCACAGTGAAAACAAATGCTCAGGATCCAGTGATTCCAACCACGTATTTGAAATAATCAGAAAACTAAACAACAACTGTGTCAAAGAAATTTCAATGAGATCTGTCAAAGTGTTCAAAGCCACCCGCGCTACGGTACTGTGGTACGGTACGGTATCTGTGGAAGAAATTATAATATTTATGAGATCTTTGGCGTAATTTACATTTACTTTCGTGATCAGTTATCTAGTTGTGGTACACAAAAAATATACCTAAATAATTCATAGTAGTATTATTTATATCTTACTTTCCCAAATTATACCACACACACACAACACAAATTCCATGAGCACTATTCAAGAGTTCACGGTGTAAGATTACACGGTGTAAGATATCTTACACCGTGGTATTATCTGACCACGTTTTAATGAACATATGGTATTTAAAATAAACATATGGTACCTCAATCAGCAAATTGCACGTTCAAAATCTTGTCAAATGCTTTGATCTCTATCACGACAGTACAATATTGAGATATCATTTCATACTTACTCTTATCTCTGGTCACTCTCGGCGAGTCTCGTCTTTTAAATAGTATTTTGGTGTCAAACTGGTCTCCACCAAAGGGACGACAGACACCAAAAAATAAACATTAATTTATTACAAACAATAAACGTTGAACAAGTTACATCTAACCACAAGTGCACTAATCAGAGACTGTAGCAGGACTGACGCAGGACTGATCAGATTTCTGCGGCGAGCAGGCAGCGAGGAATACTCTAGGGAGGGGATTGATTTGAACCATACTGCAATTTTCGTAACTATGCACCTGAAAAAAATCAGCTGTTCACGCATTCATCCAATTGAGAACTTAAACGTCACTATGGTGACGTTACTGTCGCGAAATGTAAGCTTCTGATTGGATGGCAGCGAAAAAGCTGATTCTTGTCAGGGACAAAGTTACGAGAATCGCGGTATAAAGGGGATTCCCAGTTCTGTCTTAAGAACCAAACCAGAGTACCTGCTGCTTAAAGATTTGCTCCAAAGTCTTCAAGACTTTGGAGATGAAATGAGTTAAGAAGCCTAGAAACTTATAACCGTTTTTGTATTAATAACAATGTAATTATTAACATTCGTTTTATAATACAACGTTGTCTAGAATTGAGTACTAAATAGAATACGCCCAGATACGCCGAGCCACTCACGGAGTCACTGAGAAGCGTTGTTATTTCGAGCCGTGGAACAGACACGAAAAATGCAAGGTGATTCAACCATACGTTGTAATGATTAAATCTTAAAACAACTATGGCATACAGAGTCTTTAGTTTATCTTGCAACTCATGTCTGAGAGCACTTGTTCTTGATTTCGTAATTTGGCAACCGTGTCTCTTTTACACCTTTCAAGACAGCCGTTCCTGGCACGTCGGGACAGCAGAGGAGGCAACCCTCAGGTCATAAGCTGCAGCAAGTTTCCTGTTTCTTTGTTGATCCCATTCAAGAGTGTCGGCGGGCAGGTACACGGCTCTCATGCCGAAATCTTTTCACGCTGCACAGAGTGGGTGGGGTGGGGGGGGCTGAGGTATGAGTGTGGAAACAAAACTTCTCTTTAAGCAATTCTGCCCAGTATGCTGAAGAAACAAATCTGTAATATTAATGTGGAGGGGAGTTATCGATTTATTTACAGCAACGTAACAATAATTATATAAGTAAAGCCAGTTCAGAGAGAAATCGAAAAGATATATCGTGAAATATTACCGCCTAGCTCTTCATTTTATAACAATAATAATAATGTATTATTATTATTATTATTATTATTATTATTATGGAATCTGCATATTAAGCAAATAAGAAAACTTTAGTAACAGACAATAAACATACCAAGAAATGTTATGAGAGTAAATACCGCAGAGGCCAAAAGTTAAAAATCGAGGTGGAGCGTAGCGGAGCCGAGATTTTTAATTTGGACGAGGCAGTAATAACATTGTAACATTTTGTGGTATGTTCAGCATTTTATCGGTCAATCTCACGATTAGGCGAAAATTTATATTACTGGAATAGTAAACATATGAATTCTGTTGTTGCGGCATGTTACTATGATATTGTAGGGCATTGCTTGCGATATATCTATTTAAACAATATTCGTATACCGTGGTTTGAAAAAAGATGGATACAAATAATTCTCCTGAAGTTAAAGATAACTAAAGAAATGACGTTCGGTGAGGAAGTTGGCGCGTCGATTTCCAGTGTCGACACCTCAGATCGTCAGTAAATATAATTATCGAAGAAGAGTTTCATTTGATGGAATGCGAGGAAAATGAAATTAAATTACCTAAAACACATTTTAACTGCACTATTAAAACCTATTACAATGGACAATAATTATCTCAAAAACTAATATGAGTTACTTTTATTCTGAATTATTTGAATCTGATTTGTTTTCTACACCAACTTGTTTCTTTCTTAATAAACATTTGACTTGCGATGAATCAATGGTTGTTTATTCACGTTGCCAAAGATGTTAAAACCCGATGCTAAGGATGTTAAATTGCTTAACATACAGATAGGTACACGCCTGTAGGGTTGCATGTTAAAAAGGGCTAATGACGCATATGACCGATAAAATTATTAAAAATACTAATAGAATGTAACTAAGGAGTACATTAATAGTTATTGAAAATAATTAATAAAAAGTAATAAAATATAATTATCTTAAAATGACAAAAAACTGACAGTCGAGTAAATGCTCAAAGTGACCACCATTTATGAAGAGACAGGCGTTTCCTCTTTTCAGTGTAGTGGCTGCAGTACGTTGAAGAGTAACAAGGACAGAATACGTGCTTTCTCTTTCTTCCAACTAAAATTAGACACATTCTCTCAGTCCGAAATCTGAGGGCTCGCGACCGGGCTTCGCTAAAAGTGAAAGGGCGTCGAAGGTATTTCACGCGTTGCCAAATTGGCAAAACAAGAGTTGGTGTTTCCAGACCTGGGTTGCAAGATACGATAAAGACCCGGTACGTAGCTGCACTTCAAGGTATCTGCTGGAAGGAGACGGGAACACTATTATCTAATCAGGAGCCTCGTTAGGACTTGAATTTTTGGTATTTGAGCTTCCGATTGGATAACAATATCCCCTCGCCTTCCAGCTTGTGACGAAGTGCCGCTATGTTTAAATCGGAAGTTATACGTTGTGCGCCGTCTCTTTCTAAACTTGGGTTTTTATTTCTTGGCGCGTGGAGTCGGCTTCACGATGGAATATCTCTCAGTATTTTGCGTCGCTCTCCGTCGTGCCGCCAAGAGTCGCGTGATCGCGACTGTACCGAACAGTGCTGGCAATCATGCGACTCTGAGCGGCGTGAACGAGAACGAGGCGGAATACCATGCGATCACGAAGTCTACCTTGAAGTCTACAAGGTAGTCTTCGTGCATGCGATATTCCATCGTGAAGACACGACTTCACGCGCCAAGAAATAAAAATCCATAATATTCAGTAAATACTCTTTGCGGGTGTCTGCCAGCATGGTCTCCAATTTGTTGTCATTTGATCGCACTTGACAGCTGTAGTTGACAGCCAACTGATTTCAGTCAGGGGTTGCGACACTTCAACTGCAACGAAATTTGTAGTTTATCAAGTTCTATTACAACGTTAACGAGACAAGGAATAGTTTCCAAACAAGTCTGAGATATTTAACAAATCCTGTGATAGTGTGTGACAATTCTTGTGTATTAGTGTAAAAGAACCGTGATTGTTCATCGTATTGGATGTGATTATAGATGTGGTTATGTCATAAGTGTTTACAATTGATAGAATTATTGTAACAAAAGTGTTGTTGTAATTTAACATTGAAATTGTCACAATAATGGTGGAAAACGACGAGTTTACAGCTGAGAGAGCTCGAGGTACCTATGTGATGAAAAACTAAAAATAAAAATAAATAGGCGACTTGAAAATAGACTCAGGTTTCAAACGTTAAAGTGACAGAAAATAGAGAATTTTATATCTCAAAGAATGCATGGTGTTTCATTGTATTCAATCGCCAGTGTTTAACTGTCGGAGGAAAATAATTAATTCTGTTTGAACTTGTGTAAAAGGCTTTAATGAAATCCTTTTTGGTTGAGTGTTCCTCATTGATTGTCTTTCTCTACTTCATTAATTTTGTTTGTTGCAGCTGCCTTGAATAGTGTGCTGGAAGCAATTGAAATTCCAGAAAATGCAGTAAAGCTTGGTGAAGCTAAAGATAATGCAGGAAATGACATGGTAAAAATGATGCAGTATGTATTTCCTATTGTTATGCAAATTCAAATGGATGTTATTAAAAAGTTTGGATTTTCGGAAGGACATGAAGGTAAGAGATCAGTGTCTTTAACTTTCCAGGAAAATATACAATAATAACAATTATTTGGTGTAAATGACATTTTAAAGTATTAATAATTAATTTCATTAGATATTTGTTCATTTTCCCCAAAATTACTCTATATTCATTTTTACAGTGTGGTTCAGTGCATGATTACTTCAAAATGTTGCTTACGTTATCTACAAAACAGTTAATAGAGAATCAAGTAATAGAGGGTAGAAGTAATGCGACTAGGTCTGACACGTGATATTACACTTGTAGATAACAATTTAATGCCTTTGATTATAAAATGCATGAATAATTTCCATGTTATATATTATGTATCATTCCAATGAAATTTACCAAACTGTGTAGAAATATGTTAAATAGTTTTTGTTATTGATCAGTATGTTTTGTCCTGTATAGTACCACACCAACATGTTTTTAAAATTTCATTGATTTTTATTGAAAATTTGATTCCAGGAATAGTAAGTTTTTCACAGCAAATTCGACAGTTGGAAAAAGAAGATTCAGAAGTGGCTCACTTACATGCCCAAGTTCGGGCACACTTCCTTCCTCCTGTATCAATAAATGCAGAGAGTACATCTTGAAGAGAAGCAATAAGTACTATATTTCATTTTGGAAACTAAATGATTTTATTAAAATATGAGGACAGATAATCATCTGGAGGAGAAATGAATCATGGTGGCAATTTGTGAATAATGAAAAGCTGATTGAATTCATGATAGATCAACTTCTGAAAGTACAGTTCTGGTCTAAAGTATGTGTTATCTACATTAATGTCTGGCAAAAACCAGTGCAAATAATTCAAATAGATTAAATGAGACTAATAAGTTAAAACTGGAAAAAACAAATCACTTTCTTAGAAAAATAAAATTACAAATAAAGTTTAATGACAGAATGAAGAAACATTGCATTTTACCTGGACGATTTGAAATAGATGATATTGCTTTAAGTTCAGGAAGACCACTGTTGGAATTTCTATTTCCTAGCCATAATTTTTCTTGCAAACTCTCTTGCTTTTATTATTTCTGAATATGGACCCTTCAAATATGTGGGTTGAAGACATCTGATGGTTGAAACAATTCAGAGCATAACTATCATTCCTTAAACTTTCTACTCTTACAGTCTGTCTCCAGTCAAATCTGATTCACAGAAATCGTTCTCCAATTGTCCCAAAATTATCAACATTAAAAAGAAAACTTTGTATTCAGAGGTTCTATGAGTGTTCGTATTTTCTACAGACCGCTGCAGTTTTGGAGAAATCAGTAATCGAGCATTGTCAATTGCTACTGGGTCAACCAAATCATCAGGAAGACTAAGATTTTTGATTTGTTTACTTGCGGCAGAAATAATCAACTACATCACTGAACAATGATAAACATTTGCTAATATTATATCTATTTGTGATCAATTTTTATGGCAATATTATTCCGTGTAAAAATTAATTTGTAATACAATACATGGGATGATGTAATAAATTGAAAACTGTGAATATTGATGAATTTCTTGTTTTCAGCCATACCTTTTTAGTATTGAATCTTGTTGTACAATTTATCACTGCAACATATTGCAGTACGAAAAACTACTATTTTAATTCTTAATTTTTACTTAAATAGAAATATGGGTATGACATACATGATGCATCTTGTATTATCATTTTTAATATAATAGTCATGCTTTATTTACTCTTATTTTATTATCTGTGAGTTGTTTCCTTCAAATATTCTTTTAACAACAATTTGACTTGTAAATGCCCACATGGTGTCTGCCAAATGGATAGGAGTAAATTTGAATTAATAAAATCTTGATTAATTATTGCAGTTTGATTTATTTTTTTGTAATAGTTAATTCATTAATGAAAATATTTTCTATTATAATTTTATGTAATTAGTCACTTTTTCAGGGAAGTAGTTAACTTAATTTTTCAATGATTAATTTTCACTTGCATTTAATATTTTGAATTCATTGGATAATGCCTGACATTGGCAATTTTATTCACAAAGCAATTAGTAAACTTTTGTGGCAGTGATGTAAGGTTTAACAAAAGAAACTTTTGTCTCCAGGCTGCATGCAACCTATTTTATTGACAAAAGCAACATTTATTTCTTTATTTCTGTTCACAATTTCTAAAAGAGGGGAAAATTTTTTTTTTAAATAGAGTATGTGGTGGATGTTCAAATCTACAGGATTTTTTCTTCCTTTTTATCTCCAAAACGTTTTTATTTCTAATTTCAACAATTTTTTCTCAAAAATAAAAAAAAGGAATAAATTACCTCCCCTCCCCACAGGTGCAGTTTGGCCCCAGGTAAATTGTTCTATTTTTTCCATTTCGAAGAAATTGGTGTGCAGTATTTAAAACCAACTTTGGTCTAGAATAATTTCATTCTTGTATTATGTATAACATTTTTTTTTAATATTTAAAAGTTAATAAAAATTACAAAAACAAAAAGATCTGCTCTTGTAATTATTTTCTCATGTCCTATATTAGATGTGTATACGTAACACTAACTACTTAAAGAACAAATAAAGAGCACTGCTAATGTTTTTTACTATTTGTTTAGAAAATATTGCAATTTTTGATTTTCTGAAAAGTAGAAATTTCACCACAAATTCACTTTACCTAATATAATGTGTAAGAGTCAAATCAGGATCCAAACCTATGTTTTGGACAATAGACATGTATTAGTGTGCCTTTTCATTCATTTCCTTTCCGGGTTGGAATTTTTTTCAGTATTAAGATAAGCATTGAAATGTCCTATTAGTAATCTTCACCTCAAAATTATAAATTCAATATTATTTAGATTCCCTCTCTCATCAGTTAAATTAAATGTGTAAATTAAGACACTTCTATAAGGGCTCACTCATTTGAAAACTTTCTAAAACTAATAGATCAAAAGACAACATTAATGTATTTTTCTTTTTTGACAAAAGACAATTTGAAAGTAATGGAGCACCTAATGAAAGATGGAACTGTGACGCACCATTTTGATCATATTACACATGACAGAACAATGAAAGAATTTTTAATGTGCATACTTGAAGATGTTAATAATTATGGCTGAATGATGAATAATGAAGTTTATGAGATCAAACACACATTTCAATGGTAATATCTCAACTTGAAAGCAAAAAACTATTTGTATCAGTTATCTCCCTATGAATGTAAAACTTGATCTGGGAAAAATATGAAGAGGTTTGTAACTTATTACAGTGCTGCATATTTCATCAAATTTGAAAATACACATTTTCATGTACAAAAATGTTTGGATTGTTTTATCACTAGTTGTGTAATTTTATTCTTTGAGCTGTCACACTGAGCAATTCAGTTTCTAAGCAATATCTTGGGGGTTAATGGCTAATGCACAACTAAACATTTGTGCAGATACCCCATTTTTTGAAAAAAGTTTTGGATGCAATTTACATCATTGAATTTGTTTTCTTATCTACCATATTACAGTAAACAGAAGAAATTTCATTTAAAAATCAAAACAGATTCCGATAACTCAAAAATAAGAAGTATTTTGATGGAGCAGAATACAACTTCCTGCTTTTCCTTTACTCTCAATTAGCTGTGACAAAAATGTCATCGCATTATCTATCACTGCCTCAGTAAAGTTAGTGGCACATCTTAGATATTCTACCCTGCCCCTGGTACACTTATTCTCCACCAAAAAATTATTCTTCAAACACTTCCATTCCAACGTAAATTGATCATTTCCAGGATTTTCAATGTTAAGTAATTAACACTCGTGTGACCAAGCCAAGGAGTTTCAAAGTCTAGGAGTTCTCGGTTGAAAAATTTCATGATTGAACTTACAATGTAGTAATACCTTTTTTTTTTTACCTTCTCACATCTTGTAGCTTTTATTGTATGTTCTTCTTTTCACTAAAACAATAACTTTCTTTCTAGTTCATATATTTCATCTGTGTAGTTTTAAACCCCTTTTACATAGTTTCAAACTTTTGATTACACTTTTTTTTCCGACCTAGAAATAACCTTGCTTTAATTTATTTTTATTTACTTTTTTTTAAACTTGCACTAACTTTAATGTTTTTTGTGACAAAAAACATTCTAAAATTCCCAAAATATACTTTAGTGTACGCTAGTTGTGTGTGATGAAACTGCAAAATGTTGTGTAAGGAAGGTAACAATAACAGAGGCAATAGACCAGAGTATGAAAAGTATTGATTATTAACTCTCTTCAGTAACATAATTGAGCATCAAAACAAATATTTTATTAAAACACATTATATTTATTCCTGTTAAAAGCAGTAACAAGAATATTGATGGAATTAATGAATAAGACAGAATATTAATTTGTCTATGAAAAGTTGTTTGTATTTTTAACAAAGTGAATTATTTCAAAAATTGAAAATAAAATTATTTTAGATAGCAGTTTATATATATTTCTATACTTCAATAATATTTACAATGCTGATATGTGTAATTATACTGCTTTCAGAATTCATTTTATAGCAGCATTCATCAATTCAGGTAACCAGGTTTGTGAAGCAATGGGTTCCAAAACACTGAAAATTTTGTGTATTTTAGTACACTAAAGGCAGCAACAAAAAAATGCTGAATACATACATATTCAAAGAAATGTCTTAGTTCTTGATTTATGTGAATAAGATAAATTTCTTTTGGGGCCAAAAGTTATGCTGAAATTTCAAATAAATTCAGAAATTGAGTTGGAAATGGAGGTTTTTGGCATGTCCCAAGGTTAATAATTTGTAAATATCAAAATGAAATGCAAATGCTTATTAGAAGTAGCTTGTTAAAAAAATACAGGATAAAATTTAGTGCACCAGTATAGAATAGTATTATGGGAATTCTTGATAAGAGTGTTCTTAAATTATAGATTTGAATGATTTCATCCAGGAATGATATTTTCTAAAGGAATGAATACAAATTTTTATGTTGTCACAAATATTTACACATTTTAGGGCATTAGCAATTAAAACTACATACTCAATAATTTTGAAGTAAATCATATTATAATAATAATAATTATGATAATGTTGAAAGCTCTGGTTAATTCAACTGAACATATGACACTTGGAAGATTGGAATGAATGCATACTGCTTGACAACAGAACTGAGATCACCAAGATGATTTTTTGTGAAGCATTTTAGGCCTAATGAAAGATGTGTATTTCAATTGCTTAAAAAGCTCTTAGTTTTCCTTATTTTTCTTAACATATGTACACAACAGACATTGTTTTTGAGCTTAGTTGTTATTATTATTGATAAGTATTAATAGTAATAACTTGCTTTAGTACTGTACATATGAAAATGGCCCTTCAAACAGAAAAGATGTAGCCATTTCCAAATGTAATTGCTTCCTATCACATAATATTTTTTAAAGGTTAAGTTAAGAATGAATTTTTGCTAAATACAAAACATAAAAGTATAGACATTGAGAGTGTTGTGTGTATTGTTGGCTTTGTTTTATGAAAATGAAAGCAATTTTAGCTCTGAACTAACAAATAGGACTTGGAATAGTATCTCCTACAAATTGACTAAAGATCAATTAAAGCATACTGAAACTAAGATTCAATTAAAGCTTACTGATGGAAAGTCATTTATAACACTGATCATTTCTCAAGTATTATGTACCTGGAAAATATGACCTAAGGGCAATTACAGAAAACACGAGAACATCATGTGTACAAACATAACAGTAGACAATGGTCATACACACTAAATGTTATGCAAAGAAGTGATGTGCATATTCATACACGATATTGCTATCACACAATCTTTGTATGAATATTTAGAAACAAGGGACGATAATGAATAAATAAATTTACAAGACACATAGTCATTCAACCAGACTAGTATGAACACTCAGTGCATATCATGCAAAATAACCATTACAGGTTTTTCAAGCTGTAGCTCGTACAATACTGTATTACACCAAATTTCAATGTACAGAGTAGAATTTCTACATTAAAATCGTCTATAACCGTTTTATGGTTTTGAGATAAACTTTCGATTTCTATTCAGTGGTGCATTTGAATCGGAGCCAAGTAGGCCCTTGCCTCCAGTGAATGGCTGGGTAATATGGAAGTACTAACAGATAACTTGTTTACAGAGAGAAACAAGATCATAGGCATGGGAAGTAGCAGACTGGAAGAATTACGTTTCAAACATCAAAGTTTTCTCAGGCGAGTTGCGAATAATAATATTAATTGAAGTAAGATAAATGCATTAAGAACTTCTACACACACACACTCACACACCAAAATAAAAAAAAGAAACTCAAACTGTGAAGTTGAGTGTAAAGGACACGTCTTTTCGCATATATCATTTAATTGTTTAAAACCAGTGTTCAGCAGTCTAGCTTTAAAATCATCTCAAAAGTTTTGATGTGCAATGAAAGAAAAAATTTTGTTTCTTATTCTGAAATAGAAATATTTTGGAATAAACTAATTTTCTAAAATGTAAACAAGTGCATGTATTTGTACTGAGTCTGCTATAAGAAATATCAAAGAATTATATTGAGCTGAACTTGCGTTTCTGAAGGCAAAGTCCCAGGAACACCACAGTCACTATTTAACTTTTATGGAATACAAAAACGACTTACCCCTCCTACTGGCTAAGTGGTATCAGTAACATGCAAAACATATTGAAAAGTAGTTTTAACTTTATTTTTTGGATTAACAATGTATATTAATATTTTTTTTATTTGCATCAATTAGGACCAAATTATGCATTTAAATTTCTGTATGACAGTGCCCATGGTGCATATGTTAGAATATTTTTCTATTAAAATACCATCCATGAAAATGTTTTTTAAATAGATCATTTTCTATACTGTTAATGACACTAACGTTTAATTTCATTGAAACAATTTGTAAAAGTACCTGAACAAATATATTTTGTCAATATACTTTCAAAAGCATGTTACTTTTAGTTTAGTATGAATTCATCTTCATTTTAAAGCTGATGAAATTCACCTTTACTCGTCTAAGAGTTGCAAATTAGTAAGGAATTACTTTGCTCATAAACACTGTCATAAGAAAGAGTACAAAAACCATTCAACATATAACAATACCTAATTTTTGTTTTTTACTCCATTTTCTGAACGATTAACGATTGATCAAAACACTACAAGATCAAAAACATTATTCCATTTATCTTTTTGAGTTTTTTATATTTAAATATACCGCCTTTAAAATATGAATATTTTATAAAGTAAATATCAATGGCACAAGCTTGGCTTTAAAAACAAGCATGCTACACACCAAATACTCTCTCTTTAAAATCTATTCACATCACCAAAACATAATGATGTTCATTATCATTTTACAAAAAAGAATCACAGGCAGAAATAAGCTTTGGCGAATGCTCTTTTCGCTCATATCCTTAAAACACTACAAAATAAGGTTCTTTGCCATCATTGATATTGCTTGCATTCGTAGTTCTATGCATTGTAAACAATGCTTGGCTTAAAAACATGCTTCATGACACAAAGTTCCTCCTCTTGCAACACCCATGCTTTTCTATTAACAAGCTGCAGGGACTCAAAAATAATACAACAGCTCTCTTGGTGTGAGCTAATCACTGATTTGCAGTCCACTATAATACATTCTAATTCACTTTTGTGTAACAAGTATGTTGTTCATCATAATTAGATAACAATATGAACAATTTGAATAATTTCATGAGAAGAAAAATTATGACATTAATAATCTTTCATTAATAACATGAAACAAGTAAATGCAGAATGCTGACCTTTCCATTTTTATTAAGTAGAAAAACTTAAAAAAAAAGTTTCTATACATAGTATTGTCTGCAAGTCAGATTTGAATGCAGCTTCAATGCTGCATTTGTTGATGTAGTACTGTAATGATAACGGGACTCCTAGTTATGCTTTTCATTTCTTTACACAGGCCTTTCATCAAACATATTTTCTTTTATCACTATTAGTGAAGAATATTGTATAATCACCTTCCCTAATTGGTCATCGTTTAGTATTTTTCATGTTATGTATAATCAGGATATCAGAAACTCTGATTATATAAATCCCTTGCATTTGGGTTCACTTCCACAGAAGGGACCAAAGGGATCTGATAGAAATCGCAGAGGAATAAGGCAATTCAAAGGCCACAACATGACTAGGTTTGAATATTTTCTTAAGATTATCTGTAGAATTTAGTAGATACAATATAATTTGAGGAATGATGCGAATAATAAAAATATATAGCATTCTTTTCTGTAGTATAATCAAACTGCTTGATAAAATATGCGAATGAAAAAGGTAATAAATAGAACATTATACCAAAACAGCCTATTGTTTATATTTTGCATATTGCTGGTTTGAATGAAATTTGTACTGGTCTTAAATGGCAGATATCATTTGGGTGACAATATTATCATCTATAAGAATTTGCACTAGCAATATAGATTCCCTTATTATTCTCTGAGAATAGATTATTTTATTTTGGGGGATAAATAATGCATAGTAATTGAATCTATGTAAAGTACATTTGCATTTTGTCTTAGAATATATGCTGCGAATGTCTGATCATGAAGTATTGGACCACAAACACTGTACATGAAGGTAACAGCATTTGTACTCATTCACATTTTTGTTTACCATTTTACTGTCAATGCACTGTGGTAACTAGGAGGTTTAGATCTTGTTTTAAGCAAGGAGCCTGTTTCAAACAGCATGCACTCTAGTCAGGCTATTCCACTCAGATCTTTGTAAAAAGAAATTTCCAAAGACCATTTCGAATTCAACTTAACAATCCAGTTTGAGTTGTGAGCTACATGTTCATTCTATAAAACAGTTTGCAGCTAAAACCCGTGTGAATACAGATGATTTCTTCAATAAATATAATTAAGGCAATATTTTGAAAATGTATTTCATCGATACATAGTTTTGAAGACGAAGTAAATAACATTTTCCATTTCGACAACTCAAATCCAAAATTCATCACATTCCCTCGCTGCGTAACAAATGTGGCATTCTGGGTAGCTGCTCCTACGCCAAGAACAGTGCTGTAGACATCGATGGTTTTGGAAGATACATTCAAATAGATATACGAATGGAATAGGATAAAAGTAACGTAAAATGTATTCGAAGAGACGCGTTCAGCGACTGCGCAGACGAGACTCAAGGCAACCGCGTCGGCGTTCAGCCTCCTTTGAACAAAACGTTTTCGATGGCTGCGATCCTGTCGAAGAGCACCGCGTGCGGGCGGCAGGCGCCCAGGGCGAGCAGCATCTGCTACGACTTGGGCGGCTGGTGGTGGTGGTGGTGATGATGGTGGTGGTGGTGCAGGTGGTGCGGGTGGTGCGGCGGGACGGGCCCGGCCGGCGCCGCCCCCTGCAGCAGCTTCGTCTCCTCGGTGGGCGACGCCTCGTCGCCCGCGGGCGGGCAGATGTAGAGCGCCCGCGCGTCCCCCGCGGCCGCCCCGCCCGCGCCGGGCGGGCAGCAGCCGCCGGCGTCGCCCGGCGCCACGGCGCAGCCGCCGCCGCCCAGCAGCGCCACCCCCGCGCCCGCCCCCGCGCCCGCCCCCGCCTCCAGCCGCTCCTTGTGCTTGTTCTCCACCGTCGCTTCGTCGCGCGCGTGCTTCTCGCCACCTGCAACCCAGCGCCGCGTCACTAGCGCCGGCGCGGACGAGCGCAAACAAAAGGAAAACTTGCCTTCGAACTTAAATTCAATCAACTGAAATTAAAAAAACACAGTGTTGAAAATTGCTCAGTATCCCACTCCAACATAATAGATTCGGTAACAGGGAATAAAAATAGTAGTTTATGCAATTAGTTTATAATGTTAAGCTTTATTGCACATGTTTTGAAAACGAGCAACGTTAGGAGCGAGTTTTCAAATTGTACGAGTGCAATAAAAGCAACATTATAAACGAGTTGCATACGCTATTTTTTTGCATGACAGCATTATAAATTTATAAGATAATTGAACTTTATTTTGCGAAACAACTTTCCTGTGATGTCTCGGGTATTTGACATCTGTGCGAGAAAACTGTGGTCGGTTGTTCCGTTTACCTCTACCTCCCCCCGATTCTCTTGCTGCGATTGGTTGAATATGTGATGACGCAATCATTCGTGCCGTAAAGTCTAATACGTCATCATTTGTGCCGTAAAACGCGCGATTATTAACGATTTCTTGCGACAGAAAATGTTTATAATGCTGGAATACAAAAAAAAAGTTTTATAATTTTCCTTACGTTGCATCCAATCACGTTTCTGTACGATCTCCCTTGGAGTGGAAAAGTTGCCCTTGCGTGTACGCACCCAGGAGGTCGTCGAGCAGCAGCAGCGGGGACTTGAGGCGCCGCATGGAGCCCCCTCCGCCGCCGGCCCCCCCGCTCCCGCCGCCGCCCCCGCCGCCGCCGCCGCCCCCGCCCAGCCCCACGAACTTGATGGGCAGCGCGCGGGGCTTGGGCGCGGCCTTGGGCCCGATGGCGCGCAGCGGGCCGGCGTTGGAGTGGGCGGAGCCGGCGGGCGCAGAGGACACCCGGCGGGCGGGCGCGGGCGTGTGCACGGGCGACGCCGCCCCGCCCCCGCCGCCGCCCACGGACGCCTTCTTCTGCGGCGAGCTCTCCGACCCGGAGCCTCCGTCGCCGGACCCTGCGGCACACCGGCAAATTCTCAAATTCACATTCGCTATTCGGCGAACAGCGAGCAACCGCTCGCCGAATCCCGAATAGTGTGGATGGGTCGCTTGCTATTTGCCGAGTGATGAACATTCGGCGCTCGCCCTACCCGCCGCGTGTCGGTCTTTTAAGGCGGCCCCACACATTCGCTATTCGGCGAACAGCGAGCAACCGCTCGCCGAATCCCGAATAGTGTGAATGGGTCGCTTGCTATTTGCCGAGTGATGAACATTCGGCGCTCGCCCTACCCACCGCGTGTCGTTCTTTTAAGGCGGCTCTGCACATTCGCTATTCGGCGAACAGCGAGCAAACCGCTCGCCGAATCCCGAATAGTGAGGATGGGTCGCTTGCTATTTGCCGAATGATGAACATTCGGCGGTCGCCCTACCCATCGCGTGTCGTTCTTTTAAGGCGGCTCCGCACATTCGCTATTCGGCGAACAGCGAGCAACCGCTCGCCGAATCCCGAATAGTGAGGATGGGTCGCTTGCTATTTGCCGAGTGATGAACATTCGGCGCTCGCCCTACCCGCCGCGTGTCGGTCTTTTCGACACATCAAAGGGAGCGAACATTCGCCGAACACATCCGCTGGTTGGGATCGGGCGAGCAGTAGGTCGCTGCTCGGCGAATGCCGAATGTGTGGAGCCACCTTCAGGCTCGCTTTCCGACACGCACGCCCTGAAGGGCCAAAACTTAACTCTTAAAAGCGAAATTTCGTCTTGATCGATTGTTAGTGTTTCTTGGCGCGTCAAATACTAGGGTCGTTGACCCCTAAGTGTGGTGCATGCTTTTGCTCGGGGTGTGTGTGTGTGTGTGGCGGTGGTCTTCCCCCGCCGGACGGTGAGATCCGGCGCCGACGTACCGTCGGCTAGCGGGGTTTTCCCTAACCACGTATCTCCCACCAGCGGGGCACCGCCACAGTCGGGACAAGCTCTAAGCACCCGACCGGTCTCCCGGTGCATGTGGTAGTGTAAATATGTGTAAGGGGACCAGGAAGAGGTAGGAAAGATGGCGCGTGGTCCGCGGCCCGTTTGTTAGGGTACTGCTCCTTCATTCGCTTGGTGTTGATCGGAGAAACCACGGAAGACTACCTATCAGAGCAGCCGGCCGCTAGAATTCTCCTCCAGACAGCGGTTGAACTCGTCTTTGCTGTGTAGCTAGTGTCGAAAATCCTGCCACTGTCTGGATTGGAACCAAAGGACCTCCCGGGCAGAGGCACTGCAGTGGCATCGTTCGGTGCCCTGAGCCATCTCTAGAATGCCCTCTTGAGATGGCGTGTGTCTTTCTCCCCTACTCGTGGGCCTCCGTTCCCCCTCGACATGGGCTTTTCCTTTTGGGGGGGGATGCCTTGTGGCGATGAAGGACCGACGCGCCGTAGAAGAGATTAAAACTGTCCATTTACTAACTCGACGTACTAATCCCCTTTCCCTTCACCCGCATTGGAATGCTACAGCATGCAAAGCAGGCCCCCCGCCCAAGGATTAAACCACAGAATACGTATTATACCGTTACGCAGCTCTTTGTTAAATGTCCTAGGACGACGTGTTAGACTGTGACACTAGCGTTCCGAGCGGCGACAAAGGATCACTACGCCGCCTTACCAGTTCGTAATTCTGCATCGTTCTGCTGACCAAAAACCTGACCAAAAAGTGAATGTTTTTTTATATATTTTAATTTCATTATGCATTTAACTCAAAGAACATGTGAAGTAGATGTTCTGAACAATTTTTAAGGAAAGAAATGATTTAAACTGAATGAATGTTGTCCATTGAAAGTGGCTAGTGGAATCACGAGAAAGAAGTATTACTTCAATTATCATGAAAATATCTAGAAAGTAAGTAATCTAAGTAGTAAATAAGGGTATCTAAAGTGCAATTTTTCTAACTCTGCCCCCCAAGCCCCTATGGCAACGATGGAATCTCACACTGCATTTCGCATCTTTCTTGGTTCTGCCGTTAGATGTTTCATGATCGGAAGCACTGCTTGATACGGTCGCGAACATGCGATATCTAGATTGAGAAAGACGCGAAATACGGAGAAACATTCGTGAAGACAAGAGATGCAAGGTCATAAAAATTGCAATACAATGAATACACTTCAATTTAAATTAAATGAATATGGTTACATAGTGCACACAAGTTTTAATTGGTATCTAAAGTAATTATAAGAGAACATAAAATAAAGAAAATAGCAAATAACTAGTTTAGCGTGGGGTCTCCGGTAGGTATTTTCTTGTTAAAATCTTTTGTTTGTGTTACGCAAGTTAATAGTAAGTATAAGATTTTAAAGCAAACAAATGCTTCGCTTGTCCTTCCTCAGGCGTAGATAGTTACAAGAAAAATGGTTGATAGAAATACTTTTTAAATTTTTTTTATTTTACTTATTTAAGGGCTCTTTTCAACTACTAACGGTCATATAGCGACCACAGTAAGTAATGTTGGAGGTAACGATAACGGTATATGACATATCCATGCCCTGGGCGGGATTCGAACCCGCGACCCTTCAGGCACGAAGCAGCTACAGTTAATTTTTTGTTTGCCATTTTCGAAATTATAGAAATTCGTCGAAAATGGGTGCAGTACCACTTTCTTAACGTCCTCTGAGGACGACGGAGGAAAAATTGAAAAGAGTTGTGCATGTAAGTGTGCGTCTGTGTCTGTGAAGGAGGGAATAAGGTTGAGGAAGGAAAGGTCGCGCACGGTCCGTGGCCGTTATGTTAGGATACTGCTCCGGCGAAACCACGGAAAGCTACCGATCAGAGCAGTCGGCCTCTAGAATTCACCTCCAGGCAGCTGCTAAATTCGGGCTCCACCAACGAAAGCTACGCCACTGGTTTACAGCATTATACTGCGATTTTTCTAGGAAGAGCTCTCATCTTCGCGATGGAATATGTCACGGCATTTCGCGTCTTTTCTCGGTCTTGCCGGTAGAAGTCGCATGTTCGCAAGCACTGCTTCATACGGTCGCGATCGTGCGAAATCTAGCGGAACGACTGTGAATGATACGAAATACCGTGACATATTCCATCGCGAAGATGGGATTTGAGTTATCTTGAGAGCTCTTCCTACAAAAATCGCAGTATACGCTACGTTTAAGTTTGCCCTGTGAAGGAGGCGTGGAAACCGAGCGGGCCTGTGCGCATTACCCGCGCCGCCGCCCGAGATGAGTCGCTCCGTCTCGGGGTCGCGCCGGCCGCCGCGGGAGCCGCCGCCCCCGCCGCCGCCGCCGCCGCCCCCGCCGCCCTCCGACTTCTTGAGGATGCTCTTGGAGCGGCGGTGCGCCTCGAGCGACGGGCTGCCGGCCGGCGCCGCGCGGCTGTCCAGCGAGTCCACCGACAGCGACGACTTGCTCGCGCCGCCGTTCTTGCCTGCGTCAAAGAACGGAAAAAGCTTTAACAATGTCTCAAAACTCTTGCAATGCTGCGACAACGCTAAATGAAAGGCACACTAACTAGGCGAGGCTGCATGGCTGATACAGTAAAGAAAGTGAAGTTAGTTTAAACATTGCAAAATGTATTGAAGCCTACGAGGCACAAATGAATAATTATTCTAAACACATGTCTAGACTTTACAAACAAGACTACACTCTTAGTAAAAATGCTCCTCCTTTTACACATCTGTCTAGTAGGGGGACTAAATGCACACACAAAGTGCCCCTCGCTGAAAGCAAATGTCCACGGGCTGGATCCGCTCTCCGTGGTCAGCGCTCTAATCCAGCGTCAACTCCATGCACATTCGCAGCTCCTCCTACCCAGCCGGTACTTTTTCTGCGACTTTGACAAGTTAAATTCTTACATTGTATCGTTTCGTGGCCATTGACATAAAGGATTCACCCAAGGCCACCTAGCGGACAGCTCCCTAACCCTACCCTCGCATGCTGCCGCAGGTAGCTCTGGCCACCAGTCCGCCTGTGAGGGAGTACTACGCTAGTCAAATAGGGTCAAAGTGAAATTACGATCCAATTTATTTTAAATAATATTCCACGTAAAAATTACTAATAAGAAAATGAACTAAAACCGACTAGCATAATATAATATCCAAAGTAAATTTAATGTACGTATTACGTACGACGTAAACGCAAAATGCTGTAAAACTATAATGCTTAGAAATAAATGACTTAAAGTGTTATGAACGTGCTAAGGAGATGTTTTTTAACATACTACAGATATTTTGGACTGAAACATTGCTAATTAATTAAGTAATGAACTATTTTGTTCACTACAATCACTTTTGTACACACCGCTTCTGAAAACTATGACTTATATTTAAATAGTTGGCATGTACAATTTTCGTATGAGATAGTAATATGATGGAAAAATAGGTATTTGTCACGATTATCAACCAAGTGAGAGCAATTTCGAAGTTGCGATTATGACTTGTGCACGTATCACTAAAAGCGATTAAATGTATTTTTCGAGATGCTTCTTCTGTGACGGGTGCAGACAAACAAGAAGCTGTTTCTTGGGAGCCCCTGGAAGATGTTGTTTCGTCCAACCTGTGACTTACACCACAATTCCATGTAGCGGTATGAGCAACTTGTTGGCTACTTCTGAATTGTGCTGGCCTCTAGCTAATAAATATTGAAGTCTTACTCACACCATTTCAGTCCGTGATGTAACAATGTTCATTCAATCTACCAGTGCATCTCACTTAAATCTTCCAAAATTTGACTTACACCACTTTTTGCTCTCAACGACTTTCACCATTTTACTACAATTGAAAGGTTTATTTCAGAAAGCAGCAAAGGTTTATTTCAGAAAGAAAAATGCTGTGCCAATTTCGAGAAAAAAAAGAGTCTAGCAACAGACTGCACCTGTTGTTAATGATAACAGTGGTGACGGGGATTTCAATGACGTGAAAGATCATTATTTCACGACAGTAACAAAGTTAAAGATGCCGAAATCCGTCAGTACAAGACTCATCTTGATTTAGGTGATCAAACTCAATGTGATGAATCATTGCTTTACCTACAGCTACAGCATATAAATTTACTCATGAACGTCTTCCCAATTTTTTTCAGTAGCAGTGGCTATATTTATTAAGCAAATTGCGATTACAAAGAGGCACTCAACTAGCGTCTTTGTAAAGTATGACATAATACGCAATGGCCAGAGGCCCCAGCATTCTGAGGACCCAAGAATGCTGTGTGTTTTAGAATAATCTAATAACTGCTCTGATGTTTATCTCCAATCCACATGAAAATATACTAAATGTAAAAAGTTCTTTCGTCTTGCAAATGTAAAGCAAGTTACCACAGAATTATTCAAATAGACATTGTCGATACAAAAAAATTATCACATTTCAAAAATCGTAATTTTCCAGAACAGTTTTATCCTGAGCGTAACAGTTATCTCCCTGTCAACAACAAAATGTTTTACTCCATATACCAGCTGTCTTATGAACTGTTTTGATTTTTTTACTGGAAAAATATATCATTTTCTAAAACTACTTATTCCATTAAATAAAAAAAATGACGATTTTTAACATGCTATCTTTCTTATGCACTGACATATTATGAAGGCACTAGTACTTATTAGTTCTCAATTTAGTCATCCTTCTTGTCCAAACTTTTATTCCAACGACAAATCATGACATTAATGAATTTAGAAGGAGTGGAGGCGAAGTCTACGATATTATATAGGTTAGGAATTGCCCACCATTCAAGTGCATCTTGAATGTCCCGAAGAGATTAAAATTGTTGGATGCGAGTTGCGCACTTTGTGTGGAGGGTGGTCGACAACGTTCCACAGGAAGTCCTTCAACAAATCACGCGTAGTGGTATGCGTACTGTAGCAACCTTTTTCCTGAAGAGAGAAATACAGATTCTGCAAAGTGGTTATATTCAATTAACTTTCCATGGAGAGGAATTGGAGCAGCACAAGGTTTGAAAAAGCAGTAATCCAAAAATATCGTATCTGTGTTGGTGTTCGCAAATGCAGCAGTTTTGAATTATTTAGTCAGTGCAAAGAAACGCACCATGGAGACTTGTTTTGACTTCAGTGTCACAAGCTGTAACCGTGTTTCATCTCCTGTAACAATACGGCACAGGAATGACATTCCTTTCTCACAAAACCCAATGATTTTTATCACTTCGAGACATTTAAGAAACTCTTGGGTGCGTTAGGACAATTCCAAACTGATGTTAAAGTTGAGTACGTTGTTCAGACATGGCTTCACAAGCTGGATCTCGATTTATTCTATGACAGAATTAATGGCTGCCTTCCGGTGGAACAAATATTTGGAGAAGCAATGTTGAGACACTTGTGCCATCATAATAAGAGTAATGAGTCAGCGTGATCGTTACCTTACTTTTTGATCCATCCTCTATAGGCAATAAAATGATCTCAATATCAATGAATAACATCTCAAGTTTCGTCCCGTCCAGTTCCGTCCCGTCCAGTTTCGTCCCGTCCAGTTCCGTCTCGTCCAGTTTCGTTCCGTCCAGTTTCATCCCGTCCAGTTTCGTTCCGTCCAGTTTCGTTCCGTCCAGTTTCGTTCCGTCAAGTTTCGTCCCGTCCAGTTTCGTTCCGTCCAGTTTCGTTCCGTCCAGTCCCGTCCAGTCCAGTCCGTCCCGCCCGTCCCGTTCCGACCCGTCCAGTTTCGGTTTGGGTCACGGTGCAAGATATACATCTTAAGATGACATCTATAGGCAATAAAAGTATATATGCAATAAAGGTCTTGCAAAACACCGTTTAAAAACTAATCGAGACGTGAACGCACATTTCACGTTAACACAAAGAAACTAGTGGTGCTACAGGATGGCACAGACTTTCTCGTATTAGTTTTCGATTTTCTTGGGTCTTCGCTTCGGAATTGCCACGTACTCTTTCTTGCCAGCTACCATCTATCACCGCCACAAGTATATTTTTTTGTCATTTTCTTAATTTTCTATTGACAGAACGGAAATATTAATTTTAGAATATGAAAGAACACCAAATCCTAGCCCTAAGTGGCAATTTTCTTTTAAAAGTTATGTGCTATTTTAAAGAAAATTGCGTTTCGGCGCTACTAAAAATGCGAAATTTGAAGCTCATTTTCCCAGAAAATGGTTGAGTTTTCAAAATACTTAATTTGAAGTTATTTGAAGCACTTACACTCACAAATATAATAATGTTTACAAATTGCTAGTAATGTTAATATTAAAGATGTGAGAGAACCTTTAAAAAAATTACATGTGTGTAATTTTTGAAAAAACAAAAAAATCTCAAAATAAACTTTACGTCATATTAAAGAGTACAATTAGCACTATCCGATCGAAATGTTTAAATAAATTTTTTAGCCATTTACAAGAAAATGATGTTTGAGCGTTTCTGAAAATGCGGATATTTGAGCTAGTTTTCACAGAAAACGGTTGTGTTTTTAAGAAACTTTACTTAACATTATTTATAGCACATGTACTCATAAATATAATAATGTGAGCAATTCGCCGCTAGTGTAAATATTAACGACATGAGAGTAAGACAAAAAATTACATTTTTGTAATTTTTGAAAAAAACAAAAGAATACAGCAATACGGCGTTTATGTCATCTCATAGGGTACATTACTATCCCTATCCCTACCAAAAGTTTAAAGAACAAATTTGAAGTAAAGCTTGTAGACCAATTGAAAAATTGTAAAATTGTTCCTGATTGTCAGTGTATGTTTCTTAATAATAAAACTTTTCCAATTTTATTTATGACAATCCTTTATTGTTCATATTTACACACAGAACACAACGTTTCGTAACGTTTTTTAGTTACATCATCAGGCTCCTTAAAAAGAGAACTGTTGTCCCATTTTTAAGCGTCAAACACTCGAGGACATATAGTGAACTCAACAGCAACCTCTCCAGTTGACTCAAGAATATAAACTGTTTATATGTACAGTTTATATTCTTGAGACCTCGAGTCCTTTGAGTTCTAGAGTCTCGTCTTTCGCGTCTTTCCATAATGCAAATTTTTGCCTTGAAATCACTTTTTCAAGCCAACTTTTGAGTGGTCATTGCGGCTCAACCATTCGGAATATCCACGTAGTTTATTTATTTATTTACTTATTTATTTATTTATTTATTTATTTGTCAAAAAACAGTAAAAACTGTATATGACGTGTGGGGAAAGAAATTTATCTGCGCACATTTTCTTGAGGGCCAGAATTTAAAAAAAACAAACAAACGAAAAAATGAATTTAGAAAATAATTATTTTAGAAAAATCAAAATATTTGAAAAATGTTTTTTCCCGAGTTATAGAAAATCAATTTCAACTGTAAATGAACTACAAGCAAAAGGAGTGCTCAACAAAACGTGCGCACAGTGAAGCTACATTTACGTCCAGAAGCAAAACAAGGGGCCATCTCAGCATTTGCTCTATGGATCAGGGAAACTGGACAAAAACCTGATCGAGATTATTAGACAAAATACGCTTAGAATAGTCTTAAGAGCTTACTTTCCAAGTTTCGACGTTTCCTCCCCGGACACCCTGCATCACGTATGTGTGTATTGTTACTCAAGTGACCTGATCTTACTGACCGTGTCGGTGGCCGGCGAGGGCGTGCAGGCCGAAGAGGTGCTGGTTGAGCAGGCGCGTGGCGGAGGCGAGCGAGCGGCCGGGCGCGAAGGCGGCCTTGCGGCTGCGGCGCTCCAGCGACTCTTGCGACTCGGAGCCCCCCCGCCCCGCCCCCCGACGACCACGCGTCGCCGAAGCGCGTGCGCGGCTTGGCCCCCTGCGAACAAACGCACAACGCACACACACAACGTCAACAAACAAACTACGACTTGGTGGCCGAGATCGCTAAGAAAGTACACTGCGATTTTTATAACTTTGCCCCTCAAGGCCCGTCTTGGGAGAAGGATATGTCACGGTATTTCGCGACGTTCTCAGTCGCGCCGCCAGATATCGCATGATTGCGACCGTATTAAGAAATGCTTGCGATCAACTTCTAACGGAACGACGGAGAAGGACGCGAAATGCCGTGTGATATTCCATCGTGGCCATAGGGGCTTGAGGGGTAGAGTTAGAAAAATCGCACTATACAAGCACGAGGGAGAAAGACGCGAAATGCCGTGTGACATTCCATCGTGGCCATAGGAGCTTAAAGGGCAGAGTTAGAAAAATCTCACTATAGTGCCGTAGCGATCTAGGACCGAAGGGTCGCGGGTTAGAGTTCCGCATCGGGCACGGTCGTATTTGTGTTCGTCCCCTATCATCACCATATCATCTCATCTTCAGTTACATAACGTTAAACTCAATAGTGGTCGCTAATGACCTAGTAGTTGATGCGACCTTATGTAACAAAAAAGCCTACGACTCCACTTAACCCTCGCGTGGCCAAACACGATATTGAAACATAGCCGTTCGGTGGGGGACCCAAGTGACTCCCACCAAAAGTTGTTACAAAAAAGCTGTTATGAGTCCAGAATAGTATTTGCCTTATTACGTGTATTGTTATCATTTTACAATATTGTAGAAGAACATTTGCGTAAATTTGGCAAATATTTTGTAACATGTTGAAAAGTTGATAAAACAATGCTTTGGCATACTCATCTAAGTCATATTATCGTCTTTGGAATAAATATTATATTAAACATTTGTAATTTCACATCATTATTATTACAAGAACTCTTGGGCACACTTGTAGAGAACTTTTAGAAAATATGTAAAAGAAATATCTACCTCTGAAATCCACTGTGTTAAATCTTGCTCACTCATAGCTGTAGTAAACGCAATTGTTTACAACACGCGCAACAGAACTGAGAATAATATAAAACGCTGCACAGACAGTAAAATAGAAAATAATCGCTAGCTATCAGTACCGACAAACTTCTCTAACACGATAGTGATCTAGTATTCATGAAACAACGGCCAAATACAACAGAAATATAAAAGTGATCGTCACAATATCAACAACGAGAAAGGCAAATGAGGGGTAACTTAAGTATCCCAGAATCATTTCTATGTAATCCAAAAACAGCATTGCTATAAAAAAGTGTGTTAAAATCTTCCCAATTAAGGAATATTTACATACGTGAGAGAAAAAAATATACTTTTTTCTGTGTAATCATAAAGGGAAAAAGCGGACAGGAGGACCTTAGGATCCCCGCTCGGCCATGCGACGGTTCATACACTTCACGTCAACGACCGAAGTGGCTTAGAGTCCCTAGATACAGATGAGGTGAGGTGATAGGATGATGGTGAGAGGTGATCGTGGGCTTTTTGAACCATCCCAGCATTCGCCTTACGACCGAGGAAAAACCACGAAAAGCCCCGGTCAGGATTGCCGGTCCGGGGGTCGAACCCGGTCCTTCCGACTGCCAAGTCAGCCGGCTACGCACTGAGCCACTTTAGAGTCCCTACATACAGAGAGTAGCGCCACTGCCGCCATTTAATACCCACCCACCCGACAACCGTGCCAGGCACCAATTAGGAACTGAAGGGAAATTATAATAATTGGTGACGTTATGACGATTTTCAAGAATATTAATATTGGTTTTGGGTAGATTCATGCTTCTCAACATAGAGAAAACTACATGTTTCCCATTTTCCTGGCTCCTGGACATAAAATGGCTGGGTCGACGGAACAATGGAATGCGCTACTTCCTGTATCTAGGGACTCTAAAATGGCTCAGTGCGTATTGCGCTGACTTCGTAGTCGGGAGGTTCGAGGTACATCCCGGGGCTGGCCATCCTGAACGGGGATTGTCTAGTTTGCCTCGCACATAAGGCAAAGGCTAGTATGGTTCAGAAAGGCCATGATCACGTCCCACCTCTCATCATCACCACCTTCTAATTCATTAATAATAATAATATAATAATAATAATAATAATAATAATAATTCACTGCGGGGACAAAATTGCTCGCGTCCGTGGCCTACCACACGCATGTCCCCTGGGTAACGCTAAATGAGCAACAGTGAATTGCCACCTATGCTCTTGACCATTGTGAACTGAGGGTAAAACTTCACGTGTAAACTGGCCAGCGCGTCACCAAGTGGCTAGCTTTCCAAGGGTGAACGTTGGAAAACAAACTTCACGTCAACGACCGCAACTCACGTGCATGGCCACGCTTGAGGGCTGTAAGTGGGAAACGCTCAGTGCCAACGTTCAGGGCGCACCGTTTCTAAGGAATGTTCTAATGCAGGGGTGCCCAACGTGCAAGATCTCAAGAGCCACAACTAAAACTTTTAATATGATTTCGGGCCATATTTTCTTTACTCGGGCGATCCACACGTGACTTGATTGACCAAAATCAAGCACAATTAAATAAAGGGATGGACGTGGCAACATATGGCTTTTTAAATAAATAAAAGGTGTTGTCCAGTTTCAAATATATATTTAAACTTAACTTATTTTCAATCGCGTAGCGATCATTATCAGAGCTATCTGCAAAATTACAGGAATACAGCAAATATAAAATGAAGTATAAAGTGTCCAAATTATTTACAAAAAAGGGTATATAAAAATGTTAACATAGCACGAGTATGCCAGATCCGTAAGCAACTGGGACGTACGTACTACCTTGCAGCATCTGGGCGGAAAACTGAGTTCTGCGTTTACTGTGTGTAAACCCCCAACTCCTCACGCCTCCACCAGCCGCCTCGCCTCTTGCGACCCCACGGCCACGTCGCCCCTATCCCGCTCCCACACTTCCTACCGACACGTTCTATCCTCTTACACTGCGATTTTCGTAACTTTGTCACTGACAGGAATCAGCTGTTAACGGTTTCATCCAATCCGTCACCATAACGACGTCACTGTAGCGAAATACAAGCTTCCGATTGGATGGCAGCGAAACAGCTGATTCCTGTCAGGGGCAAAGTTACGAAAATCGCGGTATAAATGAGTCGCACTCCTAATAAACCGCATCCAATGTCTCGTACGCATGCGCACAAGGCAGGGCTGATTCGCACCCAGCACCCCACCACTGTACACCCTAGCGGAAGAGCGAAAATCAGGGCGGAAGAGCGAAAATCAGGGCGGAAGAGCGCCAATCAAGGCGCAGGCCGCCTCGCACATTTATACTCCACACACGGAATAAACCGCAGAACTTCGTTTTCCGCCCAGACGCTGCAAGGTGTGTGTTGTATTCATAAATCCAAGAAAGCATGCATACTTAATAACGTTTTATTTATTCCTCCATCATTGCTATTTACATTCAAAAAGAAAGTAAACAGGAGTTGCTCTCTTCCGGCTGGCATTAACGTCCAGGTCCGGATCCCTCTAGTGCGTCACTTGGGACTACTCCAGTCCCGCACGCCTCACGCTGCGGCTCCACCGCGTGCGACTCCGGCACGCGTTCTCGCCGTGCGTCACTTAGCACGGCCCTTCGTCTGCCCAGCGCGACTTGTCCCGCACGCCTCACGACGCGACTCCGGCACGGATTCTCATCGTGCGTCACCTAGCACGGCCCCTGGGATGCCCGGCGCGACTCCATCACGTGCGACTCCGACACGCATTTTCGCGTGTCTCTACTCTATCCTCACTACCTTAGCCAGCGCCCGCTCCCGCTTAAGTAGGAGAGGCGCGGCCCAAGATAGCCTCGCCTCGAGGCTTCCTCTTCTCGCTGGCCTGCGTTACTTGCCAGCGAGCTACGTGGCGCGCGCCAGCTTTAAAATGCTGACCACAGCGGTATGTACGACCCAGTTGCTTACGCATCTGGCATACTCAGGTATGTTAACATGCATATAATTTTTTTTTGTAAATCATTTGTATAATTTATATTTCATTTTATATTTAATGTACTCCTGTAATTCTTAAGATAACTCTGATGAACGCTACGCGATGGAAAATATCTTAAGTTTATATTTGATACCGGACACCTTTTATCTAATTATTAAATGATATCTACCTCACCAGCCCAAATGCTAAGATGGCAGGGGGTGGGGTGGGGTGGGTGTACCTGCTGGAAGCGCGTCTTGCGGTGCTTGGGCACGGGCGCGGCGTCGAGGGAGCCGCGGGAGCCGCGCGCGTCGGCCGCCAGGGGCGCGGGCGCGCGGAAGACGCCGAGGCCGAAGCCCTCGAAGGCCTCCTCCATGGGCGACGCGCCCAGCGAGCGCAGCGCGCGCTCCACCGCTCCGTCGCCCGCGCCGCCACCGTTCACGCCGCCGCCCGCGCCGCCGCCGCCGCCGGCGCTCCACGCGGCGCCGCACGCTGCGCCGCTGGTGGGCGGGGCGGGCAGCGCCAGCAGCCCCGGCGACGACCCCACCGCCGCGTGCGCCTGCGCACACCGCACGCCGTCACTCCGCCTCTCTCTCGAACACCTTTCCTACTCCCTCGAACTCTCTCTGGAAACCCCTCTCAAACCCCTTCTTGAACCCCCCTCGGCCCCCTTTTGAGCCCTCTTTCTGCCCCTCTCTCCGCCCTCCTCTGGTCCCTCCTCTCGGCCCCCTCTCTCGGCCCCCTTTCAGCCCACTCTCGGCCCTTCTCTCATCCCCTTCTCATGCCCCTCTGGGCCCCCTCTCTGCCCCTCTCTCCACCCTCCTCTCGTCCCTCCTCTCGGCCTACTCTCGGCCCCCTCTCGGCCCGTCTCGGCCCTCCTCTCATCCCCTTCTCATGCCTCTCTCGGCTTCCCTCTTGGTCCCTCTCTCGGCCTCCCTCGGTTCCCTCTCGGGCCCCCTCGGTCCACTCTCGGCCCCCTTCTCAGCCTTCTCTCGGCCTTCTTGTCGGCCCCCCTCTCGGCCCCATCTCAGCCCCTCTCGACCCACTCTCAGCCCCCTATCGGCCCCCTCTCAGCTCCTTCTTGCACGTATACCCATGTAATTGTTGAACTTTACATTGTGACTCGCCGGTGAACTGTAAATTCAAAATGTTTTTTATAACATTTTTAAGATGTTTCTTTTGTATTTATAATATGAGGAATAGCACCTCTGATCTCATCAGTGTATGTATATTAATCCTGCAGTATTCGTGTACCAACTCGTAACGCGTAAATTAATTAATCGTTTAGTACATTAACTTATTTTAAGAAAATGTATCACCATAATGCATTCTCAACTTTCTGTCTTGTTAAATTTTAAAGTCAAATTTAGTTGTAATTTTAATGAAATCTGAAGCATGTTCAACTAAAATAACGTTAACGTTTTAAATTAAATATATCAGAATGTAATACACATGTTTTTGTATAAAGAAGATGCAACTATTTAATGGAACAAATCTCAATTCTTTTCTTTTCTTCTAATTAACGACAAAATATAATTTTCTTTTACAAAAACATTCTGATGTAATATAAATCTCAATAACAGATCTTGAAATGAACAATATCTATTAAAAACAAACTACATACATTAATGTATGGATACGAGGAATACCGTTGCTAAAGTTCAAAAATAGTGGCGTAGTTTCATATTTTGTTCGTCCTGAAAATTAATATTTGAATTAAAATAATCGAGCTAAAAATCGGAAAATTTAATCGATATGGACATTAATCGGTGTAAACAAAATCGATTTGAATTTTTCAATTAATCGTACAAAATAATGGATGGTTGTACAAATCGGGATTAACCCACGTACCATATCTGGAGTCTTTTTGGACCCTATGATCATTAATTTGTTTTTCCTGAATATTTGCAGGATAATTTCGGTTTTAATAATAAATATAATAATTAATCATTTCGGTTTAGATATGTCTTTGAGCATTCATTAAGCAGGTAGCAAACCATTTTCACAAATTTTGCAAATTTGATTAGAGAGTTTTTACTTTTTTCGTTAGATGGCAAATGTTTGATCTAAGGCATAGTCTGTAATTTTCCCATTCTCATTTCAAACATACTGTCATGAACATCAAAAAAATGTGATTGATGCCGTCAATTTTTGTCTGATATTTGATTTATATCGATATAACTTTCTCAAACGCTTATAAATATTTCGCAAACCTTATGAATTAACAATGGAGGCTACGTACGTTGAAGGAAATTCTTTATAAGAAATATTTAATATGAATTATAATATAAAATATTTAATATAATATATTTATTATGTTATTGAAAATAACTCAGAAAACGTGTTCTTATATAAAACCAACTATTTGCACCCGGATGTTGCAGTACACATTCATGTTTACCACTTCCAATTGCCAGTAAAGGTTGCTGTCCAAAAAGCCCTCGGGTATGGAACTTGATATAAACAAGCAGGTACGGCACGATTCGCAAATCGCAAAGATTGATGATTGAAGTGTGCAGTTGATTGATTTATTGAAGTGTGCAGTTGATTGATTTATTGAAGTGTGCAGTTGATTGATTTATTGAAGTGTGCAGTTGATTGATTTATTGAAGTGTGCAGTTGATTGATTTATTGAAGTGTGCAGTTGATTGATTTATTGAAGTGTGCAGTTGATTGATTTATTGAAGTGTGCAGTTGATTGATATATTGAAGTGTGCAGTTGATTGATTTATTGATGTGTGCAGTTGATTGATTTATTGATGTGTGTAGTTGATTGATTTATTGATGTGTGCAGTTAATTCATTTATTAATGTGTGCAGTTGATTGATTGATGTGTGAAGTTGCCCATCCCTGCCACGCAGTGCGGTGCGGCGAGTGCGCGCCTGCGGCGTCACCTGGAGCGGGCTGGCGTCGGGGCTGCGCGGCCCCGCCAGCGGGTTCACGTAGAGGTTGGAGTCGGCGCCCAGCGCCAGGTCGACGAGCGCGCAGCCGCCGCCGGGCCCGCCGTCCAGCGCCGTCAGGTCGGCCGTGAGGTCGCCTTGCGAGAGGAACGGGTGCGTGTGGCACGAGGCGTACGTGTCGGACGAGTCCACGCTGCCCAGGTCGTTGGGCGCCGCCACGCTGCCCACCGACGCCAGCGACACGCCGCGCCCGCCGCCTGCCGCCACACAACACTTCACCTTTCAAATCGCGTTGATTGATTCATTGATTGATGTGTGCAATTGATCGATGTGTGCAGTTGATTGATTGATGTGTGCAGTTGATGGATGTGTGCAGTTGATGGATGTGTGCAGTTGATGGATGTGTGCAGTTGATTGATGCGTGCAGTTGATTGATGCGTGCAGTTGATTGATTGATGCGTACAGTTGATTGATGCGTACAGTTGATTGATGCGTACTGTTGGTGCGTACAGTTGATTGATGTGTACAGTTGATTGATGTGTTGATTGCGCAGTTGATTGATTGTGCAGTTGAGTTCTAAGCTGCCGACTGGTCTCCCGACATTAGTGGTAGTGTAGTGGATGTTAGTGTGTGTGTGTGTGTGTGTGTGTAAGAGGAGAGGATAGGACAAGGAAGAGCAAGGAAAGAATGCGCGCGGCCCGTGGCCCGTTTGTTAGAGTACTGCTCCGGCATTCGCCTGGTGTTGATCGGAGAAACCACTGAAAACCACCGACGAGAGCACTGCCACGAGAGCACAGCTAGAATTCTCCTCCGGACAGAAACTGAATTCGACCTAGCTACATGGCTAGTTTTACAAGTTACTTTACCACGTGAGTTTTACAAGAGCTTCCTCTTGCAGGAGGCCTTTGCGCTTTATGGGACATACTAGGCTTATTCATTCATTCATTCACGTGGCTAGTGTCAAATGCCGCCGTACTAAGAGCTGCAGGTTCCCCTTATGAGACACTCTAGGCTCATTCATTCATTCATTCATTCAGGTGGCCAGTGTCAAAAAGCTACCATGGTCAAAAAGCTGCAGGTTCCCTTTATGTACCACACTAGGCTCATTCATTCATTCACGTTGCCAGTGTCAAAAAGCTACCATGGTCAAAAAGCTGCAGGTTCCCTTTATGTGTCACACTAGATTAATTAATTAATTCATTCATTCATTCACGTGGCGAGTGTCGAAAAGCCGCCCTGGTCATAGCTACAGGTTCCCTTTGTAGGACACACTAGGCTCATTCATTCATTCATTCATTCATTCAGGTGGCCAGTGTCAAAGAGCAGGCGCGGGGCGCGGGGGGCGCGTGGCTCACCGGGCGGGGCGGAGGCGGGCGCGGGCGCGGGCTCGAGGGCCGCCGCCGAGCCGAAGGCGCTGCGCAGCGTCTTCATCTCCAGGCACACCAGGCTGCGGAAGTCGCTGGTGGGCAGCGGCATCAGGTTCTCCGCGTCAACGAACTCCTTGTACTCCTGCGCAGGGCACGCGCTTCAGCCCCTCCGCCCTCGCCCCGCGCCGCCCGCCTCGCTCGCCGCTCCCCCCTGCCCCTCCCACCCGGCTGAGACCTCGCGCGACGCTGTGCAGAACTAAGAACAAGCAGCTTAGGGGTCGTCCAGAAATTACGTTTTGCTAAAGGAAGAGGGAGAGGCAGCGTTACGCTGCGTTACATAGAGATAGGGAAGTGGCGTTACAAGGGGTAGGGGATTTTTGAAAATACTGGAAATTTGCGTTATGCAATTTATGGACGGCCCCTTATACAGTCGCGCCAAAATAGTGTTTTGCGCTTTCTCCTCGCCCAGACCAAGTAAAATCTGACTACTGTATTTATTCATTACCCAATGAGTTTTTCGTGGAAGTATATTAATAGTTTGTAAATACTATTACGTTTCAGAATTTTCCCTTGTGTGAATGCAT
Organism: Acheta domesticus; assembly: GCA_031308135.1. Taxonomy (NCBI): domain Eukaryota; kingdom Metazoa; phylum Arthropoda; class Insecta; order Orthoptera; family Gryllidae; genus Acheta; species Acheta domesticus. The sequence goes on along the minus strand of JAHLJT010008756.1, from coordinate 129,723,751 downwards.
TAAACCAACAGGTCTGCTGCCATATGTTTCAGAAGCTCTCCCGAAACAACTCCAGCTATTTTCGCAGCCTCATCAGGGAGGGTGGATGCGCGGTAATGTGGACCAAGTGTCGCGATCTTGTAAGTTTCCGGACAGAAATTGGCATTAAGTTCAATATTTGTGCACGACGCGCAATCAGACTGATCGCCGCGCGACACGCAAGCGAAAGAGGAACTACGTTCAGACGAGGATCGGACTGCCAAGTTCCTATTCTTCAGTGTTGTGCAATGGTTACAGACCGTCCGCGTTCTTAAGAACTGACCAATCATTTCCTTAGCGCTTTTTGGGGAAATTTTTCTCTTGTGCCATTGAGTAATTTTGTGAATACAAAATTTTCACCACTTTGGATGATTTTAAGCTCGGAAGTATGTTCCTTAGATGTAAAGAATACCAAGTTGTGACCGTGACTGTGTAACAAGTGTATTTTAATAATTAAATTTGTTCAAAGAATTTCACCCAAACCGGGATTCGAACCAGAAGACCCGGGTTCGAATGTCGGTTGGGGTGACAATTCTTTCAACAAATTTAATTTGTGAATACATATTTATAATGTAGCGGAAAGCATTTCACAAGCTTCGAAAGTAATGTCCCAAAGGATTTGAATGCGCATGTGTGATAAGTGTTTCCTGTGTTATAAATTATGGTACGTCGATAAATAAAAGAGAGTGTGTATTGGAATCGGAATTCACAGACTTCTGATATGTGACTATAAAACCAGCGAATATAAAATAGACATATTGTATACATACTGAATGAAATGTGAACAAAAAATATCTGTTTTTGTGATTATTTCTTGCTTCACAAATTGGCGGGCCGCATCATTTCGTACAGACATGTAAGGCGCCCAACATTCTGGAATCAAATATCAGCTCATAAAACTACCCGCGTCGTCTGCTCGTATTTGCACAGAAATCTGCATCGCGCGAGGTCTGCTTGAGGGCCCTTTCGCACTCGTGGTGGAACCGCTCCGTGTGTTGGCGTTGAGTCAGCCTTATTCCGCGGGCCTGCTCACCCCGTGAGACCGGCTACCTGCTCCCCGGCAGACCGCCTCCGGCAAGTCGAAGAAAACAGCAAGACGAAGAAAACAGCAAGACGAAGAAAAAGGGGTGCGGCGTCGTAAAACCGCCCCGCCCCGCCCACCTCGAGCGCTCCGCGCCACTCTCGCCACCGCAGCGCCTGGCGCGGCCAGGCCGCCTCGGCGTGAATACTTCACGCGGTTTGCTATGCGGTCCGTGTGTTCTCGGCAACCGTCACCGCCAACCGCGGCGGTTCAGCCGTAAGTGCGAAGGGACCCCACGTCTAAAGGCCGCTCCACGCATTCGGCAAACAGCCAGCGACCGCTCACCGAATCCCGAGTAGGATGGAGGAGTTGCTTGCTATTTGCCGAGTGACTAACATTCGGTGCTCGCCCTACCCGCCGCGTGTCGGTTTTTTTTTTTTGGACACATCGAAGGAAGCGAACCTTCGCCGAACACATCAGCTGGTCGGGATTGGGCGAGCTGTAGCTCGCTGCTCGGCGAATGCCGAATGTGTGGAGCTGCCATAAGAGGCAGCCGGGCCCAGTTCGGCTTCCACCGATCCCCCCCCCCCCACTGAGCCCCATCCATCGCGCCCCGACCCGGCTCGCGCCCCAGATCCAGTTCCCTGGTGCGAGAATCACGTGCCGGGGCGGCTCATACCTCGCGACGTGCGTGCCCCTAGCGTACAGGAAACGAACCAGCGTGCATTATCTTAAATCGCAATACTTTTAGAACCTAGATGACAGTCGACTGTCCAACCTAATGTCGAATTGTCCAAATTATTGCGTCCGGAATGAACATAAAACAATCTTGAGATTGTAAATCATATTTTCCAAAACAGTTTGTTCTTTGTAAAATAAATCTCACGATGTAAATGAACTTGTGCAAAGTTTCTATTCCATATCAAAAAGCACGTTCTTATTAACCGTGCAGGTGCGCAGTATAGCTCAGGAAACTATGCGCCGGGGCAACTCACCGCGGAGGGTTGGAGCTATGCTCCAATCACCAGGAGCTACGCTCAACGTGATAAGCGGTACGCTAGGCGCACGTCGCCGCTGAGTCGAGATCGAGGCTGAGGCTCAGGCGAGAGCATAGAGTAAAGATGTACATCCTTAGTCTATGGCGAGAGGTTCCCCCTCCCCATGAGCGATGCAAGCACCACAGATTGGCTACACCTGCCACCCTCATTCTGTCACTGTACGAAACCACTTTAGGAAGAAGCATGGAAGAACTCAAAATAGAGAGCAGGATGCTTCAAAAATAAGTATTACACACTCAAAAACTTTAATTTACATCCATCAGTAATTAAGTTTCCCATATTAGTTGGTTTTTTCCAAATTCGCATACATGCAAATGTAAGCGAGTTGTGTTTATCTTTCTCCAGACAGGATATTTAATTACAGATTTATTATGTAATCATAGGTTAATAGTTCAATTATCAATTATTTTTTTGTGAATAAAATTAACATTTTACGAAACGGTGCCGTACCATGCAGGATGACTCGCTCCGCCGGAGATTTACAATTCCCAGTTGTATCAAATGAAAAACCTTATTAGGTTAACTAATAATCCTTTTTACTTTAATTCAGTATAATAACTGTTATTACATTTAAATACAATTGCCAATCTGCGTAAGTGCTAGCATCAATCATTGTGCAACTTTGGCTTTGATGAAAGCCGTAAAACTACAAATATTCAGTAGCATATCTGCATCTACCCTCCTCCAAAAAATACTGTACCTAAAGTCTACGTACTAGTAAGCTCTTACCAAGCTGCATTCAAAGCAATATTTACCCCAAAATATAATAACAATGTAATTTTTGATCTACTCAAATGCAATTCAAATACATTATAATTAAGGTGCAAATGAGGAAATAACGATTGAGAATGTCTGAACAGTTTTAATCAAACTGGGGGCTGAAAAATAGAAAGGTGAAAGCTATTACTGGAATAGTCAGTATTGTAACATAAAATGATCGTCACAAATTATCTGAGGGTGAACCCTGCATAAGTTCATGAATATTTCAGTTTTATTTGTAAAGTATTCGAGGAAGCTTTTCAGAATCCAATTCTACACCTTTCTTAATTGTCAGCCCCCACTGACATGCAAGTGCGTGTATGTATTGTCAAATAATATTTATAATGTGCTGGTTGTAGTAATTTTAGTAAATAAATCTAGTTAAAAGGACAAAATAGATCAAATTTTGTATACAAATTTTGTGATACTTTTCATGAAAACACAGCAGTCATCACGCTAGTCAATATCACGCTAGTCATACGCATGCCGGGTAAACATAGAATCGACGCAAGTCCTGAAGTTTTTCACTTTTCTGTGCTACTAATCGCTGAAATACTATACTATGTACGTTGCTAACATATCTAATTATGGGATCTAGAATTCACTACCCTCGACAGAAACATATTTCTAATGCATTTGTAACTGACGAAGACTTTAGCAAATGACCCCGCAAAACTTTTGAACTGGAAAGGACATTGGCACTGTATTCAGAAACAATCCCACAGATAATTAATGTAACCAGAGTCATATCAACAGATTCAAGAGCTCTAGAGTTCAAATTCATGAATTTTGAACGAATCTGGTTGAAATATAAACACTAAAAGTATTTGTTTTCAGCGGCGATAACATGTTAAGATCAGGCTGAGAGGTTGGCGAACTTTCTGAGGGCCAGATTCCGGACGCAACCCGCAAGACAACCCATGCTCCATTGCAATTTTTTGTAGCAGCGCAAACAATTCCAGAAGATTTGACCAAAAATCCATCTGCGCATGAACGAATGGTCAAATGGATCACATTCTGATTAAATTTAAAGGTTTCATTGACAGTAGCCTCACACCCAAGTTTTGCAACCTGGACCAAAGAGAGCTTCTTTTAAAGCTACAGACGGCTAATTGTAACACTTGACGAACTTATGTTGTGATATGGCAACTGATTTAGGGTTTGTCTTGCGAGTTGAGTATGGAGAGTTTGTGTTAAAAATATATGAAATAATTTTTGCGCCAGATCTTAACAGGTTTACGTGGTCAAAGATTTTAATAGATTTAAGGATTTAATAGGCCATTTAATAGGTGCGTAAAGCCATAAGAGACTTATAATTTATTACGCAAACTTTTCAGTTCTTACAAATCTAGATTTCCATTTCCCATCATTTTTCAATTAATTTGAGATTTTTCGAATTCCCATCATCGTTAAACTAATGTATTTGACTTCGGATTAACATCAGCAACAATTGCGAGCTACAACTATTCAGATTACGACGTGACAACGGTAAAAGTCAGTGATCTAGTGGATATTGACTGATCACAAGGCTTTTATTTTCGATTACACTTTCGACCGATGAGTCTAGGATACTTTAATTATCTCGATATTTGCATTTTTCATCTTATTTGAATGTCAATTTCACAACCTACTTCATGTTTCATTTTTGTAGTATTCAGAAAATTCAACAGCAGATTCGCTTCAAAAATCCAACAGATTTGTTAGCGAAAGTCAAATAATAACGGTTTGATATAAAGCCGCATAAATAATTAAACAAAAATTAAGTTCGAAATGTTCGAAAACAATATATAAGAAGTAGACGTATATTTTTGAACATGCTGTATGTCGCTTTCTTTCTCAAAGTCGCCTGTGAAGTGCCTCCGACGTGCACATCGCAGGCCCTCAGTGAGATTCCCACCCACGAGGCTGCCGGTCGACTATCTCTACATCTGCAGAATTCTACAGGGCTTGAGCCGACCCCCCACATGGGGACAAGAGCAAACCAAAGGAAGGAAACAAGAAATAATATTTTGGAGCATCATCGCCAGTTTGTTGTAAATTCTTTGCAACACCAAGTTTTACTTTCATTTTTATGATGGATTATTAATATTCAAGAAAAGATTTAGATTTCAATTACTTCTTAAAAGAAGAACTTGAAAAGAATATAACGAAATTTTAATTTTCTTTTCAGGCTTAAATTGTTTAATATTTTACTAGAAATATACATCTATAAACATTGTATATATAATTGTATAATGGTTATTTTAACATGTAATTTAATTGAGAAATATGTTATAATAAAGATACACATAAACATACCATATTAAATATGCATACCAAATGTTTTTCATACATACTTATGTACAGGACACAAAATAGCATTTTTGTACTAGTTTTATTAATCAAAAGAATTCAAATTTTATGTAATTTTTATTCAATAAGTTATAACAAAAACTAACCTTTTCATGTGGGGGGCCTGAGCAACCTACAATAATTCTACGGAGAGTAGTAAAACTCTACATTACTAGTTATAATTTCTTGCCACTACTATAAGTCCCAAGATGAGAAATCATTAGCTTGTGCAGAAAATAATAGATCGAAAATTACCTTGGAGAGATGATTCACAGAAGATTACCTGAATTAACGAGATATTACTCAGCGAGGAGGCGGTTCGTGTATCTACAAGAGGTACATTTGAATAAATGATCATGCAATTGTATCTTCAAAATCGACCATCCAGTCAAAACCTAAAACAAACTCGGGAAGAAAGGTAGATACAAAAGAGTTCCTGGCGGTCATTTTGACACCTCCCGGAACCAGGGCGCGGGGGCAAGTGCTCTTGATAAGCAACTGCAATTAAATTTCATTCACATGCGTTACGTCATTTTGGTGTATTTGCAACTTATTGATATCTACTGACCTAATTATGAATCCCTTTCTTATGAGAAACTTGGTTGGAACAAATATGAACGAAACTTTCACACAATGTTTTTCGAGAGAGAGTGCATTTTAATTTTATGCAATTATTTAATATATTTCTTCAAATTTATATTTTGTTATCACACGGGCGATTTATATCATTTCTAGGCTAAAAATAATCAGACGAATAAAGAAAAAATATAATTTAATTGTCGAAATTTAATTTAATCATTATTTAAAATAGCCTTTATGGGTTCTTTTGCAATCTCGTATTATTTCTAACGAAGGGTTAGAAATATTCGAGATTTCAGTGATTCGATCACATTGTAAGATTTGTAATCTACTCAAGCAAATGTAGTCCTAGAGCTTCCTCTAGAAGGGACGCCTACTACAATAAAAGTTAGACACATAAAGGAGGATGTTTTCAATCTGTTCAATAATGCGTTAAAATTCTTGTCTCTAACGAGAAAAACGGTAGCATCTTTCAAAAGGGTTTGCAAGAAATGTAAGTAGACTGTTTTAACATTGCTAAAATCCTACAATTCTTCACTTTGTTGGTATTACGGTCTCATTTCCTCGATACGGTACATTCGGGACTAAAGCATCAATTAAAAATATGTATCTTCTATCGGGTTTCCACGTGTATCACTAGATACTCCCTTGCAACTTTCGCAAAAAAAATCTACGTTGATCATTCGGTTTGGTTTTCAGAAGTGATCACCACTCTATGCTTCTCAGAGTCTCCAAAACATGTGCTGCAACAAACCATTCACGATACAAAAACATAATAATACCTTGAACCGAAACATCAATCTCATGACTAATTAGCTTAATAATTATTTCACAATGGACTATATGAACAAATATTCACAAAGCGAGGAAGAGGACTGCTAACAAAAACTGCGTGCTGTAAATCTCAAAAGGAGTACTTCAGTTGGTCATATATTTTCAGCATCGTTGATATTTAAAAGACCTACGTAGAAGCTGATATCTGGGCTAGCTGCAGGATCACCTCTTCTCCCTTTCTTTCCTCTCTCCTTCCCTCTTTCCTCTGTTGAGAGGGTCCCAGACACACAAATCCCAATTCTCCTGCACGCGCAGACCTAACACCTAGTAACTCAAAAGATATCTACTACAATAATGCTTTGCATTACCCGAGTTCAATGCAACCCAAGGAAAATTTGATTAGAATGTTTCTGAACATTCAATTACGTCGCTTTTTAACAACTTAATCATAGCTACACAAATAACTTGGTGTTGAAGAATAAGTTAGAATTATTTTAACACTATGAACGTGAATTATTAGTGTATATGTTCTCGTTTGAACGCGACTCGCAGACAACAATCTAAGGTTATGAAAGCAAAAATTATATGACACGAAATTACACGTCAGAAGAAAAGTCAGGGGATTTACAAAGAAAAATCGACGAAGAATGAAATACCCAATCAAATTGAATTTAATACAGTTTATTGAATGAAGTGAAAAAATACAACGAATTTTCCCCTATCACTAAAAAATAAAAAGGATGAAGTAAAAATCAAAATAAAATATGGATAAGACTACGCCAAATTCGTCAAACGTACGAAGTAAACACTTCGCAAATATTAACTTAATTAAGAAATTGCTTCCATTTTGTTCGTCATAGTTATAAGTAAAAACTCTGGAAAGAAAACGAAATGCTATTAATACTAATTCAGTGAAAGACGAATTGATGCTATACAAGCAGACTCTTACGCTGAAATAATATCTTGTACAAAATCTTGCCTAATCGGCAAAAACCAAGGTTAGTGAAATATTGGGATCTATCAATAAAACGAAGTCGCTTCAGAGTAGATATAAAGAGATGTGAAGAACTATGTAGTGTTAGCAGCACTGCCATGAGAGGTGGTAAACAGAGCATTGTTTTTGAGACTTGATTTCGCTAATTTTATTAATTTTGAATTAAAATTCTCATGTTAATGAATGATTGATTTGGTTGTGCTTTTTTCTGTAAAGTTCCTTCAAGAGATAGTGTCGTCTGTTGTCATTGTTTATTGATAGTGAAAGTGCACATTTTATGCCATCCCGTTGCTGGCACAAATTTATTAGGATCTGTAAGTAGCTAGAGCTACAGGAACATTAAAGAGCAGAATTAACATACGAGTACAATGATTTGAAATTTTAAAATTCTGAAGGAAGTTATTTAAGTTGCTAGAGTCTGAGTGGGGAAAACAAAATAATACCAAAATGCCATAGTTGTTTCGCTCCAGGCTTCATGGTAGATAGAGAAGACCCAACGTCTTTTTAAAACTCCAAAACAAAGCTGTAGGTTTGAAAAGTGTTAGAGCTCTTTGCCAAATCCGATGTTCAATGACGGAAAACAAAGCATTTACTCACAAGATTCACGTTTCTTATCTAACGTTTTAGAAGACTAATTTTTAAAATTTGGCGAATTGATGAGCTTAGTAAGAGACTGCATAGAAATAAAGAAATTGTTCAAAACGGTACAAAAGAAAATGATGAAGTATGTATTATTTCTGAAAGATGATTTCATTGAAAATTGTGGAATTGGTTGGCCGGATATAGGAGAATACAATTTTGCTAGTAGTTGCCTCGAACCATCTCCCAAGTTAATCAGTCTTCGAATTGACAAATTGCGACAGACGGGGTGCTCTTTTCCGAAGATGTAAAGATGGAACTTCCTTGCCACGTTCTGATGAATTCTCATTGTGTGATGGTGTATTTTTATAGTGCTCGGACAGTTTGAACTTCTGTGTCAAAAGCAGCCTATTCCCGTCAGCATGCTTCGGACAATGTCCTGAACAATGTAAAGAGCAAGTCCTTTTTTGGAGAAGACAAAGAAAGATAAATGACATCTAAAACAATATGAGCTCAAGAGCTCCCAAAACTTTCCAGCAACTGACATAAAAAGGTAATTACGCCTAAGTTTTCATACAATTATTGTAGTTTGTGCATTAAAACTCAGCTTGTTTGAAGCGTTGGCTACAGTAACTAGCTACACTAGCGCGCTCTTGTGGTGACAACAGGAAATTTCGAAAATAATCTTTTTCTTCTATACCTTGTGGTATTATGACGCATTCCTTCTGAAATTATTAGAACACTGTTTCAAAACTGGTATTTTTTGTTGGTAAGAATGACTAGTAAAAAGAGGTAACGGGACACCTTTGATTCTCGATTGATCGTGAGATCAAAGGAAATGAAAAAAACACTCTTTAACGAGCGTCGGAGGTGGGATGCCTTGGAAGGCGCATCACCTCACTGTGCAAGGGTGGCAACTGACTTTGGGAGGGGGTTAAGGCGGTGATGGGCGGAGATTGGCGGAGGTGGGCGGAGACGGGCGGTTGTGGGCTGTTGTGGGCGGTGATGGGCGGTGATGGGCGGTGATGGGCATGGGTGGGCGGTGATGGGCGGTGATGGGCAGTGATGGGCGAAGGTGGGTGGTTGTGGGTGGTTGTGGGTGGTTGTGGGAGGTTGTGGGTGGTTGTGGGTGGTTGTGGGAGGTTGTGGGCGGTGGTGGGCGGTGTTAGGCGGTGTTAGGCGGGAGTGGGCGGTGATGGGCGATGTTGGGCGGGGTCGGCGGTGGTGGACGGTGGTGGGCAGTGGTGGGCGGTTGGTGGGTGGGGGTGGGCGGGGGTTAGGGGGTGGGCGGGGGTTAGGGGGTGGGCGGGGGTTAGGGGGTGGGCGGGGGTTGGGGGATAGGCGGGGTTGGGCAAGGTGTGATAGGGCGGGGAGGGGAAGGGCGGGGCAAGACGGAGTAAGGCGGAGTGGGGCGAGGAAAGCCAGGGAAGGGTGGGAAAGAGCAGAAGGGGGCAAGTGATCTCAACTCCCCGCCCCCTCGCTGCCTGAGGGATGCGGAGGACGACCAACACACGAGTTCAAATAAAAAAAACTAAACAAAAGTGGAAACATATTGAAAAACTTGTTATATTCTACTTTTCTTCGAATCAAATATACTATCTAGTTTCCATTTTACCTTCTGCCGTATCTTCAAATGCACACACACATTGTAAACATTAATTGAGATTCATTATTATTTTACATATATGAAAAATTTCAATTGTTACAGCTATTTCCTCTTTCCTTTAAATTAAATAAATATAAAACAGATGTTTCATCACATAAAGGAATATAAAATGAAGGAATAAAATAAATGATAGTATTAAGCAGACTCTTTGATCAAAAATTGTTCTTTCTCGGATATTTCCTAGTATTTCGTTTTAAAACTCAAGATCCAAAATGGAATATATCAATGGAATATTGGAAGTAAAATTGACTAAAATTCAGTACCATTGACGGTAGTGTGCAATGTTGAATTATTGCTTCCTTGAAGCAAGTTTTTTGCCCATAAATATAAGTTTTCCATTTACTGAGAATATCCGATAGTTGGCTCACATTGGCGAAAATGCTTTGCTGCTGGACACAAAGAATTAGAACGTACAGTAAAGAATAAACGACGTACAATAAAGAATTAGAATTTGCAACTATCACAAATGATTCACTATTCATTCTCCTAGCAAAGACAATAGGCCATCAACAGAAGGTCTAACGGGTTTAATACTTTTTTAAGTTTTGAGATACAGAATTTAATGCTTATTTATACGAAAAAAATAATTATTTCAAAATGTTCAACGTTTGATAAGGGCTGCCTAATCTTTAAATTATACAAATGATATTCTCCAGTTTGAAAGGTGATTACGTAGAACGAAAAAAAACATAAAATGTTATTAATACAAAAGAAAATAATACAAAATATTTATTTCAAAAACAAAAAACACATTAAACAATGCTAGACATAACATAGTTTAAAATAAAATGAATCATAGAGTGAAGAAAATTCAGGAAACGGAGTGAATAGGAACTGAATGCAAGGAGAGTAATGAAAATTTATTAAAAAAGGCTGAGCTTCAAGTGTAAAGAATGAGAGAAATAAACAATAAAGCAAGTCGTCTTGGCGAGCTGAGCCGAAAGGCAAGTCGTCTTGGCGAGCTGAGCCGAAAGGCAAGTCGTCTTGGCGAGATGAGCCGAAAGGCAAGTCGTCTTGGCGAGCTGAGCTGAAAGGCAAGTCGTCTTGGCGAGCTGAGCCGAAAGGCAAGTCGTCGATAGCGAGTTTAGCCGAAAGGCAAGTCTTCGAGGCGAGGCGAGCTGAGAAGCAAGTCGACGGGAGCTGAGTGGCAAGTCTTTGAGGCAAGTCTTTGAGGCAAGTCGTCAAGGATAGGCGAGGGGAGCAGAGAGGCAAGTCGTTGGGGCGAGGCGAGAAGCAAGTCATTGAGGAGAGCGAGTGGCAAGTCGTTGAGGCGAGTCGAGAGGCAAGTTGTCAAGGCAAACCGAGAGGCAAGTTCTTGAGGCGAGCCAAAGGCAAGTCGTCGAGGCGAGCCGTGAGGAAAGTCGAGGCGAGCCGAGAGGCAAGTCATCGAGGAGAGCCGAGAGGCAAGTCATCGAGGCAAGGGGTAGCAGAGAGACAAATAGTTGAGGCCAAATGAGAAACAAATGAAGACGAGATGAGTTGACAATGAATGAGAGGTTAGTTAAACCTAAGGGGGAAAAACGATACCTTGGAACTGAGAGGCAGCTTGGCAGGGGGTGATGGAGCATTTACCGTCGAGATGAGCCGAGAGGCAAATCATCCAGGCGAGCCGAGGGGAAGTCGCCGAGGCGAGGGGTAGCAGAGAGACAAGTAATTGAGGCAAGATGAGATATCAATTGAGACGAGATGAGCTGACAGTGAATGAGAGGAAAGTCAAAGGTGACGTAAGTTAAAGGTAAGTTAAGGATGACAAACGAAGAGGCAGCTTGGCAGGGGGTGTTGGAGCATTCACCATCGAGATGAGCCGAGAGGCAAGTCGTCGAGACAAGCCGAGAGGCAAGTCATCCAGGCGAGTCGAAAGGCAAGTCGTCGAGGCGAGGGGTAGCAGAGAGAGAAGTAATTGAGGCAAGATGAGAGACAAATGGAAAAGAAATGAGCTGAGAGTGAATGAGAGGAAAGTTAAAGGTGACGCAAGTTAAAGGTAAGTTAAGGGTGACGAACGATACCTTCGAACTGAGAGGCAGCTTGGCTGAGGATTTTTGGAGCATTCCCCGTCAAGACGAGCAGAGAGGCAAGTCGTCGTGGTCAGGGGTAACAGAGAGACAATTAATTGAGACCAGATGAGAGATAAATGGAGACGACATGAGCTGACAGTGCATGAGAGGAAAGTTAAAGGTGACGAAAGTTAAAGGTAAGTTAAGGGTGACGAACGAAGAGGCAGCTTGGCAGGGGGTGTTGGAGCACTCACCTCGGCGGCACCGGGGGCTGCGAGGGCGGCGACGGCGGCGTGGGCGACGGCGGGGGCGACGGCGTGGGCGACGGCGGCGTGCGGGGGCGGCGAGGGCGGCGAGGGCGGGAGGGCGGCGGGGCGAGCGCGCGCGCTACACGCTGTGCAGCGGAATGCACTCCCCGCCGCCCGCCCCGGCGCCCGCCCCGGCGCCGCCCCGCTCGGCGGCGGAGGCGGAGGCGTGGCACCGCCCATTGCTACGGCCCTGCGGCAGGCGGCGCGTCAGCCCCGGCCCCGCGGCCGCCCCGCCCCCGGACCTCGCCTCGCCCCGGGCGGGGCGCGGGCGCGGGCGCGGGGGCGGCGGGCGGGTTGGCGAGGGCGGGGGGCGGGGCGGCGGAGGCGGCGCGGGCGCCGACGGCAGGCCCGGGCTACGCCCACGTCTTGTCCCATTGCCTCGGATTGTAGCGAGATTTTTCCATCCGTGCCTCCGGCAGGTATCGGCTGTTGACGTTTTCATCCAATCGGGAGCTTATAAGTGATGTCACTATGATGACGTTCAAGCTCCCGATTAAATGAAACCGTTAACAGCTCATACCAGCCAGAGTCACGGTTAGAAAAATCGCATATCTTGGGCATATTTTATTGACGGAGGGGGGAGGCAGGGTTGGGAAATGTGGAATCGAACGAAGTTCGACGTGAATATAGTCGAGCATGCTGACTTCAGGTATGCGTAATCCTAGGTAACAACCACCGCAACTTTTGGAGGAAAATACGAGAAATTCCCTCGCGAATGACCGGTCGAGCAAGTGACATGACTGAGCACGAATCACCAAGTTACATGGTGGGGAAGTCGGTAACAAGCGTTACTCGCCGCAATCTTCAAACGTCAACAGCATGTTTGTCTTACAATTCATCATAATAAAAGCCGATTATGTTCTTTAAGATTGATGTCGGGTTTTAATTTTTCTCTTTTATGATTTTAATGTAACACATGTACATTATAAATATGAATAATATAATGGTTTTTGAATCACTTTCAAGGTACAGTAGAACTAATTAGGAGTGTGGTCTGTTCGCATTCGAAAATGTTCGGATTATCCGAAAATGTGTACCTTACATTTACAGATACATCTATTGGATTTCCGGACACAATGAAACGTAGAGTGCGATATGAGAAAATGGCAACGTAGCGCTGTGATTCCATCACAATATCGCATCAAAGCATATTCAGTCCCTTACGGCAAAAGAAGATCACCGATTTTTCAATTTCCTCTAAGAGAAAATTACTGTTACATAAACATGTGTTATGTAGTTACACCGTAGTTAGACTTGGGTTTTTATTTCTTGGCGCGTGAGGGCGTGTCTTCACGATGGAATATCTCACGGTACTTCGCGTCGTTCTCAGCATGATCGCGACGGTATCGAGTAGTGCTGACGATCATGCGACTCCTAGCGGTACAATCGAAAACGACGCGAAATACCTTGAGATACTCCATTCTGATGACAAGCCCCCACGCGCTAAGACATAAAAATCCAAGTATACAGTGTGCAATAAACGTTTCATTTCGACGTGTTTCAATAATTAGTTGTTCAGTTCTGCAGTAATTGTAAAATCCTTCCTTTACACCATAAATAATCATTTTAATTTATTTTTTCCTCCATCCCGAATTTTGTTCGGATTATTTGAAACGTCGGATTTGAGGGGTTCGGATTAGCAGGGTTGCACTGTATGCAAAAAATTCAAAAACCTAATAGGGATTTGATCAAGAAATATTCAGCGCCTGAGCCTGGATTGCTAGTGGCTGCACCGTGACGTAGCTTGACAGATCCTCCCATGCGATATCACTTGCACCAGTCGTTTGCAGAAAATACTTCCTCATTTTTCTCCAAAAGAGGTGTTCATTGGGTCTAATGAATATGCATACGTGAACTCGGTACGAAATACTATACTTAGTTTTTTTTAGTTCTTGGCGCGTGAGGACTTATCTTCACGATGGAATATTTTACGGTAATTTCGCGTCGTTCTCGGTCGTGCCGCTACGAGTCGCATGATCACCACTGCATGGAACAGTGCTGGCGATCATGCAACTCCTAGCGGCACGACCGAGAACGACGCGAAATACCGTGAGATATTCCATCGTGAAGACAAGCCCCCACGCGCCAAGAAATTAAAACCGAAGTATTCCTTCATGCTGAGTTTCGTTCGATTTCGCATTTCAGGCCCCCGGATTGCATCTCGTGGAAGCAACGCCCCTCGAGCTCTCTGTGCCCCTCGCGGCCTGCAAGCACAGGCCTTGGGCTCGGGCAGGGTTGCCAGTTGTCTTGCAAGCTCTCTCCCCACCACTACTACTGATTTTCCCCAAATAACGTCTACAATGAACGAATATTTCCCAAATTTAAAACGAAAAACATTCTCCAAATTAGAGATCAACGATGTGAGCTGTGCCTGACGATCAGCTGCCTCGTAAATTCAAATGAACCTATGAGCTGCTCGAAGTCGTATCTTTTTCTCGTTTTTATTTCTCTGCGGTTGTCGTTTATTTTTCTCTTTTTGATACACAAAAATGAGAGAATAACGTCTAATTTTTTTATTCACAATAATTAGGATAGTGTTTGTCTCGACTTGGGATGAAAATGATTTCCCCCCAAAATTTCCTAAACATTTCCCCGTCCATTTGTTTTCCCCATTCTTTTCCCACAAGGAAAAAGTCCCTATTTTGGGGACAAAAATTCCCCAATCTGGCAACCCTGGGCTCGGGGGCGAGGGGGTAGCGCGGGGTGCCGAGCCCGGGGCGTGGCCGAGACCTGCCGGTTGGCGACAACCGCGCCCTCTTGCGCATCTGGCGTCCGAACATTCACGCGAGGAACGGCCTCTGACCCACTACTAGCCATCAGGGCATGGGCACAGCGATACACGAGACGCAAGTCGTCCGTTCAGTATTTGGACGCAAGAGAACATAGGGCCCTGCGAGTCATAAAACAGAATGTCACCTTGAACATGTTAGAACACCCTATACTCCGATTTAAACATAGTGGCACTTTAAGGTCACGAGCTGGACGGAGAAGGGACACTGTCGTCCAATCGGGAGCTTCGTTAAGACAAAGTTTTGGTGTTGGAGCTGCCGATTGGATGACAATGTCGCCCCTCTTCTTGCAGCTTCCGTGACCTTCAAGTGCCACTAAGATTAAATCTGAGTTTAATGCCCCACGTCTGAGGGGTTGATGGAATCCAGCGCTTCAAACGTTTTCTGATATTCGCAAGTTTTTCGCAAACAATACGTGCAAACAACAAGAAACGCGGAGTGGTTAGGAAGTTAAAACGTTGGAATGTTCATACTACAGCAACTTGCGCCCATTCTCTACTTCCCCGTGTGTTGCTTTTAGTACATCAAACCTCCCAGGCCAATTTCGTTGCCTCTCCTAAAACTTGGGTTATGCTTGGTCGCAGAGCGTGGCTTTGACAAATTGTTTCTCTCGAGTTTATGCAATACAACAAAATTTACGAACTGACGAGAGTTGAAGTTACCTTCACCATAATATATGAACGTGAATAAACGTTTACTTCAATATTTCGGACGCCAGATGCGCATTCAAACATAATTTAAACTATATAAATAAAACAGATGCTATAACATATAAAATAATGTACAAATTACTCATAAATAACATATTAACACAGGATATTTTAAATGAAATTTAAATTAAAAAAAACAATTTCTGTGTGTTGTTTGGTTGAAAGGTTCTTGTACATCAACATTTATAGAATAGGCTATGAACCATTAATGAGATACGACAACATTATGTAACAGAAATGTGTTCTTTAAATCAAGTCTTCAGATTGTGTGATTATTGTGTTTACAGAGAAGAAGCATTCGCGTGGCTAAATTTTTGTTGGTTTCCGTGCTCCGGTGTACATATTCCTTCGGCAAAACAACTGTTCCCCGTGATACCATAAGTTGATTAAGAGAAAGGAAAGAGTACTGAAGACACATTGCAAAGAATGGTGGTTACCAACCGCTCAACCTCGAACGTAATTTTTGCTAGGCCTCGTGAAGACAGTAAGGTAAGTGATGGGAAAATGGGGAATGGAAGAAAGAGTCTGCAAAACGTTTACGTGCAATGCTCCACATGAGTGCCCCACTTCTTGAAAAGATAAAGTTTTGTACGAGAAAAAAATGCTCATCACTGCAGAAAAACATCTAGGCTCGAGTCTCCTACGAGCCCCGACATTGCGCTACTTGAGGCGAGGAGCTAAAAAATATAAATTTCTCCGATTTTTTCTCTGTTAGTTTAACAATCGTAATTATTTATTTTCCAGAATTTTTTACTGTAAAGTTCTTGTCGAAAATGCGGTTACTAAAATTGAAATTATCGCATAAGAATTCAATGAAATAACACAAATTTGTTGGAGTAACATTTTGACCAAAAACATCTCATTGCATTTTGTAATATTTTGTAAACAATTAATACAAGTCAGAAAATAATGTTTTGTAACTGTCGAATACTAAAAATATAAAGAATAAACTCATTTTTACAAATATTAACTAGTTTATGTTGTTCTGTTATTTATGCCTTGGTGTTGTTACAACTCAAAAATTCTCAAACTCTTTCGTCTGGGAACAACAGTTCATATACAATGTAGAAGCATTTTAACTTATTTTCAGTATTTTAGTTTCCTAAAATTGTTTGAAGTTGTCTGGAGCTCATTTCTGCCGTCCACCACTGCACTGGTGCTGGAGTGCGCAACGGTGAGTGGCGGTGATCGGGCGAGTGAGGGGCAAGTGAAGGGCAAGTGAAGGGCGAGCGGAGGCCGAGAAAGAAGTGAGCCGGTAGGTGAAGTTAGCGCGCGAACTCTCACGCGTGAGTTAACTGGTGAGTGTGAAAGAAAGCTTCAAGCAAAAAAAACTGAAACCATTCACGAGCGTGCATGTAAATACTGTATGCAATCACAAACCCGATTTACTCAAGAGCTTGTACATTCATTACGCTTATTTGATAGCAGAACATCTGACGCAAGAAGGAACCTGTCTTTTAAAGGAAAACTTCGAGAAATAAAATGAACAAGTCGACTTCAAACGCATTGAAAATTCTGTCTACTCTTTGCTCATGAGAAAACTGTTACGCCTTTAAGTCGTCAAAAGAGACATAAAATTATTTATTTCGATGCGAAGCATTGAAAGCTTAGTTTGTGATTGACATACAGCAAATACACTTGAAAACAGTTAAAAAACACACCAAAAAACAACCAAATCAAGAATAAAAACACACAAAGAAAATTAAAGAAGGCACCATCTCCGCCTGGGGGCTGGGTCGCCCCTTGCTCCTACCACCCCGCCCCCGCCCTGTCCCCGCACGGGTCCCCACCCGGCCCCCACCCCCGCCGCTGTCTGCTGAAGCCGTCACCATCGCCGCCGCCGCCACCGTCGCCACCGCCACCGCCACCGCCGCCGCCGCTGACGCCGCGCTATAGAGCGGGACTCGGCGCGGGACGGACGGTGCGGGACGGGACGGGACGGGACGGCGCGGGACGAAACGCGTCGGGGCGCGTTCTGTGACCGGTGATCTTCTCGGAGGAGTCCACTCACCAAGGGACATCCACGACTGCCGATGCAACTACACAACCGTTCCATTCCCACAAGGATCCACCTGCCCAGCCCCACCTTCTAGGAAGACGTCTCCGCGCAGAGATAGAGATGAGAAGAGCAGGGTGGCCGTCAGTCGGGCAATCAGGGAAAAGTCAGGGAATTTAGTATTGCCTGGAAAAGTCAGGAACACGTCAGGGAATATATTTTTACAACGCAAACTTTAAAAAAATGCATGCAAATTTCAATTCATTAAACTGTAATTTACTTTCCCCTGCACGTAGTAAAGGGAAAGTTAAGCAATGCTGCTTTGGAAGTACTTTACATGAAGCTCAAAGAACAGTTTCGTAATTTTCTCAAAAATGATTCCCATCCGGTCCCCGCCACTATGTCCCACCGCTTTTGTTGCTCGGACAGATCAATGTGTACTTATACTATTTATAAGTTTGATAATTACGAAAACATCTGAACCTTGTAATTGTGAAGTTTGCCCCTTTTCTCAACTACATTGTTGAAGCTAGAATTTTTCTACTCAATAAAATTTGTTCTTCAAAATTATAATTTGAAAACATCTTATTACAATATCTTCAAAACACGAGTGATTTTTGCGTAGTTTTTAACCATTTTTCAAAAATACCCAATCATGATTTTTTAAACTGCCTCAATTTTTTTTCTTCCGCATATTGATATGAAAACGAAAGAATGCGGTAAATCATATTACATAGTCTCATTTTGATTAAATTTTTTGAATTTTCAAAATTGACTCAAAGGTAAATTTTTAGGAGTTTTTGCTTTACATTTCAGGTTAATTTTTAAAATGGAATGAATTTTTTTGTGGACACAAATTCTTCTAATGTGTCCCCCTCCCCCTCTACAGAAACTTTTCGATATCTCAATTTTTTGTTTAAATATAATAATAATAATAATAATAATAATAATAATAACAATAACAACAACAACCTTTCCATAGTGCGCGACCATTGAACCACCTTCTCTAATTCTCGCCAAAGCATTTTTCCTCCATCCTGTTTACCAACACTGAAGCCAATACACGCAGCCCCCATATCTCGAGCGTGAGGCACTTAGGACGGTTGGGGTTTGGCAGCCTTCAAACGGCCTCATCCCTTCCATAAGCGCCGTCTCATAATTATTCTCGCTGGGGAAAAACTGCGCTGCCTAAACACAGAAGAGGAATAAAATGGATACGTAAGGTTTATCCCAGAAATGCTACTACTACATCGTGGGAACAGGCCAATGAGCGCTGCTGCCGGGAAGGTGGTCTCCATAGCTGCCGTTAGACGATTGATGTTATTTCAACGCGCAGCAAACGTTCCCTTTCGACCCCTGGTTCCGAATTTCGAATTGCAGAGCGCGACCATTGTATCACCTTTTCTAATTTTCGCCAAAGCATTTTTCCTCCATCCTGTTTACCAACACTGGAGCCAATACATGCAGCCCCCATATCTCGAGCGTGTGGCACTTAGGAGGGTTGGGGTTTGGCAGCCTTCAAATGGCCTCATCCGTTCCATAAGCGCCGTCTCGGGGCTGCCAAGAGCGCGTGTCGCAGCGGCGGGCGCAGGGGCGGCCGGGCGATGCGCCCAATTTATCGCCCTTTCCCCCCCCCCTCGCGGCAAACGCAGCCCCGCACCGCGTCGCCGCGTCTCGCCGCGCCGCAGCGCTGAGATACTGCACCGCAGCCCTCGCACACCCACTCCCCCCCCACCCCGTCTAGCGAGGGGGTGATCTGCGCGCAGGAGCCCTGCCCAGAAGCCGCCCTCTCGGACCGGGGATATTTCAGAAATTCACTCGGCGCTAAAGATGCCGACATTAGAAATTCATTTCAAAAATCTAGCACAAAATTTCTACGATAAAATAAATGCGTCGAATAATGACATTAAAAATTTAAATACGTACGTGCCGGACCCCACGGCTATGTACAAGCGTCCCAGGGACATGCTGCAGTAGGCCTCACCGAAACAGCAAATAGGGCTTAACGCCAATACGGCAAGAAAATTGCGGTAAACAACGCCACAAGCCCGCCGAACGGCTATTGTCTTTCCTGACCATGTTTTCTATTTAATGTTACAGATCAGCCATAGATGTCCGAAAGGATAGGGATGGCTTCATAGCAGGGAAGTGTGGCGGCATTGCACCGCGCGGCCACACTGAACTGTGCTGAATAGCACGATCTGGACCGGGGCGGACGAGTCCCTATCAGCGTTGCCAGACGATCAAGCGTGTACTGAGCAAATAGAGACCGCTGTGAACATGACTTAGTGTCCTGGCTAATCAAATTCAGACTCTTTTCTGACGCAAAAGGCTTCGTCACATCCTTTCAGGACGAAGTAATTCCACTCGCAATTAAAAGAAGTGTGGTTATGTAGGTGAGTGTGCGAGCGAAATCCTTCAACACGGAATTGATGATTGCTCTGCTTTGGCAGAAACAGAATACCTGAGTCGGCACAACGACCTTGCTGCGGTGATCCATCAGGTTCTGGCTACCAGCTCAGAGTTGGTGAAGAAAGAGTGCAAGGTTTATTACATGCACTCTCTACATCAGGATTTCAATCTCATGGTTTTAATAAAATGCTCATATCTATGTCAAGACAAATTAATAAACAAGATATTGATAATCAGACATTAAAAGAAGAGAATCAAAAATTACATCAAATTATAGCTAATGGTAGACAAGCAGACCAACAAAGAGCAAAGCTTGTACATGATGAACTGAAAAAGGCTCAGAAAATATTGTATGAAAAAGCTAATGTAGAACTTGTAAATATTTCTAAACTAGTAGACAAATATTGGGATCTTAAATAGATCAATTTTAATTCTGTATACCTCAAAGAGATAAATGAACATTTATGTTTAACAAAAAATAAAAATCATGCTGATGTAATAGGTTACACAACTATGAAATTTTCTATAAAAGCATGTATTCTACTATTTATTTTAACTATTACTTATATATTACTACTCATATCTTACTTGTATGATTGGAAGAGTTTCTATTATATTTTCTACTGTGTTCATTTTATTTTAATAATTTTTATATTATCCCAGAGCTGGTAGCCAGAACCTGATGGATCACCGCAGCAAGGTGGTTGTGCCGACTCAGGTATTCTGTTTCTGCCATAGCAGAGCAACCATCAATTCCGTGTTGAAGGATTTCGCTGGGTTGATTGCAAAGGCGGCAGCGTTCCTCCACACTCACCTACCTAATCACACGTCTTTGATAATTGCGAGTGGAATTACTTCGTCCTGAATGGATGTGACGAAGCCTTTTGCGTCAGAAAAGAGTCTGAATTTGATTAGCCAGGACACTAAGTCATGTTCACAGCGGTCTTTATGTGTTCAGCTGGAAACCTGCCTCACAAATTCTTCTGAGTTCGTTCGCTTATCATATCTTCCTTGTTGATGTTGTTGTTGTTATTATTATTACTACTATTATTATTATTATTGTTATTATTATTATCAACCCCCTGCAATACCTTTCGTGTAGAGGCTTAGTCATAGATAACTTCAGAATAAACATCGCAACAACCACTTCTGACTTTATGAGATGGTAGTATTAATATTATTTTTTAATTTACGTTTTCTATAAATTATCACTAATAAAATTATTCACAATAACATATTGTAGCGAAAGTAGTACAATCGTAGAATATTATTTTCAATGTTTTTTTCAAAACGAAACTTAGTTTTGACACTTCTTTTCCCAAACAGTCCTATTTAAAATTACTGGCGTATGTAATAATGTTTGTTCATTTATTTCTAACATTACGTTTATTAATTCTGTAGGAAAGACTCGTTTTGCGCCCCCCAAACCCAAACAATATTAAGAAATGAAATGTAAAAATAAATAATTTCGCAAGTACGTGACTTCTAGAGGGCTCTACTGTTCTGGGAATACTAATTCCGTAATAAAGATAGAAGCGCATGCAGAATCTCAAATTCAGAGCTGCTTTGTATCTCAGTTTCTCAATTAAGGCACGTTTTGTTAACAGATTTTCACTCCTCACACGGATATTTGGGGGGGGGGGGGTAGAGTTCGTAAGGTAACGCAAGTCATGCCTACACTTGTAAGGGACCGTGCGTTTGGCCTATGTTTTCTCAATTTATTCATGTGTATTACACATTTACTATTTGTTGACATTGAAATTCAGAAACAGCTTCGTCGAGAAATCAGACATTAATTAAACAGCCACTGATATCATAAATCATACATTCTTGTCTTTTAAGCATAATTCACTTTCCTTTCAAACAATTTCGCCTACTTATTTATAACCTTCAAGAGTTCCTTTATTAAAATCTTCTATCGGCTACTTAATGGCACCGTCAGAGCTTTCTACATGCTCACCATTCTCACGTAACTTTGACGCCGCATCCGAAAACCAAATTACGGCAAAATAAAAATGATATTTCGGATAGTTTAGAAATATTTACTATTTGGGACATTATCAAATTTTGAAGTGACTTTTTTATGGCGTATTTAGATTCACTCCTAAAATGTATTTAAGGATAATTCATCATTGGCGCGTTTTTACGTCTGAGATTTCACATTTTCAATACTGAAAGAGAGAGGGATAGGGATAGAGAGAGAGAGAAAAAGAAAGAGAGAGTAGGAGTGTTTAAGAGTATTAGATATAGATGGAAGAAGAGTAAAACTAAAGGAGAGAGAGAACTGCTACAAATTAGATGAGGTAAAGAAAGGGGAGACAGAAGTACGACAGATAGACTGATAAGAAAAAAGATGGAATATGAACAGTAGGCAGAGATAGATTTAAATGATAAAAAGAGAGAAAAGGGTTACTGAGAGAGACAGACGAACAAAGAATAGGTAAAAGAGACATAGACAGAAAAAACAGACATAAAATATAAAAAATAGAAAGGGTGAGATATCTAAAGAATCAGCAAAGTGAGAGTTCAGAAACACAGAAAGGGAGAGGGTTGTGAAGGCAGTGAGCGAGCTTGGAAAGTGAGGCAGAATGTTTGGTAAGAGAGAGACAGGAGAGTTGAAAAAAAGAGAAATAAATAAGACAGAGGACTCGGTTTGAAAGAAGAGAGAGAGAGAGAGGAAAGAAAGAGAGCTAAGATACATAGAAAGCTAAGGAGACAGGAACAGCTAGGAAAAAGAGACACGACAAACACGTCTAGAGTAACTAAATACATAACTAGGAAATTCAGTGAGAGAACTAGGAAGAAAAGAAAGAAAAACTAGAAAGGTGGAAAAATATAGAACCAAGACAAGCAGAAAGAAAGAATCAAGACTGGTGGAAAGAGAGAGAACTAAAGAAGGCAAAGTGATAGAGGGAGAGGGAGAGATGGAGGGGGAGAGAGGGAGGGGGAGAGAGGGAGGGGAGAGAGGGAGAAGAGAGAGGGAGGGGGGAGAGGGAGGGGGAGAGAGGGAGGGGAGAGAGGGAGGGGGAGAGAGGGAGGGGAGAGAGGGAGGGGGGAGAGAGAGGGAGGGAGAGACGGAGGGGGAGAGACGGAGGGGGAGAACTACGAAATATTGAGAGAACTAAGTGAGAGAGAAATAAGTGAGACAGTGAACGAAAAACACAGCGAGGACAAGGACAAAACACAACAAGGAGAGACACAGATCTAGAAGATAACAACTAGAAAAGTCGCAGAATTACGAGAGACTCAAAACAAGGAGAGACACAGATAGAGTCAAAATAGGGAACTAGGCGAGACAGAGACAATGACGAGAGACAGGGAAAGAACTATGAGTGACACACATAGAGAACTAAGAGTGACAGAGATGACTAAGAGGCAGAGACGTACAAATTTGGAAGAAACAATCACAATTAAAGTGACACACAGGTATCTACGAGATGTACATATAATTAGGAGAAAACACTCATGACTAGTAGAAACACACACATGACTAGAAGACACACACGTGACTAGAAACACACACGTGACTAGAAACACACACGTGACTAGAAACACACACGTGAATAGAAACACACGTGACTAGAAACACACACGTGACTAGAAGACACACACATGACTAGAAGACACACACATGACTAGAAGACACACACGTGACTAGAAAAGACACACACATGTAACTAAGAGACCAACACATGTAACTAGGAGACCGACACATGTAACTAGAAGACCCACACATGTAACTAAGAGACCCACACATGTAACTAGAAGACCCACACATGTAACTAAGAGACACATACATGTAACTAAGAGACACATACATGTAACTAAGAGACACATACATGTAACTAGGAGACACATACATGTATCTAGGAGACACATACATGTATCTAGGAGACACACATTTTAGGAGACATACACATTTAACTAGGAGACACGCACATGTAACTTAGATACACATAAAACTGAGAGACACTTATAACTAGGAGAGACACATACATTCAGGATAAACACAGACGTAACTAGGATAAACATATAACTAGTCGAGACACACATGTAACTAGTCGAGACACACATGTAACTAGTCGAGACACACATGTAACTAGTCGAGACACACATGTAACTAGTCGAGACACACATGTAACTAGTCGAGACACACATGTAACTAGTCGAGATACACATGTAACTAGTCGAGACACACATGTAACTAGTCGAGACACACATGGAACTAGTCGAGACACACATGTAACTAGTCGAGACACACATGGAACTAGTCGAGACACACATGGAACTAGTTGAGACACACATGCACCCAGTAGAGACACACATATAGCTAGTAGAGACACACAACTAGTAGAGACACATAACTAGTAGAGACACATAACTAGTAGAGACACGCACATGTAGGAGAGACACATATATAATCAGGAGAGACACACATGTAAATAGGAGACACACAAATAACTTGGAGACACTCAAATAACTAGGAGACACACATATATATAACTTGGAAACACACATATATAACTATGAGACACACACATATAACTAGGAGACACACGTATATAACTAGGAGACACACACATGTATCTAGAAGACAGATACTTATACATAGGAGAGGTGTACACAAAATAGGAGACGCACATAACAAGTATAGACGCATAGATAATCGAAGAGACACAGAGAACTTTTAGAGACACACAGATATCTGAGAGAGCGTATAGATAACTAGAGTAACTAATAGTCACAACAGGCAACTAAGAGACACACAGTACATAACTAAGAGTCACAACAGGCAACTAAGAGACACACACGAACTAAAAGAATCACACAGGTAACTAAAAGAGAAACACATAACTAAGGTAAATACATAAATAAGATAAACACAGATAATAAAGATAAACACGTACAACTAATATAGACACAGTTAACTAGGAGAAATATGCAGATAACAAGGAGAGTCACACATAACTGAGCAAAAACATGTAACTACGATAGGCAGAACTACGAGATAAAGTTAACTAAAAGTAATACAGAGAGAGAACTAAAACTGACACAGAATCAGAACCACGACGGACAAAGAACCAGAATTAAGATAAGCACAGAACCAGCACTGACTGACGCAGAACCAAACCTGAGACTGTCATGGTATTAGAAATAAAGTGACACAACGTGAACTAAGAATGACGTAGAACGAGAAGTGACACAGAACGAGAATTATGATTATATAGAACGACAAGTAGGGGAGAGACACAAATTTAGAAATGACAGAGAGAGAACAAGGAGAAATAGAGGGAGACATTTAGAAGAATTACAGGAAGATATCTATGAGAGATGCAGAGAAGAACAAGGAGAGTGGTACAGACAGAGAGCTAGAAGAAAGGACAGCAAGATAAGGGAGTCCGAGATAGTCAGGAAAGAGAGAACTACAACAGAAAGAGTGAAAGAGAACTACGACAGAAAGAGTGAGAGAGAACTACAACAGAAAGAGTGAGAGAGAACTATGACAGAAAGAGTGAGAGAGAACTACGACAGAAAGAGTGAGAGAGAACTACGACAGAAAGAGTGAGAGAGAACTACGACAGAAAGAGTCAGAGAGAAGTATGACAGAAAGAGGCAGAGAGAACTATGACAGAAAGAGGCAGAGAGAACTATGACAGAAAGAGTCAGAGAGAACTATGACAGAAAGAGTCAGAGAGATCTATGACAGAAAGAGTCAGAGAGAACTATGACAGAAAGAGTCAGAGAGAACTATGACAGAAAGAGGCAGAGAGATCTATGACAGAAAGAGTCAGAGAGAACTATGACAGAAAGAGTCAGAGAGAACTATGACAGAAAGAGGCAGAGAGATCTATGACAGAAAGAGGCAGAGAGAACTATGACAGAAAGAGTCAGAGAGAACTATGACAGAAAGAGTCAGAGAACTATGACATAAAGTCAGAGAACTATAACATAAAGAGACAGAGAGAACTATGACAGAGTGAGAAAGAGAACTACTGCAAAAAGAGATAACTAAGAGAGACCGACTGAGAGATAGAGAACTACGATAGAAAGAGAACTACGAGAGACCGACAATCAGACAGAGGGGGAGAGAGAAAACTAGGAAAGAGGCATATGACTAGGAAAGACAGAGAATTAGGAGAGGTGAGAACTAAAAAAGACAGATAACTAGAAAAGAGGGAAAACTAGTAAAGATAGAAAGAGAAAAAATATAAGAGGGAGAACTAACAAAGACAGAGGTAGAACTAATAAAGATCGAGATATCTAGGAACGTCAGACATAGAACTAGAAAAGTCGGGCAGAGAACCATGTTAGTAGAAAGTACTAGGAAAAACAGATAGGGGACCAAAAGAGGCGGAGAGCGCACTAACAGAGGTGGAAAGAGAACTGGAATAGACAAAGAGCGCAATAGGGAAGACATTAATGACACCAAGAGAGACATAGAGAGCAATAGGAAATACAGAGAACGCACGAGTAAAGACACAGAGTACACGACTAAAGGGATAAATGACACTAGGAAAGATACAGACAGCACTAGGAGAGGCGAAGAGGGAACTAAAAGAGGCAGAGAGCACACTACGAGAGGTGTAGAGTGCTCTAAGTGAGGCGGAGTGAGAATTGGAATAGACAAAGAGCCCAAAATTAAATACAGAGAAGAAATTAGGAAATACAGAATAAACTAGGAAAGATGGAATGAACCTCGAACGACAGAACGAATCTCGAACGACAACAAACTGCGAATGACAGAATGAACTACGAACGAAACAACGACACTACCAAACGACGACAGGAGAAAAGGAACTGTGAAAGACAGAACGAACTAGGAAAGACAGAACGAACTAGGAAAGACATAGCGAACTAGGAAAGACAGAACGAACTAGGAAAGACAGAACGAACTAGGAAAGACAGAACGAACTAGGAAAGACAGAACGAACTAGGAAAGACAGAACGAACTAGGAAAGACAGAACGAACTAGGAAAGACAGAACGAACTAGGAAAGACAGAACGAACTAGGAAAGACAGAACGAACTAGGAAAGACAGAACGAACTAGGAAAGACAGAACGAACTAGGAAAGACATAACGAACTAGGAAAGACATAACGAACTAGGAAAGACATAACGAACTAGGAAAGACATAACGAACTAGGAAAGACAGAACGAACTAGGAAAGACAGAACGAACTAGGAAAGACAGAACGAACTAGGAAAGACAGAACGAACTAGGAAAGACAGAACGAACTAGGAAAGATAAAACTAACTAGGAAAGACAGAAAGAACTGGGGAAAGCAGAGAACTAACAAGGTAAAACAGATAACTAATCAGGAAAAGCAGAGAATTAGGATAAACAGGGAACAAACTAGGAATCACATAGAGCGTCCTAGGAAAGACTCAGAGCGGGCTATCTTCTGCACTAGCAAAGACATAGATTGCACAATGAACGGCGATACAGCGAATGCGGAAAGACACAGGGCGTCTAGGATAAATAGAGTGAAAAAATTACAGAATTAACTACAAACTTGATAGAGCAAATTACGAGAGCGAGAGAGAGAGAAAGGGGGGGAGAGAGAGAGAGAGAGAGGGAGGGGGTAATAGTATCGAGCGAGTGAATACGGAGGCAGACTAAACTAGGGAAGACTTATTGATCGTGTTTAGACAGTTCCGAGAAATGTGACAAAGTGACTTCCAGAGACGAAACCAGATGTACAGAGATAGAAAGAAAGTATTGCACAGAGATAGGAAAGACAGATCCGTAGATGAAGGAAAGATGTATATGCAGTGATAGGTATGATGGACCTACTGAGAAATGGAAATAACATACGCACACATAAATAAGAATGACAGACGGAGAGAGAAGTAGGAAAGATAGTTATAAGAAAATATACAACAGACCTGCCAAAATAAAAAAGAAACAAATATTGGTGAGTTATACGTAATTCTTAAAAGAAAAATAAGAAATATTAGTACATTCCAAAAAACTAATGGAAGTGAAAGGTAATCAGCACTCAAGCAAGAGTGAAGAAATCCAAATTGAAACTAGAAGAACTGGGAAATTTTTAGAACCACTTTATCAAAATTTCTTGTTCTCAATGCCTAATCTTGGGCAGCTATTGCTGCTGAATTCAATTATGGCTTCATTCTTCCCATTTTGGGCCAAATAAGCCAGATAAATGATTGGTCTTTGTTGATCTGAACTTTGACCATTCTTTTTACCGTCCTTGGAGTGGTTCTTCCCAATTTCTTTCATCTGTTGGTGTCATTTTTTGTGTAATGTCAAGCGGCATCAAAAATGTATTATGACGATCTGCGTGTCTTGCATTAGTTTTCTCCGCAACGACTCTTGCTTTGTTTTCAATGCTTCCGTTTTCACTCCTTCTCTTTCATAAACATGACTCACGGCCAGTCTCATAAGTGAGTCATCTCGTTGATTGACCACATTATTTTTCATTAGGGGCCGTCCATAAATTAAGTAACGGAAATTTCGAGTATTTTCAATACCCCTTCCCCCTTAGAACGCCCTTTCGTAACGCAGTATAACGTTGCCTCAAACCCCCCTCCCTCCCCTATTAGCGTTACGTAATTTATGGATGACTCCTTACGACAATTGCCTTGTATCAGGAAGCAAATTAAAATAATTCAGGAGA
Source organism: Acheta domesticus (assembly GCA_031308135.1). Classification (NCBI taxonomy): domain Eukaryota; kingdom Metazoa; phylum Arthropoda; class Insecta; order Orthoptera; family Gryllidae; genus Acheta; species Acheta domesticus. Next base: position 129,695,125 of record JAHLJT010008756.1, on the reverse strand, counting down.
GACACTAGGGTTTTGATAAGGTTGGAAATTTAAATTCTAGAAAATTTTTGATTAGTCTTCCCTATAAAATATTCTTAAAAGTTTGTATTTCCTAATAATGCATCCCAGTCCTCATTGAGAAAAAAATAGTACATCTTTCTTGGATGTTCCGATGACCCATAGCTTCCTTCCCTTAAACTGGGACTACAAACGTAAAAGAACTGAGGGCAACCAATGAAATCTTCACAACAGTGCTCTCAGCGTAAACATATTTCGACGCGCAACTGTTACTCGCTATCACGCACATGACAGTACTTTCACGACAGTTGGATGAAGGCTCAAAATACAATAGAAGACATGCCTTAAAGTCATGGCCATTGGCTCTCCCGCAGCCGAACCGTATCGCCATCCAAACCCACGAGTTGAAACCTGAAACTGCTGATTCACTCGAACGACTCTGTATAAAAAGGTTGGATAAAAAGTAGCGAGAATATTGCTGTAACTTAAAGCCAGTGATTCGACGTGCTGCCATCTGTCGTGACAAAAGGGAGGACCATTAGACGCGTGTGTGCAGCGAGCGGGAACAGTACTCCGTCAGACTATACTGCAGTAGGTAAATCACTGAACATTATAGCAATAGTGCAAGCGCACTAACGTCATGTTTACAAGGGTAGAGCAACGTTCGTGGCTCGAAATTGAAGTGGCACGAGGTCGGAGTAAGCAAGACTGTTTTTAGGGACTGCGTAATACAAAGTTGTGGTGATACGAAGTTGCCATACTGCACAGTCGCACGATGGGTTAAAGCGTTCAGATTGGGCAGAGATTATTATGATGGATAACCCCCGTAAAGGACGACGTCAGGTGGAGAACTCGTGCGCCGCTGACAATGGGAGATTCTGGAGATCTGGGATATCTACCTTACTCACCCCATATGAGTCCCTATGATTATGATCTCTTCAGCAAAATGAAAGAACCACTGCGAAGAATTCGGTACAATACCAGAGAAGAAATTATTCATGCTATTTGGAGGTCAAGATGGGACATGTCTAGAATAGACGCGTTGATGGTGTACGATGCCTTCCTAACGTTTGACAAAAACTCTTTGTAGTATATGGCCGGCAATTCGAAATTGCCGCGGCAAAGAGCGCCGGCGGCGTGCAGCACACACCATAGAGCGTCGGCAGCAGGAGCGCCGAGTTTCGCCGAACGCGCCAAAAAGCGCGCTCAGAACAGCAATGACTACTCTTTGGACTTCGCGCACCATCGAGCCAGCCTTACGCGGGAGCTGGCCGACATAAAAGGGCGCCGGCGGCAGATCTCGAGAGAGAAGAGCGCGCTGCGTAGTCAGTCAGATGGCAGAATGTTTCCTTAGAGTGTATTGTGGCGTTTGTACATGGCGGCCGAGTGGGCCAAGATTGTTCAAGTAATAAATCTTCTTTTAAGAAAACACGTGTTTCTGAGATACAACACTCTTAATAACGGAGAAGATTTTATTGAAGGTGTGTAAATGTAGATACCTCTGTCAATAAAGGTCCTTCGAGAAAAAAATTCTCATTACTTTTTATCCAACTCGTGTAAGTCACCTGAGGACAAATCTGAACCGTGGCTGTGGAAAAGTAAATTCTCACATGCTGATTGTTTCAAAGCAGGCCGCATGACTTGACACAGCACGTGGCGAGAAAACTGTCAAGGAAGCTTTTACACTATCGGTACTGTAGTAACCTCTCAAGATAATGAGAATACTCATGCATTATCAAACAGTGACCAAAATCAAATAGGAAGATAGGTGACTTCTTATGAAATCAATATTCACTGTGTGCATTTTTGGATCAACGGTTTATGTAGGCGGATCGACGCTCCTAAGTATAATAATTATTTTATAACAGGTTTCAAAAATCTTACCAGAGTGCATTTTTCTAGCAAGCATAATACGCTCGAACCGCACATCGTGTGTCAGTGATGATATTCATCGTGACTAATACGGTACTAAGTTACATTTAAACGTCTCACTTATTTTTGTTAATTCAATATATTAGTGAAATTAATAACAGCATGAACATATGAACTCAACGTTTCTGACATTTTTTATTAATAACCATTCAAATAAGATGATAGCTAATCACTATAAAAATAGAACATTTAGTAATTAATTGTAAGAGTGATTCTAAAATATATAATTATGTCGTGTGTACGTCATTGTACTTGTCATTTTGTTTTGTTTCTTATTTTTCTATTGTTACTTTTTTAAGTTTTGAGGATCCCACCTTATTAACAAATATTATTTCCTAGGTAGAAACCACATCGTGGGAAGAACTATCATACTAATGTTCACTTTCCATTTTCCAAATAAATTTTCTAAAACATAAGTCCCTCTAATTGTTTTAAGTTTTCAAAAACTGAAGTTTATATTTCAACAAAAATACATTCATATTATACTCATTACGGTCAACAGATGCGCCTCTCATATTGAGAAGGAATTAACCAATATCTACGGCAAATTAGAGATGTCCGAATCAACTACAGGAGGAACCATATTATAAAGAATCAGAGGGTAACATCGTTCGAACAACAACAGTTGCACAGCAGTCTAGTATATCATAACAACCATACATATCTCAACGAATCGATTAGGAATGACATGCGACAAGTATTACAATTTAACTTGTTAGAATGCATGCGATTTCAAATCCGTGAATATCTAAGAAGGGTTGTTTGCCTAAATTTCTTTCCAAATACTTTTCGTTGAACGTGTCTGAGAAAATGCGTATGCTGGAATGTAGCAAGCTTTGACGGCTTAGGCTACAGTAGATGTCAGCCGGAGTATCTCTGGGCTAACCTGGCAGGGAGGGCAAGCACAGGTAGTAACATGTGAAACAACAAAAGAATAAGAGGTTGGGCTATTATGTTCACATTAACATTTGTTTTTGCTTAAATATATTCTTTCCAAAAATATCAACACCACACGCTTGATCTATTTTTAAGTCAAAAGATTGATTTTATTATTGTACTTTATCGAACGTTTATAGAAAGTATAATTATTAAGCAACCCCTCAATTTTTCAAGACAGACAGTATAATTTTCAGTGATAAGAAAAATTGTACTCTGTGTAAACTACGAGCAAAACAAGTGGAGAGTAACGCCACAACGAAAGGGTGATCTGGAAGTGCATGCAGGCTGAGAGCAAGTAGGTTCCGAAGGTGGAGGAGCAAGAAGCAAGGGCGTGGAGAGAAGTAGAGGAGCGGAAAGAGAAGAGAGATAGAAAAAAGAAAGAGAGAAAACAGAGAAAGGTAGAGAGTGAGGCACATACAGACAAGTAGAAAGAGCACTACGCTATTGCTACCGTCACTACGGTGGTGGTGGTGGTGGTGTGTGTGAGTGTGTATGTGTGTGCGTGCGTATGTGTGAGTGAGTGAGAGGCGCGGCGCGGGTCTCCTTCCTATGGGCGAACGCTCTTCTGATTTTTGTAATCAATATTCATTTTCTGTCTATACATTTTTTTAAAAAAAATATCAGAATATATTGATCATCTATTTAATATCTTGGTCTTCTACGTTTTGGCGCCCAACCTACAAACGCCCATTCTTTCAAAAATGCCATTGCCGGGGATGTTCTCGTTTCCCTCTAGTATATTTTCATATTGATTGGCTACAAAAATAAAACTGAATAAACTTCCTAAAGCAGCAGGAATCGAAAGAAGTTCCACTGGCCATTTGGAGATAGTTTGAACAGTCATCATGAATATGCGAGATTCTCCGTGTCTGGTACGCACGTATGTGGATATGTATGTGTGCGTTTGTACATGTGTGTGTGTGTGTGTGTTTGCACTATGTACATATATGTATATATGTGTGTATGTATTATTATGTGTGTATGTATGTGTGATTGGCCTTGCCGATGCCAACCACACGCGGCTTAGTTCAGCCTTATAATTATCTAAAAGTAAACAAAACAGCACACTATCTCGCCGCGGATGTCGCAATGTCATTTGTAGAGAGAGGATTTTAATGAAATATCATCTTCTTCTTTTCAATTTAGAAAAATGCCGCTTAGTACAGAAATTGATTTTATGTTATTAGAAAGGAAATAACCCATTTTTATACGAATTTTTTGTATTTTTCGTCGATTTCGACTAATAAGTCATGTTTTAGCTGTTTCCATCACTTTTAATGCATTTTTCGCTGATCCCATTGGTTTTAATATCATTTTAATGGTACTTGCTTCAAATATTTACGAGAAGCAACAAATTATCCACAGAATTCCTGAGTCACTAATTCGATTTCTTCGCTCAAAAATTGTAATGTCAGCCGTTTTTAGTATCCAATCTAAGGTTCATGTGACGCCTATCAGTATCATTGTCGGTTCAGTTTAATTCGGGATAACTAAAGACAGAGATTTCCTGGTAAAGAACAATCTAAACCAAAAGTTTGATGGCTGAGTTCACTTGAACGAGTTAAAGAAGCTTCAATTACATCAGTAACGTATCCAACGGCTTGAGTTGTTCATCGGAACTGGTTTTGATTACAGTTTTTACGTAATTTTTTCTTTGCTTATAGGGCATTTAATATATATATATATATATATATATATATATATATATATATATATATATATATATATATATATATATATATATGGTAGATTTTAAGAACAGGGTTCGGCTCCTATTGACGCGCACGATTCGGTTCCGAACGAGTCATTCGTGGCGCCGCCACAGTGTGCACACGGCCACGTGGCCAACGCACTTTCGTGTGGAATCGTGACGCTTCGCTACCCGTGTCCAAGTTGAGGACGAGGCTCGGGCCTTCGGCCCTCGCATTAACATAAAACATCCTTGAGTCTGTCCAACGCATAATTACCAACGCATTTTATGCATTTAACATTATGCATGCAACGCATTTTATGCATTTAACCATTGTAATTCTCCATTACACATTCGCACCACACCGCACAATGCACAATGCAAGCAGTGCTCCCTGAGTGATTCGTTCTCGTGGTCCGCGCGAGTGAACCATGCGCAAGTGAACCGTGCGCCGTTGTTTTAGTGAGCCGAACCCTGTCCTTAAAATCAGCCATATATATATATATATATATATATATATATATATATATATATATATAAAGAGCATTTTATTTTAACAATATTATATTTACAGCATATTATTTTTTTGGATGATATTTATGGTCATCATAATCCGCCCCTTAGTCTGCCTCACTGGCAGATTGCTCCAGTCTCCTCCCCCAAAAGCGCGTGTCTACGATCTGTCAGATTCGTCTGCGCAAGCTGCGATAACAACACCGCCGTTGATTTCAGCGGTGACACGCGCATCCAGTTTCACATCCGTCACTCATTTGCAGGCCCGGAGCGGTTCAATATTCATATCATTTCACAAGAGCTCTTAGATTGCACAAAGTGCCCAAAGAACACCGAGTTTGAAAGTTTTATGATTCAACTATCGGAGTAATCTGTCAAACTAAAGTGGATGCAAGTGCGAATCCAAGGTGGGATGTCACGAAGTTCATGACTTCAGACTCCTCCCCAAATAACTTGTTGAAACTGGACTTTAGATTTATTATTCAGACCTGAACATTTTCCACCCGACATTTTTCACTCGACATTTTTCACCTGGCAGATTTATTTATTATTCACAAATTACAAACATTGTATAAACTCCGAAGATCTCAAAATATTTCATTTGATCTTAAACTAATCCCTCTCAATCCAATAGAATTTTGTATAAGACCCACACTCATTGGCGGTCTGAACACTGTTCGAAATTATTTAAACTGTATTAAACTCTATTAAACATGAATACGAATTTATGAGAAATTGTGCGAGACAAATTTATATAGAATTTGTGGACTCCCCACCCCCGCCAAATTTAAATGTCTATATTAATGTCAGTGGTGGGGGGCAGGGCGTTGTCCGTAACACTTAGAAACGATTCATATTCATTTTTCAAACGATGAATAACTTGTGTTGGGATTGTGGAACACTTTATAACTTTTGTAATTCCATCAACGCCCAACGCCGAAAGAAAGGGGGGTCTTTGAAATTCGTGGATTACTGCCTGTCCGTTTAAATCCGTTTGATGACTCAATGAAGATGCATACATACATCGAGGTGACAAAAGTTATGGGATAGCAATATGCAAATATAGATGGCAGTAGTATCGCATACGAAAGGTATAAAAGGATCGTGCATTGATAGAGATTTCATTTGTACTCAAGTGATTCATTTGTAAATGTTTCTGATGTGATTATGGCTGCACGACGGGAATTAACAGACTTTGAACGCAGAATGGTTGTTGGCGCTAGATGCATGAGACATCACATTTCGGAAATCGTTAGGGATTTCATTATTTTGAGATCTACAACGTCAAGAGTGTGCCGAGACTACCTAACTTCAGGTATAACATCTCACCACGAACAACGCCGGCCATCACTTAATGACCGAGAGCAGAAGTGTTTGCCTACAGTTGTCAGAGCTAACAGAATAGCAACACTGCGTGAAATAACCACAGTAATCAATGTGGGGCGTACAACGAACGCATCTGTTAGGACAGTGCGGCGAAATTTCGCTTTAATGGACTATGGCAGCAGAAGACCGACTCGAGTGCCAATGCTAACAACACAACATCGCCTGCAGCTTTGTTCTGAGCTCGTGACCATATTGATTGCACCCTAGACGACTGGAAATACATGGCTAGGTCAATGAGTCACAGTTTAAGTTGGTAAGAGCTGATGATCTGGTAGAAGCCATTGACCCACGTTGTCAACGTGGTACTATGCGAGCTGGAGGTGGCTCCACAATGGTGTGAGATGTTACGTGGAATGGACTGGGCTCTCTGGTCCAGGGGAATCAATCATTTACTGAAAATGGTTATATTCAGGTACTTGGAGACCATTAGCAGCCATTCATGTACTTCATGTTCCCAAACAATGATGTATGTTTTATAGATGACAATGCGCCATGTCACCGAACCACAATTGTTCGCGTTTGTTTGAAGAACATTCTGGACAATTCTATCTGCAGCAGATGATTTGCCACCCAGATCGCTCGACATGAATCCCGACGAACATTTATGGGACATAATGGACAGGTCAGTTCGTGCACAAAATCTAACACAAGGCAACACTTTCACAATTATGGACGGCTATAGAATCAGTATGGCTGAATATTTCTGCAGGGAACATACAACTACTTATGAGTTCATTACTCGTCGAGTTGCAGCACTTCACCAAAAGAAGGTTCGACGTGATATAAGGATGTATCACATGACTTTTGTCACCTCAGTGTATTCTCATCTGGGTTTTGACATGATTTGTATCAATGCTTACCATATTATGTTAAGTGATGATATTGCAACAATGTTAATCACTCGTGAAAACTATCCTTAAACTCTAACTGTAAGCAACTGACATTCTGAGACATTATACAGCTGTTACTCATCTCATCCCGTGTTGTAGATTTACTGCATGTAAAAGATCCTCAAGCCTAGAAATATCTGGACTACATTCAAATCGCTTATTACATTGCCCGAGAAATACCATCTTTCTCCCCTAGATGATGAAAGGAGCATAGCGAAATTCCCGTGGTCAGACGAAGAGTGGGCCTGATGGCCTGAGTCTCGTCACATAAAATAAGGCATTAACTAACTAACTAACGTACGGGGAGGCGTGCCTGTCGTATCACGGCCGACACAACTTTCTGTGGTTGAACAGCATGCCATGGATAGCGTGAGTTCAATAGTGAATGATTTGATCATGGTATCAACATTCTTCAGACTTCAAGAAGTCATTTACGTGTTTCTCCCCCTCTTTCTTGCCATGCTTACGCTAGTACAATATGGAAGAACTTGTCGAATTATGGATTTTGCAGCTTCAATTAAATTGAATATTTTTATATGAGAGAAGAAACAATAATATTTAAGTGTGAATACATTGTAGAACAGTACTCACAACATACCATATCAATATTATGGATCAACATTGAATTGGCGAATTTCCTACTTAATTTTGGTAATTATTTTTTTTAAATTTTCGAAGTATTTTCAAATTTCTCTTTATTGTTGAGCCAACTTTATACATGTGGTGCTGGTAAGAAGTTGGTCATACGCAACTAAGTAACCAAGTAACTAAGTCATGGAGGCAGATTGTTAACTTTGTGGTCTCAACCGAAGTAGAAAAGGTGCTTCATTATATATCTCAAACGCCAGTGGGACATCCATCTTCTTCTGCCCCGCTTTGGTTAGTTTATTCGCGGGCTTTCAACACGAAAATTCCCTAAATACTTTCCTTATCTAATTATTTCCCGTTTATGAATCACACTGTTCCGTTTTCACAAATCACTTTCTTCAAAATATTCTTTCATTTTTAACATTCACGCAATTTTCATTAATAGTTGTATAATTGAATATAAATGAGTCTGACAACATTCATAAACAAGTATGAGCAAAAAATGTGAAGTGCATCTTAACGAATATCGGATGTCCATCATTATTAAGATATAAATCGAATGAAATAAGTTTCATCTTAAATATGCAGAACTATCAAATGCTACTAACTAACGTATTTGCACAACGATTTTGTGGACATGTCTCATAACATTGTAAATCGTAAGAAACATTCAGCGGTGCGTATAATGTAATAAAAATTTATTACTATTAAAAATGAAACATTTGATTTGTCAAGAAAATAAAGTCCCTTGATAGATACGTACATCAATATTCTCACTTTTGTGAGGAAACACTTCAACATTTAGAAATATACAAAATGCATATATCTCACAAGAAATACAAATTATTACTGCATCTCAGCTTCATCAAAATAAGCACTCAAATCGAAATTCTTCTCATCATAATTTAATGTGCATAATATTTTTATTTGGTTATTTTGACTGTCCTAATCAATTAAAAATTAAAGCAATACTTTTCTAGAGAGGCATTCTAGAGGAATGCTACTTTAAACTCAGCCTTCTGAGTTTCTGTTCATTATTTTAACCTAGTTCAAGCGAGTTATGAAAACTCGTTTTTTGACGACCCTCTGAATTATTTCCTTATAAATCTGATCTTGGCAAAACAAATACAGCCCGAATGCATTGGTATTTCACCTGAAACGAATCACAATATTAGTGTGTCTTTCTTGCAAACACCAGAGTGCAACACCAAAAACTAGACACAAAATCTTAACAATTTGCCTTCTAAAAATGAATCAAGAGAAAATTCTCTTCAAGAGAAGTGCGCTCCAAAAAAATTAACTTCAAATCATTCCTACAACTATTTTCAAACCCTGATGGACTTTCCTGCGTATTATTTTGCATCGAGGGCACTTTTTGAAGCACACTCCAAATAATTCTGATTCTACCAAATATTTCTTTCAACTATTTTCAAAACCTGATGGACTTTCGCCTGTATTCATTTGCATGGAGCGCTATGTTTTGAAATAATTCTACTTCCTCCAAATCATTCATCCAACTATTTTCAAAACCTGACGGAGTTTCAAGTGTATTCTTTTGCATTGAAGTATGAAGCGTGCTCTAAGTAATTGTGCACCGTTCATACAACTACTTCCAAACCTCGCGGGACTTCCCCGAGTACTCTTTTGCGAAGTCCGTGGCGCGTCTAGTGGCCGGAGCGTGCGTGCAGCGGCGCCCGAGGCCGCGGTGTTCGGCGTCTAGTTCATGCGGGCGCGCTGCCGAGCGCGTGTGCGCGAGTGCGCGTGTGCGCGAGTGCGCGCCGTCGCCGTCGGGGGGCGCGGCGGTGCTCGGAGCGCCGAATCAACGCCACCTAGAATCAACGCATCTAGAATCCAGGTGGCGCTGGCCGAATGCACGGCGCCCGCCCAAGAGCGAGCCGCGAGGCGACGCGACGCCACCTGGCCTGCGCGCCTGCCTGGCGGGGCGGCCTCGCCGCCGGTCGCACTTCACAGCGCTGCTCGCACCCAACGCCCTAAGGTTCCTAGGTACAGAGAGTAACGTATTCAATTGTTCCACCGATCCCGCCATTTTATGTCCAGTTGTCAGAAAAAATGGAAACTGTGTCGCGTTCTGTATGTTGGGAACCATCAATCTACTCCCAAACCAATATTAATATTCTTGAAAATCATCATAATGTCACCAATTATTTTAATTTCCCTTCAGTTACTGTTTGGTTGTCGAATGAGTTGATATTAAATGGCGGCGGTTGCGCTACTCTATGTATCAAGGGACTCTACCAACGCCCTAAGGTCCCTAGATACACAGAGGAGCGCGACCGCCGCCATTTTATGTCCTCTCACCCGACAACCCCGTCAGGCACCAATCAGGAACTGTACTTTCGTTTTTCTTTCTTGGCGCACGGGGAGGGGCGTGTCAATAAAATGGAATATCTCACGGTATTTCGTGTCGTTCTCCGTTGTGCCGCTAGGAGTCGCGTGATCGCGACTGTATCGAGCAGTGCTGGCGATCATGCGATTCCTGGCGGCGCAACGGAGAACGACGCGAAATACAGTGAGATATTCCATTTTGATAATACGCCCCCGTGCGCCAAGAAAGAAAAACCGAATTATAAAGAGAAATTGTAACAATTGGTGACATTACGAAGATTTTCAAGAATATTGATATTGGTTTGGTGTAGATTCATGGCTCTCAACGTACAGAATACTACACAGTTCCAATTTTCCTGACAACTCGATATAAAATGGTGGGATCGGTGGAACAATGGAATGCGCTACTCTCTGTACCTAGTCACTCCACCATGCCCCATTGGTCGGTTCGAAATGGCTGATTTTCAGTTTAAAAAAATATTCGCTTCTCTTCTACAAGAACATTTCATTTTCAAATTAACGTTGCATATTGTTTAATGATGTACTTTGCATTATAAAAACTTCAGTTTAATAGTAGTTATACAGGACGTAGCATCAATAAATGTATAGAAATATCACGAACATTGATATACATATGTATAGAAATCACGCACATTGATGCAAATGTTAGAGAAATATCAAAAAACAATGTTCGTGACCGCGCAATGGAAGTGTAGTATAAAGTTTAATGAAGAGGCTAAAGAAAAAGTTTTTGTTCAATTTGATGAAGAATAATATTTTTTATTTGAAAAGAAACAATTTTTGTTTGTCCTTCAATATTGTGAGAATACTCTGTCCTACTCGTTTATTAAAGAAACACTTTCTCGCGAAATAAGAATATTGCCAGAAAAAGCATTTAGAGAAGTAACAGAGAGAGTTGGCATCGTTTATACTTGGGTTTTTCGTTCTTGGCGCACCAAGGCCACGGACGAAAAATGGAGAGGGAAGGCTTTCTCCAATAGGGAGCTGCTATTCACTACTGTGTTGTGACGTGGAAGCTCCCTATTGGAGAAAGCCTTCCCTCTCCATTTTTCTTCCGTGACCTTGGTGCGCCAAGATCGAAAAAAACAAGTATAGAAAACAAGCCTGACATTCATGTTTCGAAAGCGATTTCCATAAAAGTTCGTCCCCACCCCGCGAGAGCGTGCTGTGGGGCGCAGGCGGTGGCGGTGACCCTCCACCAGGCAGGTGCCTGGTTCGCTTCGCGTCGCGTCGCGTCGCGCCGCGCCGTCCTCGAACGGTCGCCAAGTGCCGCGTGCAAGTGCGGTGGGGGGGGCCGTGCTATCAGGCTAAGGCTACGCCTAAGGCTACGGGCTAAGCTTCAAGCCGGGGCCGCGTCGCGCCGCGCCGCGCCGCGCCGCGTCGTGTCTGTGGGCAGTGGCAGACAGAGAGGAGCAAAAACTTGGATTAAAAACAGTTGCGTAACTTCGTCCGTACCTTCGAGGTGCAAAAGCAACATTCGAACTCACTAGGCAAGTCATCGATTTTGTCGATTTTCTTGTCATCTTTTTTCGTGTTGTCCTACAAAGAAAGACAGAGCGAAAGACAAAAGTAGAGCATCACATCTGGAGAGATAGTGAAACGAAATGGAAGGAAGCCAAGAAAGAAAATGTGCGCGAAAGGAAAAAAAAATGAAAAGAAAACAATCAAACAAATGTCTGTACATTTTCACAAATGTTTTGCAAACGGTCAGAAATAAGAGAGAATATGTGCATTACTGAAAATTAGGGAATATTTAACTTAAATTGTAGAGCATAGTTAATAATCAGAAAATACTAGGTATTGCAAACAAAATGAACATGAACATACATTGCTCTATTTGAGAAGCGTTGTAAATGACATTTCATTTTTATGTCGACAAATATATCTTTTGAAATGTTTATTTTCACTTCCATTATTCGTTAAAAGTAATTTAATTCACATCAATTTTGTACTAGTTCTTGTTATCTGCAATAACTAGTATCTGCAAATGATAAAAGATGAGAAACAGTTACAAAACAAAAAGACAGGCGAATAGAAGATTGTTCCCCAAACGCACATTCCTTTTAAAGTGATATTGTAAAATGTTAGGTAACGAGAGAAATGGCTGGGGGTAATCAGAAAAAAAATGGACAGTGATATTTCCTGAGATTGGGTCAGTGATAAACTGCTTATTTGGGAAAACGTATGATATGAACAAAGCAGCCAAGACGCATTTTATTATTATAAAAGGATATGAATTAATTATGCTTATTAAATTATATTTGCTAATGAACTATTACTAAGTTTATTAAAATAAATACTTATAATTCAATTGTAGAATTTTATTATGTGATATATGATGTTTAAAAGAGTCGTTTTAATGACAGTTTTTATTTACTTTGTGAAGTATTTGGTAAAGAGTGTACGGATGTTTACGTTTCAGAGTCAAATGCAAGAGTAAGGATGGATTGCTCAAAAACTCACTTGACAGGACAAATAATAATCATTACAATCCAACATAAGAATAAATGTATACTTGCAACAGGGCTACGTGTGGGTAAAAGAAAGGAAAAATAAACTTTCAGGTTCTGAATGATGAGAGATAAACAAATATTCGAATTATATCGTGAAGCGACTTAATCGTTAGGAAGTTTTGGAATATGCAGAAAATTATTTGCATTTTTTGCTGAAGACAATTTAAAATAGTGTTTCAGAGCCTAGCTGTCACAGTAAATATTTAAATTCGTACAGAAAGTAACAGATTCAAAGTTCAACGCGCCAGATTCATTTTCCTCTTTTGTATCATTTTATATATCACTTTATAGGATTTGAAGCAGCGAATTATACAAGTGTTTGACATTTGATGGAAACAAAAATTTGCATAAAACTCGCAAATAATAAGAATGAATATTGCACAAGAAAACTACAATAATACATTAATATAATATATTATATATTGTGTATAATATATTATGACATACGCAGCATTTTGGAATTCCACCAAAGTTATCGAGGTCAGAAGATTAATGTAAAGGAAAGCCATTGAGGCCCCGAAGGCAACGAAAGCTCGCCGTTTCCACGTGTGCACTGGCTATCCACTGACGTCAGCGGGCACTTCTTCCACATCGCACAAGCGGCAGTTCGGTAGGCACATGGCGACACATAACGATCAATAATCAATACATTTTACCATGCATGTTATGTCAGCCCTACATTACAATGAAAATCAGCAAACTATTTGGTAAAGGACTAAACAAAATGACAAATATTCATTACATGAATTTAACAGAATTATTATAATTTTGAACAATCATACCTATAGACTTCTAAGTGTTTTATTACAAGGTATGACCATTATGTTGAAACATGTGATACTGAATGCTAAGAATACTTCTGAATTTTTAAGTATAGGATTCCCATTCTCATAAAAAGAGAAACTGACTCGGACCACAAAGAGTCGACGATGACCTATCTTGTGTTTTGCGTCGCATATTTCAGATTTGTATCAAACAGAAATCCGGAAGAGTGTCGTTTGTTAAAATTAAATTGAGAAGGGTAAAGAGTGAAGAGAGATTCATTACACATCTTCCAAATGGCATTATGAAAATCATAATGTGGAGGAAAAATAAAAAAAACAAGTAATAACCAAAGAGTTGATACAAGTATTTCAAAATAAACGTTTCCATATTTCCGAGTAGCTTGTATTTTTGATGTTTTACTTTTGTGTGTAGCTTGTATTTAGAACGTATTAATTCTTTGCAAGCCTTTCTACTTTTGACTTGTAAAGTGGATTTTCCACTGACTGAGAATAATAGAATTTTTAAAACAATTCTCAAAACCATTAATTAAGTATCGCAATTAAGTATTTAGTAACTACTCATTAATCTTCTTTCCTCACAGATGAGTGGAATTCCATATTCACCCTTCAAACCCATGTCAGAAAGGTTATACTTCACAGAAAACACACTACACTCAACATGATACACACACATTGACGACACAAGCATTGAAAGAAGACAGTGCAACTGAAGGCGCTGACACAAAGGTGTCGCCAGCAGCAGAGGGGGGCCGGTCACACCGTGGGGGAGCAGGGGGGCGGGCAAGGGGGCAGGGGGACGGGGGGGCAGAGGCGGAGCTCCAGTGGCAGTCCAGATAACAAAGGGCAGTTCCCAACCACCCTCTAGGCGCAGCCTCTAAAAGGTAAAAAAAGTGTAGTTTCTTCGTTTGTGAACTTTGTAATAATTCAACAATACACAAAGTGCGAAAATCTCAATGTTAGTATGGGCAACGCAGACGCATTCAAAACTTTTTGAGGAACCGGAAGTAGATGGGGCTGAGGCAACCCTCCCGAACGTACTAGCCTGCCACCCTCTCCCTCGAGGATGAAGTGCTAAAAAAAAGTAGCATAGAGAATTACATGAAATGAACTTCATCACAGAGATTTGCAGTTGGCCTTTTCTATAAACAGCATTCCTGGTTGCCACAAAGAAAATTTCACTACCTCTTTCTTTGGCTACCATACTGCAGTCGACATGCATGTACACTCACTTCTCCCAAAATAACAATTTTTGTCAGCCCGGATCTTCAACTCAAAAATACACATGCGTCAACTCTGCCATCCACTAATGTAAGGGCGGTCTCGGAAACCAAAGGGGTCTCGTGTACGTGCCGAACACGAAGGCTTGATGTCCTGCCTACCAGCAAATATTGCATGTGTAAATTCGTTTACGAAATGTTAATTGTCCATTGGGAGATATTCGCTTTCTTCCACATGCTCTAGATATTTGTATCATTTATTAGGACACACCTGTATTTATGGGGATCTGATCTGAAAATCCCTCCCTCTCCTCCGAAATACTTTTTGGCTTCGCCACATGCCGCGTCTTTGTCTGCACCTAGACACCTCACAAACCTTACGCTCTGTGTTCTGCGGAGAAGTCATAGAATCAGAGTCGTCATTCACCAAGATGAATTAGTGGTGGATTGGTAAAATTATGCTACGATCAACCTTTCTCATCGTCGAGGGGTATTTTTTGAGACATAAACATGTTTATATCAGAAGTTACCTTATTTTTTTGTCTTGAGAAACAATATTCCTGTACCTACGCCTTTTTCGTAGACAAACAAACTTTTTTTCATGGATGGCTTCCTTTTCATCTTAAAGCAGAATGTATACAATCATATATGCTAAATGGCAAAAAAGAACAAACTCCGTTGAGCCAAGTTCTCTCCGACGTGCATACAAACTTCCTTTGGCAAAGTTCCCTCGGTCGGAGACCACGTGACAGGAGCTCCGACCTTCCGTGTCGTTTCACCCGCCTCCATGTATCTTTTGCAGATGACAGTATTATTGCGTATTCTTCCCGGCGTGGAAAGCAATGGTAATGTGTCTTAGAGGTCGACGACCGTTGTACGTAGAACGAAGAGTATGTCAAAATAAACTTGCCATTGCCAACCAACGAGGATGATAAAGAGCATCTCGTTAATCCTTGTGCCGCGATTCTGTAGTGTGCGACTCCTGCTGTCCAAATCCATGAGGGATAAGCAAAAGGTGTGGCTTCTGAACACAAGGAGACCCTCTTCCCTAACAATACTCACGCGCAACTCTAGAAGTTTGCACCCTAGGGACTGCGGTGATATGTAGGTGTGTTGCTGACCTACATATCATCACACTAATTACCTCGTAACTCCAGACTGGTCAGTTTTGCAATTAAGAGAATAAATATAACCAAGAAGCAGAATTTTAGTTTCCCTTCTCGTTGAACTTATCAATACCGGGGAACTCAATTATGCTCTTGTTAGTTATTTTTATTTATTACTCTTCTTTCATAATTATATTTTATCATTAAGTAAACAGAAAATAGAGCTGGGAATATGGAGTTACAAGGCTTGCTAATTAGCATGCCGAATCTAAAATAACGCCCGTAACTAACTTTCATGTAGGGCCTACTACCCCAGCGTTCTATTGGTCCTGCTCTTCTTCAGCTGAGATCAAGGTCTCTCGATTTCTTTTTTAAAACTGAGAATTGAGACACTCTCGATTCCTTTGCTACCAATGCATCTTGAATTCCCCATCACGGCAATTAGAACTTAATAGAAGACATCAGGTGGTTATAACCAGACTGCGCATAGGTAATTTTAAGCTTAGCCATAGCTACCTGAAGAAGAAGATTACTCCTGATCTTTGCCCAAATTGCAATCTCCCAGTATCGACTAAGCACCTCATTGTTGATTACCATTCAATGACGACTGACAGAGAAAATCTCATCTTTAATAGTGATCTTCATTCCATCTTCAACTCCTACTCCGACCACATGAAGATTATTCAACTTCTTATGAAATTTAATCTGATAAATTGTATTTAAAAATTGAGTGCTTTATGTTCCATGTAAAGCTTTATGTTCCATGTACCCTCAAGTTTTGTACCAGCAACTCAACGTAGCAACTGCCGGCTCCTATTGGGGTCTGCAATGCGAATGACGTGACCGACCTGTGAAACTTGAAGTTTGCACCCAAGGACTAGTGAGTTCCTTACCTACGTATGTCAAATAACGCCCGTGACTAACTTTCATGTAGGGCCTACAATCCCAGCGTTATTTTGATTCTGCTCATCTTGAGCTGAGGTAAAAAACTGTGAATTGAGACATTCTCGATTCCTTTGCTACCAATACATCTTGCATTTAGAGCCTTTGTTTCTTAATACATTCACACCCTCATGATTGTACCAGAAATTCGATGTAGCAACCGCCGGCGCCTACTGGGGTCTGCAATGCGAGTGACGCGACCGGCCGCTCCTGTGAAACCTGGACTACCACTCGAGCTCCACTACGCAAGCGGGCGAACACTAGGGGCCTCGCAGCGGTACTCGGACTACAAGGACAGGGGAGGCGCATCATACCGAACCTAAGGGTTCCTCACTTATACTGATAGTGTTGAAACTGCAATCTAATAAATAACCCCATTTACTTCGCTGTCGATGTTATTCTGGAAATAGAAAAACAAGGTACAATTGAAGTGATCCAAGAACAAATTTGATCTTGAAAGTTAACTCTTACCTTGCGCTATTAAAGAGATTTTAGGATAGCTCTGCGAGTATGGTTTGCAGTGATGAAACCTAGCGAAATATGTTCATGGTATTAGTATATATAAAATTAAGTTTATAAATTTAAACAATGGTACAGCATTCCTGAAAAAATGATATAAATGTTTTAAATGGCGTAAAATACTTTAATTTGTCGTTAAATATAGTTTTGAATGTACTTCATTGCGTCTGAATAAATGAAAGTAAGTGAAAACATTTTTTTGAATTTTAATACATTTGTCTATTTAATACATCTGTTAATACATCAATCTATTTAATACCGCTAATTTCCCATCACTATGCTAAGTGTGGGGATATTTATCTTGTGATAACTATTTATAACTTTCTTCCAAAATATTGGGATAGTAAATCGTTTGTCACAATTTTTACGTATTTTATTTCCCTGTTAAAAGTTAAACATGGTTTACACTTAATCCATTTTAAGCACAATAACAATAACAATTAAGGTTTAATAAAATTAAATGTGTTTCACGAAGACGTGGTTATAAAAATACGCGTAATAGTGCATGCATTATAAAGTTTTCACGAGGTTTCACCACTGCAAGTATAAGGTGAAAACGATATACATTGGCATATAATTTTTGATCACTTAAAGAAGAGATTTGTAACATACAAAATGAACTGCAAACTACACAAGTTTTAGACTTACAATGACATTCAAGAAAACATAAAGACATGGATTAGAAAGTATAAGAAGAAAATTCGGAGGCCATTGTTAATTTAGTTGAACCTTGCATGTGAACGAAGGATGTAGCTAACAAAATTGTAGCTCTCAATTAACGGAAGTCCGGATTTATAGATATTGCAAAGTGTGTCACAAACTTTGAAAGAGAGATTTTTTATTTACGGTAAAACTACAATTTACTTGTATTTACTAGTCAGAGAAAGTAAAAAAAATGTTAAAAGAATCTAGTCAATACGTAGGCAAGTCCGAAAAGTTTCCTTAATGACTCGGACCCCAACAATTTCTCCAGCTACGTTTTGAATAAGGTACAGATACTCTAAGTAATTAAGAAGCAATTTCCATATTTATTCTGGAATTATTTATACACATCATTCATAAGTAAGACACAAAAATACTTGGGAGGTTACTTTTTCATAAAAAAGACATCCATATCTTCTCAAAGTTTGTGTGCCTTTGTTTGGAATATCTTATCCGTAATCACTGTAACTTAGACAAAAGTTTTTAAATAAACTGAAGATCGGCGTCCTCTTATAACTAGTCTATGCTACTGAAGGGTGGCTTTCTGTGATTTCTGCCACAACTCGACTGCCTCGGCTGTTTACTGCAGCTGAGCAAATGGCTCAGCAGGGTGTCCATGAGGCAAAGACCTGGGTCGGAATAAGCCAACCAGCAAATAAGCCAACAATTCTTTATGAGTTTACAGAAAGGTGTAGTTTGAAGGACGCATGTTCGTGAACGCAATAGAAATCACAGACAAAATTAAACTCGTTTTTACATCGTTTTCTAAAACGTAAATTCTGATACTAAAGGAAATTGTGTATCGTATAAAAAAATTTTAAATTCGTTTTTAAATATTTATTATACATATAAATATTACTTATTATTTATTATACAATTAAATATTTATTATATATAAATTCGTATTATAATATTTATAATACACTTTTTGTAATTATTATTTTAGTTGCAATACATTTCGCTATTAAAAATGTTTTGGGGTTATAGTATCTGAAACTATTGAAAGCAAGATAAATCAAACTGGGTAGGCTTGAAGAACACACAATTATTTAAAAATTAGACTACAATGAATAATTGATCTTATAGTTATTTTATAAAATTATTTTTAAAATATTTGCCGTAGAAATTAACATTTTAAAAGTTGCTTATTAACAACTATAAGCACAATTCACTTTATTTTTGTCTACTTTCATATAATTGAGTGTTCTGAGAGTTTACGATATTAGATTTAAATGCTTGTAATAGTTTTAGAGAAAATAACCCTGCTTTTTGAAGAGCAAATCTGTCGTATGCAATATAATAATATTAATAATAACGTAATAATACGTATTGATGAGTAGTAATAACAAATAATGTATTACAAATATTAAGGTGACAGTCGTTTCAGAATATTAGAACTAAAAAAAACTAAGTAGTAAGAAATAAGTGACTCCGTTACTAACGTGCAAAATGCGAGTGACTTGTATTGCGTCGACGAGCCTGTGTGTGTTTGCGAGGGGCGGGGGGAGGTGTGGGGCGGGGGCGGGGGTTGGGGGGCGGGGCTTACCGGCGAGACGAAGCCGATGGGCGGCGGCGAGCGCGTGAGCGGCTGCTGCTCTCCTCGAGGGCGCCGGCGTCGGGGTCGTCGCCCAGGGCGGGCGGCGCCGACGGCAGGGTCGAGCAGCAGCTGGCGCTGGGCGCGCGCGCCGGCGCCGGCGCCGGCCGAGGCGGCGGCGGCGGCGGCCGCGGCGGCGGCGGCGGCCGAGGGCGGCGAGCAGGGCGGCGGCGGCAGCGCGGGGCCCGAGCCCGACGCCGACGCGGAGGCCGAGGCGCCGCCGCCCGACCCCTGGGAGCCGCCGGCCGACGTGGGGCCCGCCGCTGCGGGAAGACCACACGCCGCGGGCGCGTGAGGCGGCGCGGGGCCGCGCGGGGCGCTGGGCGGGGGCGCTGGGCGGGGCGCTGGCGGCGCGGGGGGCGCTGGCGGCGCCGGCGGCGCGGGGGGCGGGGGCCGGGCCGCGGGCGGCGCGGGCGCGGGCGCGGCCGAGGGCGAGGGGCGACGGGCGGCGCGCGTGCTGGAAGAAGCGCCGGCAGCCCACCGCCGCGCCCGCCGGCCCCGCCCCGCCCGCGCCGCCCGCGCTCGCCCCGTCGCCCTCCTCCGAGCTGGTGCCGTCTCCGACGCCTGCGCCACAGCCACCGAGGGCGCTCCGCTGAGGGCGGCCCGGCGGGGGCCCGGCCCGGCGGGCGGGGCGGGGCTGCGGGAGGGGGCGGGGCGGTGGGGGCGGGGACCGGCGCTACCACCGGGGCCTGCGTCGTGTGCGGCGGCGGAGCGGCGGGCGAGGGTGAGGGCGGGCGAGGGCGGGCGAGGGCGGGCGAGGGCGGGCGAGGGCGGCGAGGGCGGGCGAGGGCGGGCGAGGGCGGGCGAGGGCGGGCGAGGGCGGGCGAGGGCGGGCGAGGGGCGGGCGAGGGCGGGCGAGGGCGGGCGAGGGCGGGCGAGGGCGGGCGAGGGCGGGCGAGGGCGGGCGAGGGCGGGCGAGGGCGGCGAGGGCGGGCGAGGGCGGGCGAGGGCGGGCGAGGGCGGGCGAGGGCGGGCGAGGGCGGGCGAGGGCGGGAGAGGGAGGGAGAGGGAGGGAGAGGGAGGGAGAGAGAGGGAGGGAGAGGGAGGGAGAGGGAGGGAGAGGGAGGGAGGGAGAGGGAGGGAGAGGGAGGGAGGGAGGGAGGAGGGAGGGAGAGGGAGGGAGAGGGAGGGAGAGGGAGGGAGAGGGAGGGAGAGGGAGGGAGAGGGAGGGAGAGGGAGGGAGAGGGAGGGCGAGGGAGGGCGAGGGTAGGGCGAGGGCAGGTGAGGACGGGCGAGAGCGGGTAAGGGTGGACGAGGGTTGGTGAGGGGGGGCGAAGGCGAGAGGGCGGCGAGGGCGGGCGAGGGAGGGCGAGGGAGGGCGAGGGAGGGAGAGGGAGGGAGAGGGAGGGCGAGAGTGGGCGAGGGCGGGAGAGGGCGGGCGAAGGTAGGCGAGGGCGGGTGAGGGTAAGCGAGGGCGGCCGAGGGTGGGCAGGGATGGCAAGGAAGGGCGAGAGATGGTGAGGGAAAGCGAGGGCGAGTGAGAGCGGGTGAGGGTGGGCGAGGGGGGCGAGGGGCGGCGAGGAGGGCGAGGGGCGACGAGGGGGGCGAGGGAGGCGAGGGAGGGTGAGGGCGGGCGTGGGTGGGCGGGGGCGGGTGAGGGCAAGAGCGGGCGAGGGCAGGGGTGAGCAGGGGCGGACGAAGGGTGAGGGCCGAAGAGCGGAGGTGTGGGAGGACGACCGCATGTATGGGAGGCTTTTTCTTCGACGGGCTGGCGGCCCCGTCGGGGACAAGTTTCCTCACAATAAGGGCCAGGCAGCAGGAGGAGGCGACGCGAGAAAACCCTGTGGCGGATGTTGTCGTGTTTCTGTGTCTCACTCAGAGGGCAGCTTTGCCCCACAAGCGCCTTGTCGGGAGACTGGAAACAAGTTTCGTGGCAATCTGGTGGACGGTAGGTATAAATGAAGTTGGTGTAGTGGTGCATCAAAAACTGGTCATTTCCATGCATTGGGCTTATTTCTCTTTTTTACGTATTGTATTCTCGCATTACCTGCTAATTGAATGATTTTTTTATTATGTATCTCTCTTAGTATTTACAGACATTACATTAAGACAGTTAGAAAGGATTTATGTTATTTGTAACCTGGATGAGGTTTTAAAGGAATGGAATAATGCAGCAATGATTTGTATGCTTTCATTTCGGGAACAAATGAAAAAGGAGACAATGTCCCCTTTGATGTCTTACTGCATAACTTGTAAACTGTGCTTGCACTAAAGAAACAAGATGATGAATTTTCCCCCAAAGTACTATTTTGTAATTTATCTGGTTTCTCCTAAAGGAATGTAGTCTTTTGTTGAAAATATGCATTAAATTTTGTGAGAAAACTGCGATGTTCAAAAATCATGTCGATTGCTAGTTCATCCACTATTCTACTGTTGTCAGATCAAATATCAACGTTTATGGGAGACAGCTATTTTCTTACACTAGTTTAGATTAGAACGCCTAATGAAACTCCGAATGATCAAGTGCAACACAGCATCGTGAAAACGTTTGTGCTCCACAATTAAACATTCCTTAATGATGTGATTGCCACAAGATACTCGGCACCGTTTTTGTTGATGCAAGTAACTCAAAAGGAAGGCGCGAGGGAGGATCTCGTGCAACTTCAATCAAAAGATTTTAAAACCTGTAGAACAGTGGTTAATCAGCAATCCCTCATTTCCTTATGATATAGAGAAACTTGATAACTTTGGCAATGCAGTCTTAATGATGTAGATGATTGTGTATATATTATCTTTGATATCAATATGAAGTCTTATGATACTATACACTTATATGTTGTTCAACAAATCAAACAATGCATTATAATTCCTCACATTCACAACGTTAATGGTAAATTTGTAGCTCCGGAAAATGGTGTTGTAAATTTTTTTTGTTATTTTATAAACATGAATGATTTTTGTTATTTCATAAAAGTGAATGTAATTGAATATAATCCCTATTCACGAACTCTCGATTATTTTTCAATTCATTGAATATTACGTTCATGAGCCTTTGTCTTGAGCAATGAGAATGTTAAAACACTTTTTTCTATATTTAAACCGTAATTATTGTACCCCCAAAGTTCGTACGTCTTTATAACGTGAGAAACGATCCTTGTCTTAAGAAGCAGCAATAATAAAAAGTGGTGAGGCCTGGCCATTACGACTTTCATTCTCACAAAAAAAATCACTGAAGAATGTATGTGAGGTAAGAATGTATACACACGATGGACAGTGGATGAAGCTAACTTCCCTACATAATATTTCTCAATAAGACCCAAACATGAAACAATCTGATTAGCTATCTATGAAAGGGTGTGGAATTTCTTAACTAAAATTCTAAAGAATGACAAAAAATGTTCGTTTTCTATGTTTTGCACAGCCATTAACTACAGGTTTCCTTTGATAAGAAATGACCCCGAGCAGGAGAAATAGTTATTAAAGGAAGCTTTTAATGAAGTGAGGTTTTTACGAAATAATTTAAACGTAATGCTTGTTAAGAAGGCCGCATTCCAAGTTTCGTTTCCTATCTAGAGAAAGAATCGAACACGAAAATTTGTCAAATGCATCCTCCAAATCCAGAACCTCTTGAAAGTATTCTCAAGATCTCGAGGTAAGTTTCATTTCACCGTGTAAGTAAATAAATTTTGCAAGCTTTACGTGGGAAGATAACTTGCGGTTTCAAGATAGTTTGTAACATAAGCAATTTTATCAATGATGTGTGGTCTCAGAACGTATACATGCATTTAATGTAAATTTGGAGGACTTCAGTTAAAGATTACAGTTGGATCAATGTTTTTATAACAAATGACGCATCTCCGACGGGTCGAAAACACCAGTATTTATTTATTTATTTATTTATTTGTCAAAAAACAGTAAAAACTGTATATGACGTGTGGGGAAAGAAATTTATCTGCGCACATTTTCTTGAGGGCCAGAATTTAAAAAAAAAACAACAAACGGAAAAATGAATTTAGAAAATAATTAGTTTAGAAAAATAAAAATATTTGAAAAATGTTTTTTCCCTAGTTATATAAAATCAATTTCAACTGTAAATAAACTACAAGCAAAAGGAGTATATTTAGTCTATCAACAAATGAAATTTTAGGCACTGATTAGTTCAGTTCATTTTTCCCATCTAGAGTGTAAATACGTAAATAAACAAAATAAAAGAAGAACAGTTGAGTATACATATCAGCATATCTCCAGCACCACGAATCGTCGCGGTTTATGAACTGTTTTATTATTCAACCTCCGTGGCCCTTATGCGATACACTCTTTCGTGTTGCAGCGATTGCCTTGCATTTTGGGTGACCATAGAATGGATAAATTAAGAAAGAAGAGGTGAAAGAGAAGAAGAAAAGGAAAGATGAGGAAGAAGAAAAAGAGAAGGAAAGAAGAAGAAGAAAAGAGGAGGAAAGAAGAAGAAGAAAAAGAGGAGGAAAGAAGAAGAAGAAAAAGAGGAGGAAAGAAGAAGAAGAAAAAGAGGAGGAAAGAAGAAGAAGAAAAGAGGAGGAAAGAAGAAGAAGAAAAGAGGACGAAAGAAGAAGAAGAAAAAGAGGAGGAAAGAAGAAGAAAAAAGAGGAGGAAAGAAGAAGAAAAAAGTGGAGGAAAGAAGAAGAAAAAAGTGGAGGAAAAAAGAAGAAAAAAGAGGAGGAAAGAAGAAGAAGAAAAAGAGGAGGAAAGAAGAAGAAGAAAAAGAGGAGGAAAGAAGAAGAAAAAAGAGGAGGAAAGAAGAAGAAAAAGTGGAGGAAAGAAGAAGAAAAAAGTGGAGGAAAAAGAAGAAAAAAGAGGAGGAAAGAAGAAGAAGAAAAAGAGGACGAAAGAAGAAGAAGAAAAAGAGGAGGAAAGAAGAAGAAACAGAGGAGGAAAGAAGAAGAAGAAAAAGAGGAGGAAAGAAGAAGAAGAAAAGAGGAGGAAAGAAGAAGAAGAAAAAGAGGAGGAAAGAAGAAGAAGAAAAAGAGGAGGAAAGAAGAAGAAGAAAAAGAGGAGGAAAGAAGAAGAAGAAAAGAGGAGGAAAGAAGAAGAAAAAGAGGAGGAAAGAAGAAGAAAAAAGAGGAGGAAAGAAGAAGAAAAAGAGGAGGAAAGAAGAAGAAAAAGAGGAGGAGAGAGGAAGAAAAAAGAGGAGGAAAGAAGAAGAAGAAAAAAAGAGGAGGAAAGAAGAAGAAAAAAAGAGGAGGAAAGAAGAAGAAAAAAGAGGAGGAAAGAAGAAGAAAAAAGAGGAGGAAAGAAGAAGAAAAAAGAGAAGGAAAGAAGAAGAAACAGAGGAGGAAAGAAGAAGAAACAGAGGAGGAAAGAAGAAGAAGAAACAAAGGAGGAAAGAAGAAGAAGAAACAAAGGAGGAAAGAAGAAGAAGAAAAAGAGGACGAAAGAAGAAGAAAAAAGAGGAAAGAGAAGAAAAGAGGAGGAAAGAAGAAGAAGAAAAAAGAGGAGAAAGAAGAAGAAAAAGAGGAAAGAAGAAGAAAAAGGGGAAAGAAGAAGAAGAAGAAAAAAAGGAAAGAAGAAGAAGAAAAAAGGAAAGAAGAAGAAAATAGGAAAGAAGAAAAAGAAAAATTAGGAAAGATGAAAAGAAAATGAGGAAAGAAGAAAGAGAGAAAAGAAAGAGAGGACAGAAGAAAAAGAGTAAAGAAGAAAAAGAGTAAAGAAGAAAAAGAGTAAAGAGAAAAAGAGTAAAGAAGAAAAAGAGGAAAGAAGAAAAAGAGTAAAGAAGAAAAAGAGTAAAGAAGAAAAGAGGAAAGAAGAAAAAGAGGAAAGAAGAAAAAGAGGAAAGAAGAAAAAGAGGTAGGAAGAATAAGAGGAAAGGAGAAAAAGAGGACAGAAGAAACAGAGGAAAAAGAAGAAGAGGAAAAAGAAGAAGAGGAAAAGAAGAAAAGGAAAAAGAAGAAGAGGAAAAAAGAAAGAAAAAGAAGAGGAAAGAAGAAAAAGAAGAGGAAAGAAGAAAAAGGAAAAATCTATTGACTTAATCCAACACTGTGTTTTGAATTCACCTAACGAATCATGTATTCTGCACTTTCTTGTTTTTCGCTTTTGAAGCTCTGGTAGATCATTAGTACATTTAATAATATGTTATTTATTATAACCATGTATTTTTGACATGCCTCTACCTTATGTGTTTAACCTTATTATTATTATTATTATTATTATTAGTTTATTTTAAAAAGTAGGGTGTTAATTGACTTGGTTAAATCCTAATTTCGAAGATGTAGACCTAATAATTATCTATGGACTGCAATTCCACAAAATAAAATTTAAAATGAAATACATAATGAAGGAGCAGTAACGAAAACCTATTTCACAACCTGCTGCAAATGTTAAGTATAGATCATAAATAGTCCCATAACTGTGACATAACTGAATTTTACCTTGAAGACTCATTTCAATATCTTACGTTTAATTTGCCCATTCACTGAATGTAATTATTTCTGCGACAATTATTAAAAGTTAAAAATTAGTTCATAAATAATCATCTGGGAGACAGGAAAATATTTTAAATGTTTAGTTTATTACAGTTAATTATTAAAGCACAGTTTATTATAAATGGTTCACTCGGACTATTTTATCATTTCATTATATGAATAAATGAATATCGTTACAAAGGTAATGGTAAACAATGGAATACTCTGAGGATATGGCTTTCATGTAGGCAAATGTTTTACAAAAAGGGAATATGAAAATAAAGAAAGGAGTCTGACAAGGAGGTGTGAAGAGCTGCACGTTTTAAATCTAAAATTTACTTGTTGAAAACACACTCGGCTACACGTAGAATAGTTGAAAAGTATTGGAATCTCCAAAAATTAGATGTCGAGAATTCGGTGGTAAAATCGGTTTTGAGGGTCCGCGACATGAAAAAAGTGATTTTTTCATGGTGTCCGCATGGAAGTAGAGATGAATGTGTGTGTGAGAATGTGTAGGTGTGTGTGAGTGAGTGAGAGAAAAAGAAAGAGGGGATATACGAGTGTGGGTGTATGAATGTGGTTGAGAGTGTGGGTGAGCGTGAGTGTTGGTGTGTGTGAGCGTGAGTGTTGGTGTGTGTGAGCGTGGGTGTTGGTGTGTATGAGCGTGAGTGTTGGTGTGTGTGAGCGTGGGTGTTGGTGTGTGTGAGCGTGGGTGTTGGTGTGTGTGAGCGTGGGTGTTGGTGTGTGTGAGCGTGGGTGTTGGTGTGCGTGAGTGAGTGTCTGTTGCATGAGTGAGTGTTGCATGAGTGAGTGAGTGTTGCATGAGTGAGTGAGTGTTGCATGAGTGAGTGAGTGTTGCATGAGTGAGTGAGTGTTGCATGAGTGAGTGAGTGTTGCATGAGTGAGTGAGTGTTGCATGAGTGAGTGAGTGTTGCATGAGTGAGTGAGTGTTGCATGAGTGAGTGAGTGTTGCATGCGTGAGTGAGTGTTGCATGCGTGAGTGAGTGTTGGTGTGCGTGAGTGAGTGTTGGTGTGCGTGAGTGAGTGTTGGTGTGCGTGAGTGAGTGTTGGTGTGCGTGAGTGAGTTTAGTTTTGAAGTGTGTGTGTGTGTGTGTGTGTGTGTGTGTGTGTGTTGGTGAGTGAGTGTGGATGTGTGAGTATGGATGTACTAGTGTATATATGTGTTAGTGTGTGGATGAGTTAGGGGACGGATGTGAGTGTGAGTGTTAAAAAAAGGAAGCTGGGTCACACAATCTGTGTTTCCCCTCTTTTCCTGACAATAAACAGGAAAATAGATGCGACGTTTTAAATTAAACGTGCCAAGTCAAATTAAACGTGCCAGTTTACCTAACATACGTAGTAGTACAATAGTGAGTAAAATAATGAATCGTACAATAGTGGAAGAAACGGGATCGACCCGGACTTACTATAATGGGTTCTACTGTACTCTCAAATTTCAGTGCAAACTCTCCCATTAGCCTTCCTAAAGGGCGTACATGTGCAAATAAAGACACCTCCTTGTCAGAGGGGGTGAGGGCAGGGGTGGGGGTGGGGGTTGGGGAGTCCCAGAGCTCTGCCCGCCAGGGGGCAGCAGCCACCGGCACTCCAAGAACAGCCCCTGGCCGATGAGCCCGAGTTCCTCTACAGGCGGCCATTTTGTCGAGTACATTTCACACACAGCAACTTGCATTCTATTTACACTTGATCCCCTCTTGCAGATCTAACGGTAAGTTCACATCACGTGCAAAATCACGTACAAACATAAAAATGAGACTGCATTAATAGTGTTACCACAACTTGTATGAAATGTAAAACAATTAGCCCATTAATATTAACAAATATTAACAATGATTATTTAAATTTGTTTAGATAATTTTTCTCGTGCGTTGTCTAATGAATTCAGACGAGATAGATTTTTATCAACTTATATTCAAATGATTCTATTGAAGATGTAGTGCAGTCATTAGAAGTACTTATTAGTTGAGTAGCGATGGTGAACGTGCGATGGTGAATCTACGTAGGGCGTATCAAAGACGACACACCAAGATGTTTTGAGTGACACAAATTGTTAACGGACCGTCGTAGTCCAAGAACTAATATTTTGACAGTTAATAGTAAAGACTATTACAGATAATATCCGAGATGAATGTAGTAGCGCTTGCGTGGGCTTGAAACTTTTGAAATGCCAACCTTCACCTGAAGATTTACCAATCAATTTCAGAAACAGAAAAGTCACTAACAAAGAAAAGTATGTGTAACTTTTTGCTAGAACCATGAAAATCTCAGAACTACAGACATTTCTTGACGTGGAATGGAACCCAACTTAAGCTAGGTTTTTTTTAGGAATTTTGACCCAGCGAAATAAAATGGTTTACCGTTATTCTAGCAAAGCAAAAAGCCTTTTCAACCGAATCGCAAACACCCTCAATGTGATTGGAAAATCTTTGTGATCTGATAAATTCTTAAGATTCTGCGACTCGCTAGCAAACCAATTTCTTTTGATAAATTAAGAAATTATGGTATATATTAATACATGTTGCTGTGTATACATTATTGCGAGTTTCCTTCTTGTTATAGCTTACTCTTCCTGTGTGAACATCAACAAAAGACTTAAGACTTAACATGAAATTGAACGTATGTTACTGCGCGGAATTTCCTACCCCCCCCCCAAAAAGGTCTGTGATCTGATACCCATTTTGCCAGATGTTCTTTTGAATTATTTTTCATCTTCCTTTGGACAAGCTTTGAGAGGATGTGCTTAGAACGCTCGCCCGTTCATTATTTTCCGGGTGTTGCGACCAGGGGCTGAACGTGAGGGTTATCTGAGTCAGGCGGTCCGTGAGCGGAAGACAAGCATTAGTGGCCGCGTGGGTGGATGACGCCGCGACTCCCGTCCCCTGATGTGCCGCGATGGGACTCTTGCCCTCTGCTCTAACCGCGAGCTCTCCTCACGCGCCATTCCTTCTACGACAACACTCGTTGTAAGCAAACAAAGCATCATTAGCTACATCTGTGAATCTGTGTTTATTTTGTGGCTCTTTTCTTGAGTTTTCGTTGTATGGAAAATGACTCTTTCGATCCATCATTTAATACGTATTCTTAGAGCAACCAATGTATTGGAATACCGAGTTGATCCTATTTCATAGGGCCAAATCCAAACGGGCAAGATGGCGCGCGGAGAGCTAACGCTTCTAGAGCAGCCAATGAGCTCCCGGTTCCCGAGTCTGCGCCTTCACCCTCCAGCGCCGTTGCCTCACCACGTCTCACTCTGAGCCTCTTCGGATGCAGCAGCGCTCTCATTCATTGCACTGGATCGTGTTCACACAAATAGTATAAACATGAAATTGCAGAATGGTTCTCAACTAAAGAACAGAAATAAGGGATGGAACGACACATATACTTCGGTTTTTCTATCTTGGCGCACGGGGGGTGTCAAAAAATGGAATATCTCATGGTATTTCGCGTCGTTCTGGGTTGTGCCGCTAGGAGTCGCATGATCGCGACTGTATCGAGCAGTGCTGGTGATCATGGAATTCCTGGCGGCGCAACGGAGAACGACGAGAAATACCGTGAGA